>CM053783.1:280504666-281009666 GCA_028749045.1 Cupressus sempervirens | reverse complement strand
GAAATTAAATTTAGTTTTTGAAATACTAGGCCTTCTCTAAAGAAAGAAAAAAATGATTAGTCAATTTTTTGAATTTCAATGCAATAGTACAAATATTTCAAGACAAAAATAGGAAGTATGCATATGTTTGACCACCTTAATCAAAATCAAGTGATAATATTTTTAAATAAAATTCTAGATATAAGAAGTAGACTCATGCCCAGATGTGACACATGTTTTTGGGTATTTTTATTCCAAAAAAATAATTAATTATGAATTTTCTACTATATTATTTTTGAAATTAAAAAACTCTCATGCCTAACCACCTAAACTAATTCAAAATTATACAAAATTTAATTTTTATTTTATTTTTCTCATAGTAGAAGAGGCATATAATGTGATGCATCTTTTGGATTTCAAAAATATTGTATTGTTTGAAAGTTATATTTGTTTTTCAATCAGTGTGTCAATCAACACTTTATGTGTAACTCCATTAGAAAATGAATAATAATTACTTATTAAACTCGTAATTTGATAGACATTTCATTTATGGAAAGATAAGAGTATTCTTAAGAAACCCTTTTCATTTCATCAAATTTAGGTGAAAAGAAAGTTATTAGACACATGTTTACAGTAAAGAAACATACAAGAATAGGCCAAAAACATGTTTTAAGCTGACCATTTTGGGTTGCTATCCAAAGAAATACTAAGCCTTATAAAGGTATTAATATTTTGGTTTGGTATTAGGATGGCTATCAAAAAAGTTAGAATAGATTTTGAAATGCTTTGAACCATTTTAGAACTACATATTTTTTAGATTGTCACTTTTTGGCACACCATGATCCTGTACATACCCAGATTCCCTTAAGAGTCACCATTGTTCAATTGACCAAGATCATGAAGAAGCATATGGACAAGATCAAGAAGTTAGAGGAGATGAGAGGCATTGGTAGAAATTGTGATGAATGAGAAAAGGAGGAGAAACCTAAAGAGGAATCAATAGATATGGGTGACTTGGAGAGCAAGACTTTTATTGAATCCCTTGGAAATCTAGGAAGGAGAGAAGCCAAGGTGGAACTACTTGTGTTTCATGTGAAGATGGATCTAGAAGAATGCATGCATTGGCTAGAGGCAATAGAAAGCTACTTTGAATGTGAAGAAGTGATAGAGAGCCAAAAGGTGAAGTTGGAAAAAACCAAAACCCAAAGGCCCTGTCTTGAGTTGGTGGAATTTCTTACAAAGTGAGAGAGTAGACAAGGAGAAGAATTCTATTTCCACATGGAAAAGGATGAAGATACAGATCAAAAAGTAATTTGTGCATAAGGATTACAAAGTATTCTTGCATAAGAAGTTGCGAAACCTGAGGAAAAAAAAGACTTCAATCTTAGTTCTTACACTGAGGAATTCCATAAGTTGATCCTCGGAGAAAATATTAATGAAAGTCAGAAGTACAAGTTGCAAAGGTATCATAATGGATTGAGGTATAGCATCCAAGATGAAATTAGTTTTTTTTGACCAAATACTATGGATAAGTGTTATCAAATGGAACTAAGGACAAAAGAGAAGAAAAGGAGGAGAGGGGAGAAGAAATCAAGGGGTAGAGGACATAACTTCAGAGGAAGAGGGAGCTTCAATGAAAAAGGAACTTCCTACAAGGTAGAAGATGATAATGCTAAATTAGAACAAGTGGTAGAATCTAGTTAAAGAAGAGGCTTCAAAGGGAGAAGGTTAAACAATGGAGGAAGATTTGGGTGAAGGGTATCAATTATCTTCATTTGTAAGTGTTTCAACTACAATTAGATTGGTCATCAATCTTTTAGGTGCCTTGAAAAGCTTGGTTCAAACAAGAAAGGAGGAGAAAGGAGGGTGCAATTGACTCAAGAAGATGGGTATGGAAATGAGACTTCTTACCATACTACCATGACCGTGAAATAAAATTTAGAGCACGAAGATAAATCAATTATGCAAAGGGCCTTGTTGAAGACAACTGTAGCAAAGGAAACACCCCAAAGGAAGACATTGTTCAAAACAACATCTAAACTGAATGGAAATGCATGTAGGGTTATAGTTAATTATATTTCAACTAAGAACATTGCTTCCATAGATAGGGTTAAATAATTTTAAATTGTAGAGAATACTACATCTTTACCCCTATAGGGTGATGCAGGAGCATCTTGCATGGAAAATTATTAGAAAAAAAAAAAAAAAAAAGGTTGAAAAAAAACATAATAATAAATGGTTGTCATTCCATTTATTGAGGTGTGCGGGTAGAATTCTAGAAAGTTATGAATATTGTAGAAAGTTGTGGATAATGTAGAAGGTTGTGGAAGTTGTAGAAGGTTGTGGAGGAATTATAGAAGCTTGTGGATAAGTCATGCATTGGGTGGTAAATGCCTATTTAAGCAAGGCATATGAGCATTTCTTAATCAAGCTCAAGGAGAAGCTTGAGAAGTGAAAGCTCAAGGGGAAGCTTGAGGAGTAGAAGCTCAAGGAGTAGCTTGAGAAGTGGAAGCTCAAGGAGAAGCTCAAGGAGAATCTTAAGAAGGAGTAGCTTGGGAAGTAGAAGCTTTGGAAGGAAAGCTTGGAAAGGTGAAAGTTGTGGAAGGTAAAACTTGGAAAACTTGTAAGGCTTCAAGGTGTGAAAGAGAAGGAGGAAGTGAAGAGTGAGTTTTCCTGAGTCTATGGACAGAGTGCCGAATGTGAGGCAGTTTATAGCAGGATTATGGTGGAGTTGTGAGTGTGTAGATAGAGCGTCAAACGTGAGGCAGTTTACACTTGGATCTCGGATAAGGTTGGAGAAGAGCTAGTGATTGCGGTTTAGAAACAAGGAGGTTGCTTGGTGGCTTGCGAGCACAAGTTGAGATCTCAGAGGTTTCTACCAGAGTGTGGATCTGGACTAGCTTGGGTTTGGATTGGATCTTGAGAGGTCTTGTTGTATTCTTGGTTGTGAGTTGATAAGGGTGGTGTGGACCTTCGTTAGTGGTATCAGAGCAGTACTTCATCAAGTGGTATCAGAGCATACCTTCATCAGTGGTATCAGAGTGTACCTTCATCAATGGTATCAGAGTAGGAGATCCTGAGTGTACAAGTAGATCACCGAAGTGTGAGGCAATTTGTACCAGGACCTTGGTTGGGTAAAGTTTATTAGAGTTGGTGGATTGCAAATCCGTGGTCCTAGACTTGTGATGTGGTTCCTGATTGTTCATGCGAGGTGGCAGATTACGATCTGACTTGCAAACAATTTGGTTGTCACAAGGAGCGTGGGAAGGATTTGTTGTAGAGGGTTTATAAAGATCTTGGAAGATGGCTCCAAGAGGATTGGACCCTAGGATGATTGCGAAAATCCATGATATAGTGGAGAGGAATTTTTTTAAGATGATTTCTCGATTGGATGCTAGATTGGCTAATCAAGCTAAGAAGGTCAAGGTGGAAGAGGTTGGTTTTGCTGATCAGTTTGTGGAGTCTGATGCAGAACCTGCAAAGCAACTAGAGGTTGTTGCTGAAGATATCCCTAATGTTGTTGATGTTGGGACAGAGGTTGGTTTTCATGATCAGTTGGTTGAGTCTGACATGGAGACTATAGAGCATTTGGTTGTGGATGATCTAGTTAATGTTGGTGGTGACCTATTTTTTGCAAAGCACTTGATCGTGGATGATCCAATTGTTGGAGGTGAGTTATGTATTGCAGAGCATCTTTTTGTGAGTAATGAGATGGTTGGTGTTGAGAGTTTGGCTTATGTTGATAGAGATCTACATGTTGCTACTAATGTGGGGTTTGCTGTTGTGGATTCACTAGTTGCTAATGTGAATGAGGGTTTGTTGATGAAGAATTATGTTCAGTTTGTTCTTGGGAGTGAGCATGCTAATTGGATGGTTGAGATTCTGGTGTTTGATAAAGTAATGCAGATGTGAAAATTTTGCATGGTGGTTTTTTTGTCCCTATTGAGGTGGAAATCTTTGGTGAAGATGAAGATGGTTGTAGACCTTTCTTTTTGGCATCAAAGTATGGGACACACTTTTCTATCTACCGGGGCAGTCTAATGCAGGAGCATCTTGCATGGAAAATTATTGGAAAAAAAAAAAAGTTGAAAAAAATGAATAAAAAATAAATGGTTTTCATTCCATTTATCGAGGTGTGTGGGTAGAATTCTAGAAAGTTATGAATATTGTAGAAAGTTTTGGATAATGTAGAAGGTTGTGAAAGTTGTAGAAGGTTGTGGAGGAATTCTAGAAGCTTGTGGATAAGTCATGCATTGGGTGGTAAATGCCTATTTAAGCAAGGCATATGAGCATTTCTTAATCAAGCTCAAGGAGAAGCTTGAGAAGTGAAAGCTCAAGGGGAAGCTTGAGGAGTAGAAGCTCAAGGAGTAGCTTGAGAAGTGGAAGCTCAAGGAGAAGCTCAAGGAGAAGCTTAAGAAGGAGTAGCTTGGGAAGTAGAAGCTTTGGAAGGAAAGCTTGGAAAGGTGAAAGTTGTGGAAGGTAAAGCTTGGAAAACTTGGAAGGCTTCAAGGTGTGAAAGAGAAGGAGGAAGTGAAGAGTGAGTTTTCCTAAGTCTGTGGATAGAGCGCCAAATGTGAGGCAGTTTATAGCAGGATTATGGTGGAGTTGTGAGTGTGTAGACGGAGTGTCGAACGTGAGGCAGTTTACACTTGGATCTCGGATAAGGTTGGAGAAGAGCTAGTGACTGTGGTTTAGAAACAAGGAGGTTGCTTGGTGGCTTGCAAGCACAAGTTGAGATCTCAAAGGTTTCTACCAGAGTGTGGATCTGGACTTGCTTGGGTTTGGATTGGATCTTGAGAGATCTTGTTGCATTCTTGGTTGTGAGTTGGTAAGGGTGGTGTGGCCCTTCGTTAGTGGTATCAGAGCAATACTTCATCAAGTGGTATCAGAGCATACCTTCATCAGTGGTATCAGAGCATACCTTCTTCATAGGGCCTCATGGTTGACAAGGGATAAATACACCTTGGTGAGTGAATAGGTTTGGGTAGAGTTAAATATAGGAGAGTACAAAGACAAAGTACTATGTGATATTTGTGAAATAGATGCATTCCATCTCCTATTAGGGAGATGTTGGAAATATGATGTAAAATCTAGGCATAAAGGGGAGACCAATTTGTACCATATAACCAAGGGAGTAATTAAGTACACCATAAACCCTCTACCTAAGGAAACGAGTGACAACCCAGTCAAGGGTACTATCATATTGGTAGGATAGAAATAGTTTATGTAAACTATTTTAAGGAAGGACACCCCATGCTTTGGACTAATTATCAAGCCAATAAAGGAGAAGGTAACTAAGAGAATATGCAAAAAACAAGGTAGTAAAGTTGGACCTAAGGAAGTAAAAGAGATTTTATATTAGTAAAAGGGATTGATTACAAGTAGTAGGCCAAAGACTTTGCCACCACATATAGATAATAGCCACTGCATAGACCTCCTACTAGTAGCTACATTTCCCAATAAAGTAGCATATAAGATGACTCTAAAGAAGAATGAGGAGATAGAAAGGTAGATAGAGGAGTTGTTGAGAAAAGGTTTTATACGAAAAATTATTAGTCCTTGTGTAGTTCCTATAGTCTTGGTACCTAATAAGGAAGGCACATGAAGGCTTTGCACTAACTCTAGGTCCATCAACAATATTATTTTCATGTATAGATTGCCCATCCCTAGAATATAAGACTTGATGGATTTTTTGGGAGGAGCCAAATACTACTCAAATGTGGACCTAAAGACTGGGTACCACAAAATAAGGATTAGGAAGGGGGATGAGTGGAAAACAACATTTAAAACTAATGAAGGACTTAGGAATGGTTAGTGATTCATTTTGGGCTTTCTAATGCCCCTGACACATTCATGAAAAAAAATGGATGAGGTATTGAAGCCTTTTATTAACAAGTTTGTTGTTTTATATCTAGATGATATACTAATTTTTAGCAAGAGCAAGGAGGAACACTTGTTGCATTTGGATCAAGTTTTAAAGAAGTTGCATAAGGAGAATTTGAAGATAAATTTCAAGAAATGTGTATTTTTGTAGACTAAATTTGTTTTCTTGGGTTTTTGATCACTCAAAACAACCTTAAGATGGATCTTGAAAAGGTTGCCTATCCATTCTCAACTGGCCCACACCTGGGACTTCCTCAGAGGTAAATATTTTTCATGGTATGTCCAATTTCTATAGGAAATTTATTAGGAACTTCAGTAATATTTGTGCCTTATGATTGACACCATAAAATGGGGGAGAAAATGTAATTTGGTGTGGGCTAATGTAGTAGATAGAGACTTTGAATAACTCAACATAAGGGTTGCATAAAAACCAATATTGGTGTTGCTTGATTTTCACAAGGTGTTCACAGTTGAACATGATGCAAGAAAAAGGGCTATTGGTGGAGTCCTAAGTCAGGAAGGAAGGTATGTTGCCCTTTTTAGTGAAAATATTAATGAGGCCAAGAATAAGTACTCTACTTATGATCTTGAAATGTATTTCATTGAACAATCTCTAAGGAATTAGAGGCATTACCTATTGCCAAAAGAATTTATCGCTTTTATTGAAAATCATGCTTTGAGTTTCTCAAATAGATAGGAGAAGCTAAATCATAGGAATATCATGTGGGTGGAATTTATCCAATCTTATACCTTCATCATCAAGAATAAGAAGGGGACCTCAAATAAGGTTGTTGATGCCTTGAACAGGAGGGATCTCGTGGTGTAGGGGATAAGGTTAAACAATGGTAGCATCCATTCCATCAAGGATATGTACCAAGAGGATGAAGACTTGGAGAAGCATATAAGGTGTGTGTTAAACAATTAGACATATATCATATATAGTGAATTTTTAGAATATGTATTGTAGGAGGAATTACACTTCAAGGGGAGCCAATTGTGCATTCTCAAGGGATTGGTAAGGGAGAACATCATAAAAGAGAATCTTTTTTGGAGCATGACAAGACATTTTGGAGTGGACAATACATTGGATCAAGTAAAAAGACATTGGGCTTGGCCCAAGTTAGAGACAAATGTAAAGAATTATGTGGAAGAATGTTTAATTTGTAAAAAATCCAAACGTCACACTTCAACTATAGGATTGTATACTCCACTTCCTATTCCTAATAAACCTTGGGATTCAATAAACATAGGACCATATTTGGTTAAAATAGAATTTATGGTGTTGTAGATAGATTCTAAAAAATGGCTCACTTTAGTCTATGTAAAACAACACATGATGCATCATATATTGTAGGGTTATTCTTTAATGAAGTTGTCATGTTGTATGAGTTTCCTCTATCCATTATATGATACAGAGATCCAAATTTTCTTGGATAATTTTGGAGGACATTATGGAGGAAGCTTGGCACAAATTTGTGCTTGTCATCAGCCTACCATCCCCAATCTGATGAGAAAAATGAGGTAATCAATAGGCCTCTTAGAAACCTCCTAAGGTGTTTGACAAAGCAACATGACACAAGTTGGGATAGTATATTGGCACTAGAAGAATTCTCTTATAGTGATTTCATTAATATGAGCACAAGGATGACATCATTTCAAATAGTCCATGGGAGACACCCAAGATGTATTCTTGAACTTAGAGATCTGAAGGACATGGAAAAGATAAGTGCACAAGTAAAAGACTTTGCTGAAGTAATGAGGGATATCTATAACCAAGTACAAGAAAGGTTGAAACATACCTCAAGAAAATATAGACAACAAGTAGATAAGAAGAAGAGAGAACTCAAATTCCAAGTTGAAGATATGGTGATGATTCACCTCAAGAAGGAAAGACTTCCAAAAGAAAAGTACACTAAACTCATGACCAAGAAGATTGGACCTTTCAAGATGATACACAAGTGTGGAAATAATTCTTAAAAGATAAAATTTTCTTCTGACATTGCTCTATCTCCAATCTTCAATGTAGCCAACATCTTTCTTTATCAAGGTGATGTAGAAGAAGTAAGAGAAGTTGAAAACTAGTCTATTAAAAAATTAGTACAACTTGTTCCAAAGGAAACACCATAGATTGAACACATCCTCACCAAGAGGATAAAAAGGAAGACCAGGAGAGACACTTACTATGATTACATGATCAAGCAAAGGATCAACCAACAACACATACAACATGGATAACTAAGAAGGATACTTTGAAGGCAGGATACTAGGTTCTAGACATTCCAACTCAAGGGACTTGAGTTTCTTTTGACTAGGGGTGTATGGTGTAGAGAACTCAAGTAACACCATGAGAAAATTCCCTAGAAAGGTCATAGAATATTAGAAGAAAGTAGATAATAGGCTATTTCATTTGAGAATATAAAATTGTAAAGCTAAGGGATACAATGATGCATTAAAAATAATGGATTTCCTTGATTCACCATATGATTTCAACCATTTATTTCTACTTGGTTAGAATAAATGTGTTAGGATCATAATAATTCATTTCAAACTTTTCCTAATTGATCAAAGTTTCTTAAGAGATAATTAAGTGAAAAATTGTAAAAGTTATCAATTTTGCATAATTAAAAAGGTTCAATTTGATGCAACTTTTCAAATTTTTTTGTGTAAATGGCCTTGGTATGTTGTGGCCATTGGGTGAGTCCTATTTAAGCATATTAGACACCTCTCACACTAGAGATGAAAGTTTGTGAAGATTTGAGACATTGGAGAGAAAATAAAATAAACTTTTACCATCAATCTCAATGTTTCTTGTGATTGTATGGATTGGAAGACTAGATCAATTAGCATAGTTCAATAGAGGAATAAAATAGTTAAACATTTCATTTGATTTAAATTTTTTTTAATAATCCTAACAAAAGATATACCAATTTTGTAAAATTTGCTCTAGAAACCCTCATTTTTGGGGTGTGTAACAAAGATGGAGAACTAACTTGCATTTTCACTAATGGAACTCAACAAGCATTTGGGGAAAGCAAGTTGGGTATGTGTACTAATAGATTCCATGGGTTGGTGGTTATGTTCAATGATTTCTATTTTTTTTAGTCATCCCTAGGTCAAAGATCTCAATGTATTTGACATTAGGAAATGCAACAACTAGTATTTAAAAGGGCAATTCATTTCAGTAGGACATGAAAAATGGAGGATAGTGTTAATTTTTGTGAAGCAGTATACCCAAGAGGTTACTTTTTTCCTATGCACCCATCTACTTGCACTTTCTTTGTAAACCAAGCCTAATTAGGACTATTAGGTCTCTGTGCAAGGTACAAATTAGGGCATGTTAGACTAGAGTCAGATTTTTATTTGTTGGAATCTAAAGTAAGGCTGAAAAGAGTATCTAAAAAGGTAAATTTTGTGGGTAGTCTTTTGGAAATTTTGGGAGTAGAGTAGGAAAAACCAATTAGGGAGGCCTAATTACCCTAGTAGTCCAAATTGGGTTTGGAGGCTTGTGTGGAGTTGAGGATCAAACCACCTATTTGAACACCCTATTTTATTTCCTAGGACACCATTCCAAGTTAAAGGAAGGTCCATTGAGAGGCTTAGGGTGGATTTCTAGAAAATCAACAATTTGAGGGATTTGGGTCCTAAAACCAAAAGTTGCTTAAACCTTCAAATCTTAGCCAAGTGTTTGGGAAGCCTTGGGGTCAGTTAGAGTTGTTTAGGGGGTTTCTTTGGAGAACCTAGAAACCATCCATAGAAAGAGGGAATTCATAATCCTCCTTTGGAGAAGTGGGTAGCAAATATTGAAGAAAATTATTCTCTTGGGTAGGGAATATTGAAGAAACCAAGATCATGAAGGAGCATATGGCCAAGATCAAGAAGATGGAAGAAAAGATCAAGAAGTTATAGGAATCAATAAATATGGGTGACTTGGAGAATAGGATTTTTATTGAAGCCAAGGTAGAGCAACCTATGTTTCATTGGAAGATGAATCCAAAACAATTCATGGATTGGCTAGAGGCCATTGAGCCAAAAGGTGAAGTTGGAAACATTGTAATTTAAAGGCCCTACCTTGATTTGGTGAAATTTCTTACAGAGTGAAAGAGCATACAAGGAGATGAATCCTATTTCTAGATGGGAAAGGATGAAGATGGAGATCAAGAGACAATTTGTGCCTAAGGACTATGAAGTATTCTTTCATAAGAAGTTGCAAAACCTAAGACAAAATAACTTGGATATTAGTGCTTCCACTAAGGAGTTCCATAGGTTGACCCTCAGAGAAAATACCAATGAAAGTGAGAAGAAAAGTTTGGAAGATATCATAATGGGTTGAAGTACAACATCTAAGATGAGATTAGTCTATTTGGACTAGATACTATGCATAAGTGCTATTAAATGGTACTAAGAGTGGAAGAGAAAAAAAGGAGGAGAGGAGAGAAGCACTCAAGGGGTAGAGGAAATAACTTTAGAGGAAGAGGGAGTTTCAAAGGGAAATTAACTTCATACAAGGTAATATATGAGAATGTTAAATCAGAGCAAGTGGGAAAATCTAGTCAAAGAGGAGGCTTTAGAGGGAGAAGTTCAAATAATAGAGAAAGACTTGGAGGAAGAAGACCAAGTGTCTTCTATTTTAACTATTTCAACTGCAATTAGATTGGTCATCAGTCTTTTAGGTGACCTAAAAAGCTTGGTTTAAACAAGCGAGGCAGAGAAAGGAGGGTGCAATTAGCTCAAGAATGGGTATGGCAATGAGACTTCTTACCATACTACCATGACCAATCAAGTAGATCTAGAGCATGAAAAAAATTTAATGATGCAAATGACCTTGATGAATACAACCATAGCAAAGGAGCCACCCCAAAGGAAGACATTATTCAAAATAAAATGTAAAATGAATGAAAAAGTATGTAGGGTTATAGTTAATTCTTGTTCAACTAACAAAATTGCTTCCATAGAGATGGTTGATAAGTAGAAATTGAAAATATTATCTCATCCTTACCCCTATAGGGCCTCATGGTTGACAAGGGATAAACATACCTTGGTGAGTGAACAAGTTTACATAGAGTTCAATATAGGAGAGTAAAAGGACAAAGTGCTTTGTGATATTTGTGAAATGGATGCATGCCATATCCTATGAGGCAGACTTTATAGACAATTTGATGTAAAATCTTGAAATGAGGGGAAGACCAATTTGTACCATATAACCAAGGGAGGATTTAAGTACACCATGAACCCTCTTCCTAAGGGAACAAGTGACAAACCAGTCAAAGGTATTATCATGTTGGTAGGACAGAAAGAGTTTATGAAAATTATTAAAGGGAAGGACATCTGATGTTTTGGATTGATTATTAGGCCAATGAAGGACATAATGACTAAGATCATGGATAATAAACAATGTAGAAATGTTGGACCTAATGAAGGAAAGAGATTTTGGATCAATATGAGGGATTAGTAGGCCAAAGGATTTTCCACCATGTAGGGACATCATCCACAGCATATCAAGTGGGTGGATTTTCTCCAATCCTATACCTTCATAATCAAGCACAAGAAGGTGACTTCAAACATGGTTGTTGATGCCTTGAGTGAGAAGGAACTCATGGTGTAGGACATAAGAGAAGGATTTATTCTTCTATCCTCTCTTAATGTCCAAAAAAATAATGACCTCTGTCTCTAACTTCTAACCTTAACTTTCTATTTTTGACTAAGAGAGAGAGGTAAGGGTTTAGTGAGAGATTGAGAGAGGTTAGGAATTAGTAAGACATAGTGAGTGATAGAGATTAGCAGTTAGTGTGTGAATGTGAGAGAGAGACTGAGAGAGAGAGAGAGAGAGAGAGAGAGAGAGAGAGAGAGAGAGAGAGAGAGAGAGAGAGAGAGAGAGAGAGAGAGAGAGAGAGAGAGAGAGATTAGGACTTATTAAGTAAACACATGAATGAGTGAGTGACAAATAATGAACACCTAGACCATTCTTGATTCAAATCGATGGAAAAGATAATATTGATCTCCTTGGATTTTTTTTTTTTTTCATTTTATTATAGGTTTGTTTACTATCTTTCCAATGCATTATGAATGAATTCAATCTGACTCTAAATATGAAAGTTATGGCTTCCAAAATACAGTCTATTTTTACTTCTTCAAAACTTGCTTGGGTTTTGAATAAGTAAGATTATTATTTATCTTCTACATAATTTGATCATGTTTTTGGAGGTATTTTTAAACTTGGAATCTAATCACATCTTAAAACCTAATCAGGTTTTTTATGTATTTTGTCTAGGCCACTTTTTGAAAATTTAAATAACTTGATCAGGTTATTCCTAACTGGATCAAGTTACTCATAATCAAATCAATTTTTTGATATTTTTTGTTATTTTTTTGGTGGTGTCCACAAAATTTTACATCATCTTGGTGCACACAACCTGATGTTGAATCTAATGATATCAAGAACTATTCTACAATAGAGGAGATTTGGGAAATAAATTACACTTTTTCATGGAGTAGATCAAAATGTACTGAGAGAAAAGGTTTGGAGTCTAAAAGAAAAAATTGACAAGATGATAATGTAAGAAGGTGAGATCATTAAACTATATAGTAACAAAATCAAGGAAGTGGTTAGTTCTATCAAAGGAGCTAGTGGAGTTATAAGTGAAGAAGTTGTGGTGAGAATTTTTTTACAACTCTCATACCTATATATTCTATTAGAGTAACTTCTATACAAGAATTGAGATACATACCTAGTAATATTGTTACCCTTGATGCTTTGATTGGTAGGCTGATTACATTTGAGCTTAGCAATTTTGATAATAGTTTACTGAATATAAAAACTTCTTTTGCAACATATCTAATCATTTTTATCCCAAGAAGATAAAAAGGATACATTCACCATAGTTTAGGTTGACATGGCTATAACTCCATATTACATGATGAAAAAGAACAAGAAGAATTGGAAGCACTATTAGAAAAGAGGTTACCAAGAGGAAAAGGAAAATACAAGGGTAAATTATGTCTAAAATGTTTCAATTGCAATTAGAGTGTTCATATTGTATCTAGGTGTCCTGACAATGACAAGAATGATAAGGACAATAAGTACTGATACCAAAAGTTCAAAGACAACAAGGAAAAAGGTAAATAAATCATATTACTTGGGTAAGGAATGAAAAACTAATAAGGAATCTAATGTCTTAGAGGAAGGTGAGGAAGAAGTTATTTTTATGTGGAGCTTAATCAGACTCAGGTTAATTTCTCCCACTTTATTTGACATAGCTTCCCCCTACATTATTTCTATGGGGGTTTAGGGGCATCTCTCTCAATTTGGGGTCTCAAAATAGTGCCCCTTGTAGAGTCATGGGGTAGTTCCCCAAAGACAATGTCAAGGGGTAGCACTCCTAAAATCTCAAAAAACTTTATTATTGTAAAATGCTTCAGCTTCAATTTTTCTATTAGATGAATTATTCTATAATTAGCTTTGCAAGCAAAAGAACACTTGTATAAAATGGCTTAGGGTTAGTGATTTCATGATGTGTGATGGGATTGTAGCTTTTTGTGCTAGTATTGAGTTGTAATGGATTATAAATTGTAATAAACTTGCAATCATTGGATAATAAGGATATTAGACTTGCTATTTGGTGGGTGTAGCCCAAGGATTGGTAAACAATGTTAAACTTTATTTTGTGTGTTCTCTAATATGTAGTTTATTATTTTCTAATATTGGTTATCTTTACATGTAATTTATTTTTTTTGTCTCTCTAATCCTAACAAGTGGTATCAGAGTGGGGTTATTTTAGTTATCCTCTATAGGAAAGTCTTACAATTGAGTGGGAGAAAAAGTACATGATGATAAGTTGAAGGTTGAGAAGTTTAATGAGTAGAAAGAACGAAAGAGAAACTAATTATGGATAATGTGGGAAATCAAGAGTAAAATTAGAAGGAAAAAGGTCTAATTCAAGAGGACCAAGAGATTGTTGATACTGTAGAAAACCACGTCATAAGATGAAAGATTTTTGGATTCAAAAGAGCAATGAATGATACACAAATATGGGAGTAAGGAGGCAAATGTGGTAAGTAAGAAATCTAAAGAGGATTCTTTTCTTATTTCCTTAGAAAATATTGATGGTTCATGTGTGTTAGATTCAAGGGTTTCATTTCATGCTACTCCCTATAGAGGTTATTTTCATTATTATGTCCAAGGGAATTTTAGGCTTATTTATTTGGGAGATAATGGACCCTGTCAGCTTATTGGAAAGGGAAAAATTAAGATTAAGTTACAAAATAGGAATCATTGTCTACTATAAGAGGTAATACATGTTCCAAGTCTAAGTAGAAATTTAATTTCAATAGGACAATCTAGAGATAATGGTTAAAGAACTAATTTGAATGATAAAATTGGGAGGTTTCATAAGGCTCCTTAGTATAGGAAAAGGTGTGAAACTAGACACCTTATATCTTTGTATAGATCATACTATTTCTTGTACTTTAATGTTTTCAAAGTAAAAATAATCTTCAAAAATAGTTTCTATAGTTGAGTAGGGAGAACAAAGAATTGTTGTGGATTCCAAAATAAAACTATGGCATAAAACTTGGGCACATGAGTGAGAAAGGTATGGAATTACTTTATTGAAAGAGAGTTTTATTATGTTTAAAATGATTTCATATGGATTTTTTTTAAAGTTGTGTTTATGGAGAACAAGAAGTGAGTTTTGTGATGAGTGGGAAGGAAACGAAAAATGAGAAATTTGAGCTTTTGCATACAAATGTATGGGGACCAACTTAGGTACCTTCCCTAGGCATCTCTCAATATTATGTCACTTTCATTGATGATGGAACTAGGATAGTATGGATTTATTTTCTCAAATAAGAATCAGATGTATTTCAAACTTTCAAAAAATGGAAATGCTTGGTTGAGAATGAGTAAAAAGTTAAAATGTCTCAGATCTGATAATGGTGTTGAGTATTTTAGTAGTGAATTTAAATATTATCATACCTCTAATAGTATTCATAGACATAATTTTTTTCCAAGGACTCCATAAGAAAATGGAGTGGTTGAACACATGAATAGGATAATAATGGAGCATGCAAGGAGCATGAGGCTACATGTTGGGCTACCCTTAACCATCTAGGTAGAGGTTGTCAATATTGTTGTATAATCAACATAGGTCCCTCTACTCATTTGGATTTTGGTATTTCAAAGGATGCATGGACTGGTAAGTGTAATTACCCCAAAATGGCCATCTAGACTATTAGCCCACTTTCTAGCATTTTTTCTTACTTTGTCTATTACTTATTCTTGATCAAACTATTGAAAGAAGGAGATTGTTGAACACAGATTGATACAATTATGATAAATGTGTTTCATCATTGTTTTATTATTGATGTCAAACATACTATTTTTTGGTAAGACAAATTCTTACATGATTTACGTACTATCACTTATTTTATTGATGAAGATGATTTGATCAAATGATGTAACAATAGTACCTAGAGGAAAGGTTAAGTTATGATATGAAAAGTAGTACACAAATCAGCTAAGAAAGTGATACCATAATGTATTCATAATCTACTTAAGGTTGCAAAGATTGATTACACTAAGCAAGTTCAAAAGAACAAGTTAAACAATTTTTTTCTACCAAGCTTGAGGGAATGGATATTAGGTTTTGAACAAAGCTAGTGCAAGCTGAGAAGAAAATTAGTTGGAGTTGAGTAAAATTCTATCTTAGTGTATGCTAAGTGAAATAGTTGATGCTGAGTAAAGATTAGTTGATGTTGAGCACCAGTAAACTTTAGTTCATGTCGAGTGATTTTACATAGGATGTTGAGCAACATAGTTTTTGTTGAGCATCAAAAGCAAGTTAATGCCAAGTTTCAACATTATTAGAAAGATCATGAATTTGATGGATTTGAGCCAACAAGTTTGTTTTCTTGGATTGTGTGAACCAAGTTGAAGATAAGGTTGATGAGCTAGTGGAATAGAATTCATGGTAAACTATTTTGAGGTAAATTCAAGAAGATTGAAGGAGAATTTTATATAAATGAAATGGAATGAGGGATACATTCATTGAATCCTACCTAATCTATCCTAGCCCTAAATTTTATGACAGAGAATGAATGAAAAAAGATCTTAAATATTTATTTATAGGGATGGCTGGTCAGAAGCAAGGTTATCATGTGCAAGAACCTAAGGAAGACAAGGAGTCTAGGGTATTGCTTCATTCAGTGACCTAAGTGAAGAGTTTGCATTGGCATGTTAAAAAAGAAGGCTTAATGGTATAGATGCTTGAAGGGTGAACAAGCAATTAGAGCTTAACTGCATGAAAGCCAAGCATAATGAATTACTGAAATAGAGACTTGTAGTCTGCAAATGGAGTTGTAAGTCATTATCAAATCAAGCCTTATTGTTACTCTCTAATAATTGCATTAGTCTAGGATAAATCCTTTGTATTAAGGGTGAACTAACAGTCATTTGTAAATCCTTTAATTGGGTGACATTCAAAGTGAATGGTCAAAAGTCCTCTAACAAGGCTCACTCCTGATAGGGTGATTAAAATCTTTTAAATAGGTCACTTTTAATAGTGTATATTATAACATTTATTAGGGTTGCACTTTCATGGGGCATCACTTCAGAAGAGTGAAAAAGAATAACATATTACTAGTGGTTTTTTCCAAATTGGGTTTATACATATATCATTGTGTCAAATGTGTCAATGAATCTATTATATTTCATTTTTATATTTTTGCAAATTGATTTGATAGTAACTACAAGTTTTAAGTGATTGTATAATCTTATGGATGCATGCATGATGATAAATGTTTTATAGGTTCACTAAGCTAAAAAAAAATTATTTGTACAATTTGACCTTGGATAACTAATTCTCTCCCCACCCCTCATGTATTCTAATGAATTCCAACATAAACCACCAATTTTCAATTTATTTCACTATACCGAGATGTATATTAGGGAATATTCTAACTCTTGAAGGTCTGGTAGATAAACTCACTACTTTTGAGTTATCTAACTTTGATAATTACAAACCTAAAAACATTGAATGTACTTTAAAAGCTAAGTTTTCATTGAAAGACTCTAGTGTGAAGAGGAAAATAAAAAAATATGTTTCCAATGATAATGAAATAGATGAGGGGGATGTAGATCAACTTGAAGCACTATTGGCAAGGAGATTTCACAAAGGTAAAGGCAAGTTTAAAGTTAAACTACCTATCATTTGTTTTAATTGCAATGAGGTTGGCCATATTGCTACTAAATGTCTAGAGAAGAAGAACTATAGAGGTGGTGACAAGCACAAAAGTAGAATAGATGAAGATAGCAAAAACTACAAAGACAAAAGAAACAAGTCTTGCTACATTGTTGAAGAGGAAACAAAAGATGAATTTGTTGAACATAATGATGAAGTGGTGAATATTGCAATGAAGGATGAATCTAATGAAGATAAGGCAACTACACTTGTGTCTTGTGTGAACAAGAATGATAGATAGATCATTGCTAGTGGGTTATTCACATCATATGATTAGAGATAAAAGTAAGTTCATTACCTTGAATTGTTAATTTGGAAATAGTGTCAAATTTGGTAATGATGCACCATGTTTGATAAAGGGAAAAGGTTCTATCAAACTCATAGAAAAGATCTTATGTGACAATTCTTACTATGTTGAAGGACTTAACTATAATATGTTGAGTGTGTCACAACTGAATAATTTAGGATGTAAGATTGAGTTTGAAAACAAGATTGGTAAGATATATGATACTGATGGAAAAATGATTGAAAAGGGTGATCAAACTAGGGGTAATATATTCTACCTTGATATAGACGATGCTACTTGTCTAATTTTAAAATTTAATGATTTTTGGTTATGGCACAAGAGGTTATGTCATGTTAATTTTGATAGCTTGGTTAGTATTAGTAACATTAGAAAAGTTAGAGGCTTGCCTAAGTTGAAGAATCCTGATAATATAATGTGCAAACAATGTCTATTAGGAAAAATGACAAAGTTACATTGTTGCTATCATTTTCGAACTCTGTTAGGTTAGTTTTATGTTTGATGGTTAATAGTATTATTTTGAGATTATTAGATATTCTGTTTTAGATTCAATTGATATACGATGAGATTACTTAGACTCTACATTTCATGTATACATTATGATTATTACATTATTCTCAATTATTGATGATGTTTAACTAGATAGATTATTATATGTGTTGTCTTATGGATACTTACCCCATACTACATTTGTATGGTGTGCGTGTTTGTTTTCTTTATGTATGGCATTTCTAATGTGTTTAAGGAAGGGAGTCATAGTCACCTACCAGTCAAGATCTACATGATGCACCACTTCCTGCAATTACCTATTTAGCTTAACATATATATATTGTGTATGTAAATGCATGGATTTGTTGTAGGTTATAGGTACTAGGTATCAACTTCTCTAAATTTCTAGGATGAGCATACCCTATCGCATTATCTCATGGTAAGAGAGGGGAGATAAATTCTCAAGTCCAAATCCTAAACCCTTAACCATTTGTCCTAGAAAAGTAGGACAAGTATCTGAGTTGTTTTACCTTCCAATTGTGTCGGATGATGTAACTTGTGATTTTAACCCCTTAGAATAATTTTGTATGGATTGTTCTATGATGGGTTTTCATATTTTACTTTGGAGGTCTTTGATGTGTTGGCTCTTGATTTAACAGTTTTTTAAATAATCAAGAAACTAGACCAATGCATCTAAGGCTAGCAACTTCCTATGACAAATACACTTGACTGCAGTCTTGGGCCAACTTTAAGGCATAACTCCTTCTACACTAGGCTTTGCAAAACCTAGGTGGGTGAACTTCTTAGGATCCTATTATGTGACTAGTGCAATAAGCATAATCAAAATCTAGAAAGATAAAACCCCTAATTCTTCAATACTTAACCAAAAAATCACAAGCATGAAATAGCTAAGAACATAACTCATAAAAATGGAAAGCTAAGTGTGGGTTAAACTTTGAATAGCTTTCAACATAAAAGGGAAAATTGATTTAATATGTTGATAATAGCAAGATCTAGGTATGAACAAAAAAACCTAATGATCCTATCTCTAATTAGTGCCTTATCTATTGGGCAATCAAATGAATTACAACCATACACCTTCTGGAAATCTTTGACATAATTCCTACATCAAGATCCCTGATCTATCTTTCACCTTGTGAATAGACATCTGCTACAGAATGAATCTCATACCCAGACAATCCTTTCATGAAATTTGCAAACCTTGTGACAAACATCAAGCAATTACATGGCTCTTTATTCCACTAGCAAGATATTTCAATCACATACATTTCTAAATGAAATGCAACCCAATTTATGCTCTTTGATCACAAACTAGAAAAGATTATAGATCCACAAATAGGAGACATGATTCAAACTAAATTTAAATCCCTTTGCTACTCTTTATTTGTTTTCCTTGAAACCAAATATATGAAAGATGTATATAAATGACTCACAAATCACATAACAGACAAGAACTATCTACATCAAACATAAATTTTTGTTCAATACAAGAAAAATGTTGGCTGTGTAGTTTTCATAGCCTGAGTAGAGCTCCTAGAACTAAAAATTGAAAACCAACCAACAACCTTTTTTAGAGAAGAAAAAAGAATATGTATGAAGAGTGCAATTTTTAGATTGAATTTGCAATCGACATGTGTCCCTTCAGAATTTCCATTCAAGAAGCTCAAAAGAATCTCTCTACCTTCTCTCTTCAACTGCCAGAATAAAATCCTTCTATTTTACCTCTCAAAGGCATCAAATATCTTAGAAATTTGGTAGAAAAGATAACTGATCTTTGATGTCAAATTTGAACTCAAAGTAAAAAGTGAAAAAATCAGTTATATGACCTTTAGAAACCAAGAAAACATCTCAAAATTTATTTTCTTCACATTCACATTTCACCAAGCCCTCATATCTATCCTTCAACCAACTCTGATGCTCAATGATGAAAAATAATCATTCTACTGAGAATGCCCCAAAATTTACAAAATGGCCTATAGCATAAACTAGTGAATATTTGTGCACAATCTGACCTCATATTTGGAAATTTCATCTTGTTTTGGTTCCAGTGGTATATTGGAGTGCCTATTTTGGATAAAAATTGCTCCAATTATACTCATTTGAAAATCAAGTTTCTGTTCATACTATCTGGTCTGCAACTAAATTTTCAAAAAATTTAAAAAAAATCTAAAGTATGGACTTTAGAAAATAACCATTTATGCATTTAAAAAAAATGCATGGGAACCCTTTTTGACATAGATTTTTTGAATGTGCATTTTGATATAAACAAAATATTAAAATTTAATATTTCATTTAAAACAAATCCTTCTTTCTCACCTAGCCCACCAGGCACCACCCGAGCTGCCATGTAGTAGCCCCTAATAGGCCAACCTCTGCCACATACTCACCCGCATGGTGCCACATCATCACCACCTCCGTGTCCACTCACTGCCACATTAATGCCACATCATCCACACCACATTAGCATTTCTATCTCACCATACTAACTTCCTTGCATCTTTCCTATAGCGAGGTAGCAATGATCGTTTGATTGCCCACGTGGTAACATCTCCTGAGTCTAGATCCACATCGACATCTTTTCTTTTTCATTCAAAATTTAACTTCGGCGACTTGCCATCTATCTGATTGGGACCTACACACGTGAGTTGGTTTTCACAAAAGCCTCTTATCTTGAGACATTAAGCCTACCATGTGGAATTGTATTTAAACACTTTTAAAAGTCCTCGCACACTAAATGTGGGATTATACCTATGAATTTTTTCTTGGTCACTGTTGTTATTACTATGTGCATGGGTCTTTTTGTTCATGCACGGTGGCTTTCTTCTATATTTCAGCATGTTCTCTTTTCTTAAAAATGTGGGGCCTCTGGTTTAATGTTGTGGCCTCCTTTTAACTACAAGTGGGCTTCTAATACTTGTGTGCTTGGCATGAGGAGCTCCGTTTGC
Organism: Cupressus sempervirens; assembly: GCA_028749045.1. Lineage (NCBI taxonomy): Eukaryota > Viridiplantae > Streptophyta > Pinopsida > Cupressales > Cupressaceae > Cupressus > Cupressus sempervirens. The sequence goes on along the minus strand of CM053783.1, from coordinate 280,988,811 downwards.
CTTTGATTGTCAACTTTATTCTTTGTTTTGACCTACATTTTCTTTGTGATGACTTATGTAGGTGAGATTTTTTTATACTTGAAATTGGCTGGCTCCTTGATTCTTGCTTGACTATGGAGTTTTTTAGTGTGAGAGACTTCCTCTTTTGGTAGCATTAACACTTCTTGTTCCACCACCAACACCAGAAACACCTATGTATCCAACTTTGATGCTGCATGACTCATTTGACACATCAATGACACCTTCCTAAATTTTATAATAAATTTGTGATGCGGTTCTTATAAATGCCTTCTCTACATTTTGAGTAGTTTTTGTTGACATCCACATAAATATCAAGCCATTTTCTTTTGCAAACTTTTTCTCTATACTTGGGGAAACTCCATTAGACATTCTCACTAGAAGATTTTGTTGACTCAAATTTGCATTTTATTTGAGCCACTCTACCACATCACTGAATTGTACCAAAATTTCTATAGCATGCTTGATGTAATCTTGCATCCCATCTTGCAAACTTAGAATTGAGTGCTCTCACATGCTGCCCAGAGGATTCAACCCTTTTAGCATCAAATGGTGGAACTGCTGCAATTCTAAAAAAATCTTCTAAAAGACACCATTCCATCAGAATTGATTGCCTTGTTGTCCATAAAGGTTTCAAAAGTATTTGTTGTGGCTTCCTTTTGGCTCCCCTACTACTCACGGCTTCAAGATGGGGCTGCTTATTTTATTTATGTGAATGTTTTTGCCTTTGACTTCTAGAAAGTCATTCATTCATTTTTTAAAAATTAAAAATGAAACTACATTGCCTCTTAAAAATGGTAGCCTCACTTGTCCTTTAATGCCATAGGATGTTTTCATCAAGTAGAAATTATTTCCATGCATTTGAGAATTTTAATCATGCATTATGATAACTTTAATTATGATAATTTTTATTTAATATTAATCATCCATGCTTGAAGAAATTAGTCAGACCCCGAAGCGGTCCAGCTAAAAAAAAATTACCTTACAAATAACTGGCATCCTCATATTTGTCCCTACACCCCATTGGACATCTTAGACTGACAAGATTCAAATTAAATCATTGATTCATTATTTCAAACTTAGTTTCAATCAATTTTGCAAATTGTGAATTTGTGTCTGGAGGCTCGCCAGCTAGCCTTAAAAACTAATTCAGTCAAGTAACTAGGCCACACAAATTGGAATGAGTGTTCAACCTACACGATCTACCATACTAAAAATTCTCATCCCATGAAAAATTCCTAGTCAAAGGATTTTAATTTTTGAACATCCATACTTCAATTACCCTGTAGGAAAACGAATCCTTCTTTCTCACCTAGCCCACCAGGCACCACCTGGGCTGCCATGTAGTAGCCCCTAATAGGCAGGCCTCTGCCACATACTCACCCACATGGTGCCGCATCATCACCACCTCCGTGTCCACTCACTACCACATTAATGCCACATCATCCACACCACATTAGCATTGCTATCTCACCATACTAACTTCCTTGCATCTTTCCTATAGCGAGGTAGCAATAATCGTTTGATTGCCCACGTGGTAACATCTCCTGAGTCTAGATCCACATCGATATCTTTGCTTTTTCATTCAAAATTTAGCTTTGGTGACCTACCATCTATCCGATTGGGACCTATGCACATGAGTTGGTTTTCACAAAAGCCTCTTATCTTGAGACATTAAGCCTACCATGTGGAATTGTATTTAAACACTTTTAAAAGTCCTCACACACTAAATGTGGGATTATACCTATGAATTTTTTCTTGGTCACTGTTGTTATTACTATGTGCATGGGTCTTTTTGTTCATGCACGGTGGCTTTCTTCTATATTTCAGCATGTTCTCTTTTCTTAAAAATGTGGGGCCTCTGGTTTAATGTTGTGGCCTCCTTTTAACTACAAGTGGGCTTCTAATACCTGTGTGCTTGGCATGAGGAGCTCCCTCTGCCTTTGATTGTCAGCTTTATTCTTTGTTTTGACCTACATTTTCTTTGTGATGACTTACGTAGGTGAGATTTTTTTATACTTGAACTTGGTTGGCTCCTTGATTCTTGCTTGACTATGGAGTTGTTTAGTGTGAGAGACTTCCTCTTTTGGTAGCATTAACACTTCTTGTTCCACCACCAACACCAGAAACACCTCTGTATCCAACTTTGATGCCGCATGACTCATTTGACACATCAATGACACCTTCCTAAATTTTATAATAAATTTGTGATGCGGTGCTTATAAATGCCTTCTCTACATTTTGAGTAGTTTTTGTTGACATCCACATAAATATCAAGCCATTTTCTTTTGCAAACTTTTTCTCTATACTTGGGGAAACTCCATTAGACATTCTCACTAGAAGATTTTGTTGACTCAAATTTGCATTTTATTTGAACCACTCTACCACATCACTGAATTGTACCAAAATTTCTATAGCATGCTTGATGTAATCTTGCATCCCATCTTGCAAACTGAGAATTGAGTGCTCTCACATGCTGCTCGGAGGATTCAACCCTTTTAGCATCAAATGGTGGAACTGCTGCAATTCTAAAAAAATCTTCTAAAAGACACCATTCCATCAGAATTGATTGCCTTGTTGTCCATAAATGTTTCAAAAGTATTTTTTGTGGCTTCCTTTTGGCTCCCCTACTACTCACGGCTTCAAGATGGGGCTGCTTATTTTTATTTATGTGAATGTTTTTGCCTTTGACTTCTAGAAAGTCATTCATTCATTTTTTAAAAATTAAAAATGAAACTACATTGCCTCTTAAAAATGGTAGCCTCACTTGTCCTTTAATGCCATAGGATGTTTTCATCAAGTAGAAATTATTTCCATGCATTTGAGAATTTTAATCATGCATTATGATAACTTTAATTATGATAATGTTTATTTAATATTAATCATCCATGCTTGAAGAAATTAGTCAGACCCTGAAGCGGTCTAGCTAAAAAAAAATTACCTTACAAATAACTGGCATCCTCATATTTGTCCCTACACCCCATTGGACATCTTAGACTGACAAGATTCAAATTAAATCATCGATTCATTATTTCAAACTTAGTTTCAATCAATTTTGCAAATTGTGAATTTGTGTCTGGAGGCTCGCCAGCTAGCCTTAAAAACTGATTCAGTCAAGTAACTAGGCCACGCAAATTGGAATGAGTGTTCAACCTACACGATCTACCATACTGAAAATTCTCATCCCATGACAAATTCCTAGTCAAAGGATTTTAATTTTTGAACATCCATACTTCAATTACCCTGCAGGCAAACAGTGTTAAAAAACATAAACTGGGCTCGCGTTCAGCATTATAAACTGGGTTATTGATCACTTGGGGTTCTAAAAACTAGGGTATAGGTTCTTTTCCATGAGGAGAATATAATTGTATGTTTTGGGCTCATGATGAATCATAAGACGCATTTAGTGAATTTTTGAAAATAGGCACTTGGTAATTTTAAACTGGCAAATATGTCAAAGTATTTTTTGGCAAACGGGCAGACATAAGAAAGCATGCAAATGGATTTTTCATGACTTGAGAATTGGCATACTTACCAATCACAGTATCAAAGTTATAATATTCCGAACAGGGGTACAGATCAATCAGGATACCTTAGCCATAACAAAACAATGCAAACTGGTTTTTTTAATCATGTTAGCAAGTTGATCAAATGGATTCGTCATGATCCCAAAATTGGAACATATGAAGTATCTGACCCCTAGAACATAGTATAAAAAGAATTTCTTCATTTGGATCAATTGGGTCAAAGATATCATTGGTCGAACAAGGCTTCCCAGAATTGTGAATAACTACACAAATGCACGAAACAGTAAATTACCAACTTTGAGGGGTTTGAAACCTATTCGAACGGATTCAAAATCGGCTAAAAATTGGAACACATGATATTTAGTATGGAAACTAAACACTCCCAAAGTGGTGATTCATGAAACATTACTGGGTGTGAGATATTTAGATGCAAACAAGGCCTCCTATTGCTATTTGACACTTGGGCATAATTGCAAATTTTGACACTAGCTCAAAATGGGACTTCACCAAATGATTCAAGATGGCAAAATAACATTGTGGATCACATGCATATGTCAAATGAAAGGTGTTAAGCCACTCAAAAACCATCTAGGCCTCAAACTAACAATTGGCTACATATGCATAAAATGCACTTTAGGGCACTGATTCTTCAAAAATTTGAATACGTGACTGAAAATTGACCATGCAATTTTCAGTCCCAACATGGTGAATTTTCTATTAATGAAGTCTTAATTAAAAGATTTAATTAATTGAGAAAATTAATATGATATTATGATATTTTACTTTTATTTAATTAAATGGGAAATTAATCAAATAAAAGAATTAAATAAAAGAAATGTTTTTTAAAAAAGGAATTAAAATAAAAGTCATAAGTCTACCTAGGAGTATGCACACCTCTTTTATGCATGTGTGTCTACAACATAGGAATTAGCACACCAATTAAGCACATGGTGTCTACAAACTTATCGTTTTCATAACAATCAAGAAGGTTGGAAAAGGCTTGTGCTTAGTTGTTAATGCTTATCTTAGCTTCTAGTTGTTTCTAGAGACATTTTAGGTGCTTCCTGGGAGGTCCTTATATACAAGCACTCCTAGGAGCTTGGTGTGCATTTTTTGTTAGAGCCGCAAACATTGGAGAAGAAAGGGACTTGTCTCTATAGATTTCGAGGAGTAAAAAATTTGCATCAGTGTCTAGGTAGACACTTGTGATCCTCGCATATACTATTTTGTTCCTTTTTACTTTCTATCTTCTTCGTGTCTTCTGAATGCTTTCTGAGGGATCCTCTTAAGTAGATTTTAAGAAATTTTATTGATAAGGGTTTGAATTTATTTGGGAAAAAATTTCTTGGGTACATTCTATCGTTCATCAGAATAATACGGGGTGTTGAATTAAAATATAGGTATGTAAAAAAAAATACCCTTGTCTATCATTCATCAAATTTAATCCTTGGATTGGATATACATATATGTCTTTTTAAAAATAAATTGTTTCAACCAAATTTCATTAGTGCAAATGATAGTGAAACAAATTCATGTTTATTTGGGGCAGGGAAAATGTTATATATAAAAAATGTTTATTTTGAAAAAAAATTGTTTGAAAATGTTTATATAACAAAAAAAAATTTTAAAAAAGAATTCTGAATCATTTTTTTGGGAAACATTTTATTAAAAAAAATTTATCAAAATTTAATTGGGAGGGACGAACCCATACCCTAATGACCCCATGGGATGGCAGAGTACCTACCATCGTAGGTAATGCGATGACAGGGGTACTCGGTACCCACTATTGCCACAGGCCCTATGATAGTAGGGTACTACGTACCTATGGCAGTAGCCTGCAAATCACAGGTAAAGTTTTAAGTTTGATTTGTTTTTTTACTTTATTTTATTTTATATTAATGTCATGTATTATGTATATGCTATAAATCGATTATTAATATTTTGATTTTTAATTATAATGTTACTAAAAATTATTGTTATTAAATATTTATAATATTAATTATTATATATTTTATTAATGAAGTTTTATTTAATAATAGTTATTTAAGTTAATAAATTTTAAATAAATGATATAGTTTTATATTTAGAATTAATAAATTAATTTAATTAAAATTAGTTTAATTAAGGTTTATAAGAATGTTATAATTGAAGCTTATAAAATTATCCAATTATTGAGATTGATAATATTGGGTATTTCAAAAAATTGTAAGTCAAGTTCTTTGAAAACAATAAATGATTTAAATAGATAATCCTTCCTCGGATATTATAGAAAATTGATTTTTAAATATGGAAGGGAGGTCTTTTTCAAAATAGTGTATATGTAAAATGTCCATGAACACTTTGGAAAATTGTTTCAACAAAGTCATGGGGAAAAAAAAAACTTTGATCTATTGAAACAAATACATGGGTTGGTTATAAGGGGAAAAGTACAATATTTCTTCACTAGATATTTAACTCTAAAATTAAAATTTTAAAAATTGAAACCCCGTGCTTAACTCAACTATGAGATTTTAATGAACCAAAACATGTGCTTGCATTTTGTGTTTTCTTTATGCTATTTGTTTTGGGATTTTGGGGTTGACTAGATTGTTGACCAGTTATAGGATGTCTACTAGAGGCTCGAGGGGTTATGAGATGTGATGTTATGCTGATGTTATTTAATCTTGATCTTTTTAAACCCAACCATGGTAATGCGGTGGCATGCTCTATGATGTGTGTGGTTTATTGATTGTTAATGCTTTCTAGTCTTCCTGTGTAAGCTGTGATATATGTATGTGAGATACTTGACTTAACCACTTTTGAGCCATTGATCAATTATATATTTGGATTACTTTCTAGTTTGCTTGATGGGACTAAAGTGTTTGTTTGATCTTGATGATGTCATGTTGTGACATGTATGACTTCACCATTTTGGAAGTCTTTGATCAGTATTATTTTGAGATATTTTTTGGTTTCTTGTTGAGAACTGATGGATATTGTGATTTATCATATGATGCTTTCCAGTTGCTTGTATAGGATTGAGGTGATTCTGAGATTTTGTGATTTCATGAGTTTAGGGTAGGTTATCTACATGTAGTGTTGGGAAGTGAATTGCAATGGGGGTCGAAGCCCTAAGTAACTACCCATGTAACTCATTGTAAGTTGTTTAATAAGTGAAAAAATTACACTAAATACTAACTTAAATGAACCCAATAAGAGTTAATTGTATGTTCTCACCCATGCCTCGAGTGTTAGTACAAACTAGGATGGGAGTAGAAAAAATGCTTGGTTGCGACCTTACTTTCTGTAGTATGCCTTGTCAGTACGAGAGGATACTAGTGGCTACATAAGGATCACTAGGGGGCTAGGGTCTATTGAGAGACTACCAGGGTAACTCTAGCATGGTTTATGCAATGACACTTTCCTGCTTACATAGTAGGTTTCCTATGTGTCTTGTGTGCCTCTAGGTATAGATGTTGCTCTATGTTGGAACCTTTGAGTTATAATACTTTGAGGATTCCTAGGCTTAGAGAGTACTTGTGCTATGCAATTTGATATCTTGTTTGGGACTTGAGACTATCTCATCAGCGAGGTGGGAGTGGGACATTTAGGTCCCACACAGTTGGGTGGTAGTGCTTTTTCACTCTTAGCATTTGAGATCCATGTGAGACACCATTGCTGGAGCATTCTTTTTTGGCATACACCTTCATTCTATTCTTGGATCATTATGATGGATGTTATTTACTAACACGTATCCTTATATTGATGATTAGGATGTGATAGACGATGTTATCTACTTATTCTTTATTCTTGCATGTTAGATTTCTTTCTACATATGTTGTAACATGTTTTAGGAGTGACATCCCTACTATGATAATACTGATGATCTCTTTGGTGACTTGGGATGTTATGTGCAAAGGGATGGCTAGGGCCCACGATGGTCTTTTGGTGCTATTGATGGTTGGGAGGAACCACATATTTAGTTAATTGTTTTTTATGATGTATGGTTATCTTTCATGATGATGGATGTTTCATGTATGGTATATGGTTTCATTTACTTTATTGAACTTGCATCATGGATTAGAATAGGATGATGTACTTTATTTTCACATATGTATTATATTTTAAGCCTTTCATACCCTATGACATGTACAGTGGATGATTGAGCATTCTGAAAACTAATTTGCCAAGAGACATCTGGAACAAATGCATATGGTCTGAAGGACAATGGACTTTTCATTATTCTTTCATATGGATGTGGTATTTGATGGACTTAGCATTAGTTAATTGAAATTTGATTCAATGTCATGGGATCCTTAAGGAATGTAACCTATTATGTAGTTTATGTATGCTTTCAATGTATGTTATTGCTTCTACTACTATGTGTTTGATGTGAATGCTTTATCTCTCATGATTTTAAAAAAAAATGCTACCAAACTTAGTGAAACTCTAGGTTAATTATTTTGGATCCCTTGGTGGGGTGTTACACAAGTTTTAAGAGTAAAACTTATACCTCAAAAGGAATACTAGAGATTTTAATACTAACTTGTGTGGACCAATTGAAGTGCAAATCTACAAAGGAGATAAGTACATTATTCTTCTTATTGATGATTATTCTAGAATGGTGACAGCTATGTTTCTAAAATAAAAATATGATGCTTTTCAAATGTTTAAGTGGTGCTTAGCAAGAGCTGAGAAGGAAATAGGTAAAAGTCTAAAAAATTTGAGATCTAAAAGAGGAGTAGAATTTAGATCAAATGGGTTTGAGATGTTCTGTAATGATAGAGGAATCAAAAGACAAACATCCACTCCTAGAACACCTCCACAAAATGGAATTGTTCAATAGAGGAACAAGTCTATAATGGACTATGTTGGCACACTCATGATGACGAGAAATGTTGCTTTAAAATACTAGAGAGAAGCTATAAGTATAGTTGTTTATACCTTGAACCATGTACAAGTCAACAAAGGTACTCATTTAACACCTTTTGAACTATGATGGATACTCACCCAATGTAAAATATTTTAAGGTATTTGGAAGCAAAATTTTTATTCTCAAAGATTTTGGGAATGGTAAACTAGATGCAAAAAGTGAAAAAGGTATATTCCTTGGTTATTCCAAAAGAAGTAAAGCTTATAAGTGTTTGGATACTAACACTGACAAAGTTGTGGAAAGTGCAAATGTGAAATTTGATGAATATGAAAAAGTACATGAGGTTGAACCTATGAAGGAACTAGAAGATTACAAATCATTTGTATACTTTCATGAAGGTATGCCTACTGAAGAAGATGTTGCAAATAAAGCTACAAACCAACAAGTTTTAGTGACTATCGAGTCACATACTATGAATGTCAAGTTGCATTCCTGAACCAAGCTACATTTAGATGCCGAGTGATAAAATGAAGTAGAGGTACATTCTAATTCTAAAATTAGTGTACATGAAAGAAATGTTGAGCTATCTGACATAGATGTACATAGTGACTCAGAAGTTGAGTGACAAAATGAAGAGACTAGAGCTGAACAAAGATTGTCTAAATATGTCAAGAGACATCATCTTGCTACACAAATAATTGGAGATAAAGATGCTAGACAATGACAATGAAGAAGTTGAGAAATGACACATTTTTTCTAAGGATGAAAGAAAGTAAAATAGTGAAAGATGCCTAAGAAGATGTGTACTAGAGAAAATACATGGAAGAAGAGATTGAACAAATTGAGAAAAATAAGAAATGGACTCTAGTTCCTAGACCATAAGACAAAAATGTGATTAGCACTAAGTGCGTATATCAAACATGCTAGATGAAAATTGTGAAGTCTATTAGTTCACATTTTTTAGAGTTTCCTTTCTTATTCTTCATTTTTGGTTCACTTTCATTTCCAAGAATTTTTTCTTATTTTGAACTATTGGTTTTGTGAAAAGTCAAATGTAGAACGAGGTTTTATGATATCTTCTATTGGAATTTACAAGTGAAAAGTATACTTCTGAGAGGGGGGGTGAATCAGAAGTACTAAACTTTAACCTTTAAAACTTTTAATTTTAAAATATTACATGCATAAATGTATAGAAATAACATGTAAAGAAAATGCAAACACATAAATACTTGACACCAAATATGATTACCTATAAACCCTCCAATGAGAAGGTAAAAATAGGGTGGGGATAACACCCATAATTCTTCACTACTGCAGCAATAAAGTTCACCTATTAAGGTTACATGTTTTGACCATTCTCATGATCTACCCTGTGGAAGGCCTACCATGTTAAAGGCTTACAAAGGATTGTTAGATCCTACCCTATTAAAGGATTTTAACACTCTATCAAAAGTGTGCTTCACTAAAGGACTTTAGAACACTCACTTGGAATGTCACCCTCTTAAAGGATTTCTCTATAACTGTTAAATCAACCTTGATACAAGGATTTCACCCTACTAATATAGTTGTTAAAAGGTACAGTAGAATGTTTGATCTAATACACTTACAATATGATATTGCTGATTTTAGATCCTTATTTAGTTTGTCTCAATCCTCTCCGATCTGATATGAAATTGTTGTAACCTTGATCCTTTGTTCTACTAACTGGTTCTTCAATTTTGTCCTTCTTCTAAGTCACCTTTAAATTGATCAATTCACCTCTTTCACTTCCTTCAAATCTTCACTAGTATCATCTTCTTGCATGCATTCTTTCTCACACTTTATTTAATATGGGGCTTTGTCTCCCCTTAAAAAGACTTTGGTGGCTTAAGGTTAGGTTTGAATCTATGATTAAGATTCATCCTACTTTCCTACTCAATTCCTTCCATATTTTCTCATTGGTTTCATGATGATTGCATAGGGAATCCAAATAGATTTGATCTTATCTCTAAGCTTCAAGATCCATCCATTAGCTGGCATGCAAAATAGTTTACATCTCAGTTTGTGAAGGCACAAACTCTTATGTTGATTCTATGTTACTTGACACTTGTCGATTACTAATGCTTGGCACTTACTAAAATTCTATCTTGCTCTACACTTGAACATGCTTAGCATCTATTGTTCACTCAACACATACACTCACTCGACATTGTCAATTTTCTTTGCACCTGATTGACTCAACACTTATTGAATTTCTGGCTTGGCACATATTGGAACTTGACACTTGTATATATTATACTTGACATATGTTACTAGCTCAGCATGAACTTAGAAAATAGCTTAAGTGTGTCGATACTCAATTTTTAAAACAATTTTGAGATCAACAATCTCCCCCTTTGACATGAGTGTCAAAAACACTTAACTATGCATGATGAGTTTATCTCCCTTAAGTATAATACAATTACAGTTTGGCATATATACAAAACTTCAAAACTGTTCAAAATTTTGTGAAGGACTATATACCTAAAAATTTTGTGTCTCCCCCTAAGTTGATGTTCCTTTTTATATAACCAAAATTTTACTCCTTTTATACCTTTGAGTGGATTTTCCTTATGTTGATACTCTTTGTCTAATATGGTCTTATATAACCTATTTTTGCTTTTTGGCTTTTTACTTCCCCTTTGTTTGCTCTACTCTATTTGTTTTGGCTCCCCCTTTCACATGTCTCCCCTTGTAGATTAAGTCTTCTTTTGGCCTTTTGATTTATCTCCAATTTATCTTCCCCTTTTTACAATTTCTGCCCCTTTTTTGAAACTTATGTTAAAGGGTCTATATGCTGACTGAGAATTTTTCCAAGAAGGTCTTGTTTACTTCCATCACAATTCTTAAAGTAGCATCCCAGTTTTGTATTGCAACTTCTAGGGATTTGATTTGTATTGTTGTCTCTACTACAAGGTGAACTAAGCCATCTAATGTTGAAAGATTAGGATTTTCCTTCAATACATTTTCTACATAGGCTAGTTCCTTTTGTAGAATCTCCATGTGTGGGGTTAGGGCAGCTTGTATTTGAACTAATTTGGCTCTAGTATTAGGCTCTAGTATTAGCATTGTATGAAAGTTCTTCTCACTTGGAGCTAGATCTTTTGGAAATTGCATGCCTAATACTTTCAAATTTCTTTCCAAGCTCATTATCCTTTGGCTAGTTTCTTGTGTGACGATTGAAGGATCATACAATTTTGTGTACAATAAGAATATATTCTCAAGTATTGTCTTTACCTTCTGAATTTTCTTTGCTAGATCTACCTATGATAGTGTTATTTCACTAGATACCCTTTCATTTACCTTTGTTTGAAATTTCTTCTCTGGCCATTCCATTGGTTTTGCATTGGTTCCATGGTCTTCACTTTGCACCTAATCCATTATTTATGAGAGTTGCTCCAAAATGGGCTTTGTTTCCTTAGGTGATTACAAGATGAAGGCATCTAATAAGATGTCCTTAATATCATGTAATGCTTTCTTTTGTTTATACTCATTTCTAAGTATCTCTTACTTCTTCTTTCTTTCTAATGCCTCCTACATTAGATATATCTGATCAAGTGTAATAGTGTCATAGTCATATTTTTGAATGACTATCTCTTCATCTAATGTAGGGTCTCCATAGTGAAGTACCCTTGCAACTTTTGTGGAGCTAGAGCCTAGTGCTAAGATTTGGAGTGGCATAACATCAATGCTCATATTCTAAGGCATTCTTGTAAGAGTCCCCATAGTTGGTAGATTTACCAAAGTTTGAATTTCTTCCTACTCCTATTCCTTTGGAATCTCCTTCTCCTCCTCTAATTTCTCTTTATCAATAACAATTATTTTTGGTGGTGCACCTTGTACTTGTGCACCTTTGCATTCTAAGTCATGTACTCAATCCTCATCACTTTGACTATGGAGTCAACCTTTGTTGATGAATCTTTGATGCATTCTCTCAAGGTTGTCCACTTGTAGTTGTAGGGATGGTAGGGGATGTTTCTTGTGTGGCCACCTTGTCCCTAGTTAGGTCAACTACTACACTTTTCAACTCATCTACACTAACCAATACAGGATTGTCACACAACTTTGCTTGTAAAGTTTATTGGTCAAGGATCTTCTTTAGATTCTCTACAGTGAGTGGGTTGATGTTTTGAACTATGTTGTTGGGAACATCCTTCACTTTGATCATCTTTCCAGGTGTGTTGTTGTCATGTGGGGGGCTTGGTGGTGGCAATTATGTGTCTTACACACTCTGATCTACCTGTTGCTCCTCAGTAGTTGTCATTTCATCTCCCTTTTGTGTTTCCTCCTCCATGTTGTTGCCTTTCTTTTATTTTTCAACTTCTCCTTCTTTATCATTCTCTTCCTCTTCCTCATTTGTTCCTTCCCTCAAAGGGATCTTCCTCTCCTTCCTTAATAGTGGTTAGCCCATAAATCAACTTCAACATTTGAGTGGACTTCTTTACAACATCTTCAATCTTATTTTGAAGAATTTTGAATTCTTTGTATTTGGGTGCAAGTTTTCTCCCATTCTTCTTGTTAGTCTTAGTTATTTGTCCTTTTTTAAGCTCTAGCATTACTCGAGCCAATGTAGACTCTCTTTTTTCCTTCTCCAATTTAAGGTAATAATGACATTTATTTTCAACAATAGAATATAAATCTTTAGGCATTGAATTATCAAGTTCAAGTGGGGTGTTCTTGAACTTAGCCATCATGGTATAGACTAATTCCTCAACCATGTTTTTTTCTTCCCTACTCAACTTACTTAAATCAATGTTCTTGAAGCCAGTTAAGTTTGAATTATCTTTAATATTATCACAAATATTCTCTAAATTAGACTTGGTGGCATGAATTACCACTCTAAATTGGCTTGTTTCTTCTGACTCAGCCCTTTCTTCATCAGAGTCAAGTTGAGCAAGACATTTCCTTCTTAATTTCTTCATTGCTAGACCTTGTTGTTCTATTTCCTTCTTCTTTTCTTGCTCTTATCCTTTTTAGTTGTGGCTCTTGTGCTTTCTCTTATAGTAGGCTTTGCAAGGCTTGGCTAAGAAACCTTCTTTCTCTTTATATGTGCTACAAGCTATGTGCTTGCTTTCCTCTTATTTAGTTATGGCTTAGTTGGTTTTTCCTTGGCTTGTTCCTCCTTTACACCTTCTTCCTCTTCATCTTTATCCATGTCCTATGTCAAGGCAAGTGGTTCTTGGCCCTATTCTTCTTCTTCATCACCTTCATCATCTTCCTCTTCTCCTTCTATAGTTCCTTCTCCAAATTTGGCCTTAAGTTTCTTGACCAACTTATCCTTCTTTTTCAATACAAATGTTGTCTTTAGATACATGTCAACTTTTGATCTAACAGCATCATAAGTGCCAAAAGGTTTTGCATGTTTATCAATTTCCTCTACAAGAAATGCTATGATTGTTGTTGATGCCTCATCAATTTTTATCTCATATCCTAATGGCCTTAGCCATCTAAATCTTGATACTACTACTTGGATATAATTATAATCAATATCAACTAAGAAACAAATATCATTGATGTGTTGCTCTACTAGGGGGGCTAGAATTCTTAGTCTTTTCTTCACAAACTTCTTAAAGTCCTCAAAATAACTTGTCATGATGTTTTTAAAATTTGCTCCCATCTGCTCTATGTATTCATTTATTTGTATAGCTATACACCTATTGATCTACCATCCTATCTTGCCAAAAGAGGGAAATTCATTCTGAATATAGAAAAATATACATATCAAAATTGAGCCAAACTTACACTTATCACTTTTGGATCTTCTTATTACTCCCAAATTCTCCATAATTTTCTACAATTATAGTTCTGTTAGATCATATGTATGATCTTTCTTAACAATTTTGTAGCCAACATCCACTACAATGCATGGCACACTATTCATTCAGCTTGACTGGTAGAATTTGTGTGATATGACCCTCACTGCAAATTCTAGAAGTGGATCTTTAATGGTGTCAATAGTCATGCCTCTTTTATCCCACTTTGCCCCTATGTTCTTCTCAATGGCTTCTTTTGAGTCACTCCTTAGGGTCTTTGGACATTCTAGGGTGGGATATCCTATAACCCTATGTATGATTCTCTTTGATAGCTTCATAGGACCACCTTCCAACCATAGAAATTCATCATGGATTCTACTCAAAACTATTCTAATCCATTCCATTTTAAAGAGTGTGGGGAAATCTAGGGCATGTGTTAGTCCCTTTCTCTCAACAATGTTGAATTCTTATTTTAATACCCCATTCTCACATAGTTTTTCATAGGCCTCACAAATCTCCATGTCAAAAATTGCTCCAACCTTTCAGTTGTAGCATTTCTTAACATCTTGAACAATTACAAATTTTGGTGGGATAACAGATAAAGTGCTAGCGGGGTCATTCTTATATGCAACTTTTAGAATTGCCCTAAAATCTAGTTGCTTGACCTCATTGCTAACCAACTAAATCTCAAAATATTCCTTATCCTTAGGATTTTTCAAACTGGAGGCCATTTTTCAATCTAAGGTTTCAACAAAATTTGAAACAATGTAGCTAGGCACTTGAGAAATACATTAGATTGATGAGGTGATGCTAAATCTTTGCTAGAATCTTCACAAATACTTTGTCTTTGCTTCAAAATTACTTTTATGCTCTTCTTGATCTTTGCTCTATGTTCAAATGATGAAAAATGATTGAAAAGTGAATCTTATACCCTTAAATACATAGCATTTAATGCCTAGTACATATACAACTGTACACTCAGCTCCTTATGCATTTTTTTCTTTACTTGGCCTTGTCGAGTTGTCATTTTGCACAATGCTTAACGGTAGGAATCCTTTCAAACTCCTCTCTTGAAAAGTCAATCTTGGGGATCAACTCCAAGGTTTTGGGTGATCTTGCAACCTACTAGAATCCACTTAGTTGAAGATAAATTTTTTTGTTCATGAGGAGGCCTTTGTTTGTTCATTTTTATTTTGGATGAGGTGTACAATATGTTCATTTCTTCAAAATAAAGCATACCAACAAGAACTATGCTTTAGGATTTTTTTAATATTTTCCAATGAATGGAATCCAATGATGCAACTAATGTGAATTCCTAATTTAATAAGGGGTCAATAAAATAAATAACAAGTACTTTAAAGAAAATAATGTGAAAGTAAAATCCTAATGGACATAAGTTATGGAAACAACACGTTTATGAGTTGAGCTTTTGAAGAAATTGCTGGTAACTAATTAACATAGGAACAATGCTTCCCAGATTCCACTAATGCAATCATTGATGGGAAAATTTAATAACCATATGATATTTCACTCTTCATCAAATTTCAAGGCCATGGAAAGTATGTTCATGCGAGACAAAGAGTTATGCAGGTACAATTTGATGATTTCTTCTCGAGCTAGATACGTCAATAGAACTAAAAGATCACACAACTAGAAGCAAAGCAATAAAATTTTGGCTCAATCACAATTCAATATTTATAATAAATCATCTCCTCAATTTGTGTTGAGAGTGAGAGATATCTTCATGCAATAATATGCTTTTAACTTAATGAAACAAACAAACTAAGAGCCTAACTAGTGCTTAGTAGAACTCCATCCATTTTTATATTCACTAATTGGATGCATGAACCTTTACATGTCATAAAACAAAGAAATTGAGAGAAGATAAGAAGAAGAGAGCTTTAAGTCAAAGTAGAAATGTCTAGAAGCATCAAAAATAGAAGTTGATCCTTCACTGGGCATTTGTCAAAGTTAAACTATTGTTAGAATGCATTTCTGATGCATGGGAAGCTCTATTTTTGGAAGTAGCAGTTAACTATCAATGCACCTCTAGAAAATCATAACAACTCACCAACTCACCAATGCACTAGTGCACTAGTGTCGCAGCTCACCTCTGAGGTCCAAAAATGCAAAATTTTACTGATTGTCAAAATTGAAATTTTGGCTGTGAGGTTTTGTCGCCCCTCATACCAAAGCTATGTCTGGATGCTTGCCCTTGTATTTCTTGATAATATTAGTGATTTTAGCTGCATCTAATAAATCTACAAAATCATATTTGTCCTTGACCTATTGTCTATAGTTGTCTACCTTTATTTGGCTCTAAACAAAATCTTTGAGTTTGGTATCCAACTCTAGCAAGGCTTCTTCTATTCTAAAGGCCTATCAGATGTCATCATTGTTAGAAGCTTCTTCAAAGATCTTCTTGAAATTCACTACCACTACCTCTATGGGCATTAATTTCTCCTACTCATCATCCTCAAAAATATCAAGACACATTACTATAATGTTTCTCTACCTGCAAAATTTTCTCTCATGCTAGGTCCTTGAGTCGATGGATCTTCGCATGTAATTTTTCCATTACTTTATTACTATCTACTATATTCTCAATCCAATCATCAATTAAATCTAACTCTTCTACTATATATACATCTACAGGAATCCTATATTTCTACCCTTTTAGGGCTTGTAAAACTTATAAAGCTTTACTTCATGCATGTACTTCATCCATTATACTGAAATCCTACTTCAAATTTGCTACCATTTTGTCTACATTTTCCTACATAGCATGTAGTAGCTTTATATTTCCTTGGATGTTTAGGATGCTTTTTTCCTCAAAAGTTTCCTATCATTGCTGGTAAGCCTTAAAAAATGGATCCAAGTGTACACTCCCCCCATCCCTTCTCTCGAGTGTAGTGTCTAGAGTATCCTTGAGGTGTTCAGGGTCTAAGGAACCAACAACTTCAGCTAAATATCCTTTTAGGACTTCATTTTTCCTTTGAAGTGTTCTAAGTTCTACCCCTTCTTGCTCTAAGCTTCTAAAAACCTCCTTTATACCCATTGTGATCATCAACTTGGTTGAATCCAATGTAGGCTTTGCGAGCATGACCTCTCTGATCTAGTAGTCATTTGGGCCTAGAACTTCTATGTCTAAATTAGGAGGAGGGATAGCCACTAGTGCAAATAAATCTTGGTTTTGATTTTTGTTGAGGAATTGTAAGGCTCTTGCTTCCTTTCATGGGGACTCGAGTTTTCTCAAAACCTTGATTAACTCAATAATGTCCTCTTCATTGACATTGAAGTATTGCTTCTTATTTCTTATTACTTCCCTTCATAACTACCTTGATACTTGTTCTACTAAGGGCCCACCTCTTGAGGGTGAAGGAGTTTGCTTGGCCACCCCCTTTCCCTTATCACTTCTTTCTGGTGTTCTTTCCCTCTGTGAGGGCTCTCTTTCTATGGTTTTCATTTTAGTGGAGCCCATAGTTTGTACTTTAGTATCTTGGGAAGTTTGATGAAGATATTTGACCATACATCCCTCTTTAGGCACTTCATTTATTGCTATTTTTTTTGGCTCTTCCTCTTATGGAGGCTCCTTTTGAACCTATTCTTCTTTAGTACTCAAAGGTAAGAGAGTAGTAGAGCCTTTGTCTACAACTGTGACTTGTAATAGGGATGGAGGAGTAAGATCAAGATCATGTGATTTTGGTGGCATTTGCATCTAGTCCTCCTATTGAGTCTCATTTGCCAAGGTATCTCGGATCTTATTCCCAATCAACTCCATTCCTATGGGCATGAAGTCAAAATTTGACAGTTTGAATATGTTAGTGCCCTCCACATCATACTCATCAATCTATTGGTGTTTTGAAATGTTATAGGTTTCAAACTATCCAAATGAGAACAAGACATATCTAGGGATAGCTAACTCCCATTTTCAACATATCATTTTAGAAACTATGCTAACTATAAGGCTAGATCTTTCTTCTACTTCAGGATCTGCAAAACCTAGGTAGGTGGACCTTAGATTCACTTATATGGTACCAGTGCAAAACATATTATAGAATCTAATAAGAAAATTTAACCCTTAATTCTCTTATTAACTCATGTAATGACATATATATTTAGTAACTAAATACAAGATAATGCAATTCATAAGCTAAGTGAGGGCATCACATTTAGGTTCTTCAACATGAAAGGGAAATACAATTGATTAATGATGTTGACCTCAACAAAACATGACATGAATAACATAACCCTATGATCCTTCAAAATGATCAGTGCCTTATCTATTGGGTAGTCACACAAATCCCTAACACATATCCCTAAAAGTCATTGACATATGCCATACATTAGAACTTCATGATCTATCTATCCACTTTGTGAATTAGACATCTGCATATATTTGAATCTCATACTCGACCTATACCTTCATGAGGTCTACAATCTTATGATAATGAATTAAGAATTTACATAACTCTTTAAGTCATATGCAAAATAGATCAACATATACAATTAATAGATTGCAATTGAATTTCATACTCTTTTTTTACAAAACACAAAAGATCACAAACAACATGAATGGGAAACTAATTTTTGGCAAACTAATTTTTTTGATTTTTTAAAATTTTTCTTTGTGATTCTATTATATATACATTTTCTTTGCATATATCTCCCCCATACAATGTACATATCATGTCAAACATATTGGAAAATTAAGTGTATCTCCTAGTATGGTATCTTTCTCTCATGATATTTACAAATATCTCTCCCCCTTAATTATATACATGTCTCTCCCCCTTTTTGACAATAATGCCAAAGATCTATACATAATCTACTTATATGGAGACACCAAAATGTGAGAGAAATTTATAATGTACCTTAAGAATGAGAGTTAAGGTTTTATCCCAGTTATCTTGCAAAACTTTGTAGGTTTGGAGAGCAACTTACACTTCTGTAGAGAGCTCAATCATGGGAACTACAATTGAGAAATTATTGTCATGGATCAATGTTTTGGAATAGTTAATGTGCTTCTACATTGTATCCATGATGGGAAGGATCATGTTTTGAATGTCTATGAGTGTAGACTAGATCCTTGCTTCCTCTCTCAATAATTCTACCTACATATTTGATAAGAATCTAATCTTCATATGATTTGCAGAGCTTGAACTAGGGTCAAGTTGCAACTTCTTTGCACTAACCATTAGATCTTTATCAATTTTATTCAATTTTATTTTTATTTCTTTGGTATGCCTGGTAACATCACATAACTTTGCAAAAAGAGATGTTACATTTGTGTAAGAAGTTTCAAGACTTGTCAAAATTGAAGAAAGCTCTACCTACTGGATAGCTATTTGCTAAGCAATGTGCTCAAGCACTTTGTTATCAAATTTCTTTTCTGCTTTCTCAATTAATTTATCTTTGCCACTAGAATCTTCGTAGAATTTTTTGACTGCCTCTTCTAATTGCAACAAAATGTGTTCAGAAGAATCAAGTTCAACACCTATGGATTCAATCAAAATTTTCTTTGTATCCTCAATAATCCTATATTCTCTTTCTCTCTCTTATCTGAGTTTCTTTTGCTTTTCCTTCTTTTGTAGAATTTGACCAACTATGTGCATTAAATCCACAAAGATGTTATCAAAATGAATTTTAATTTCCTCATCCAAATCTATATCTTTTTCTATTTCCTTTCCACTAATCAAAAGTCTTGGTTGAACTGACTTTGAAGTTAATTCTTTAGATTTTGGAATAGAAACAATAGCGGAAATAGTAGGACTAGTAGTGAAATTTTTTCTAGTGCCTACTAGTGGAATACTAACTAGAATACTTATAGAATCCAAAATTGATGAATTTACCAAACTTCCCAAAACTGAGGTATTCACAAGTGAAGTACTGATAGAAGTATTTACAATTGAAGCACTTATTGGAGTATGCACAATTGAAGTAGTCAAAATTGAACTTATTACTAAGGAGCTTAAAATTGTGGAACATTTTGTATCCATTGTTGAGGCTGGTTCGGTAACTTAAAGATGTTGTAGCTCGATGGATAAAGTGGTAGACACTTCTATCTATGATGTGCTAAGCTGAGAGGTAGCAGGGAGTGATTGGAAATTTGATGTATCAATGGTTATCACAATCAATTTTGTTGAAGCTATCTCCAAGCTTGATGATGTTGCAACTTTTGCTGGAGCCTGAGGAAGTGAGGCTATGATAGCCATAGCTATCTTGACTGGGTCAGTCTCTTCATCTTCTTGGCTGGCATCCTCTTCAACCTCTTCCTCTTTTCCTTCTTCTTCATCCTTCATTAACTCCCTATGTTCTTCTGCATCAATTGTGACAAATGGAGTAGTGTCTTCTTCATTTTCTTCATCATTGTCACTGTCATCATCATTATCTTTGATTTCAACAAGATTTTCACTTGGTTTGTGAATATGGAATACATTTTTTGATAGGTTTTTAGCATTCTTCACAACATATTCTATATCTTTCATTAAAACTAGATAAGTGTTGAACTTTAAATTCATTTTGTTCTCCTTGTCTTTTAATGCTTTATTTACCTTTGCATTAGTCACGTTGGGCACCAACTATTTTAATGTTTGAGAAAAAAATGTCTTTGATAGTCTATTTTGTGTTCTCCCATCTAACCTTGACCTTATCCAACAAAATTGCATGGATATGAGATGCTAGTTGGTCTAGAGAGAATTTCCATCTAGCTAATTTGTCCATAACTAGATCTTCAACTTCTTTCTACTCTACTGGATTCTTGGTCTCATACTTGAATTCTTTAACATTGTTTATTGTAGAACATTCTCTTAGAGTCCTTAGCCTTTCTTGACATGTAGGAGGAGGTTGGTTGAAGATTACCTCACTGCTTTCTTTTCCTACTTTCTTCTCAGATCTCCTTGTAAATACTATAGTGGATGGCTTAAGAGGCTTGGTTATGATCACCTTGCCTCTATTTCTTGCTAGCTCTTCTTCCTTTTTAGATTCCTTTCATTCTCTGATTCTTCCACATCTTCTTCTTTTCCTTAGGTAATCATAAGAGGGGTGCTTGTTGTTTTCAACTTTGTTATCCTCCTCTTTCCTTTGTTTACTGCCTGTGGGAGCTTGATCTCAAGTTAAATTCTTTCTTTTTCTTCATCATAGGTTCCAAAGAAAGGTGCCTTTGAATCTACAAGCTCATTTACCAAGGCTTCAATTATTTCCTTTGCTTCATTGGTGTTAACCTCATATGGAAGAGGTTTTACCCACACAACTCTAGGACTTACTTCTTGAATGTATACTCTATCACTAACTACCATAAAGAAAACATCATCCTTATAATCTTCAACCAACTTCTTTGGTATCCTAAATCTATTATTCATCTTTTCTCTAAAATTTTCAAAATAATTATCCATGATACCATCAAAATTTTCACCCATTTCAATGATGTACTCATTGATCTGACATAAAACTGGTGTGTCTTTTCTCCATCAATCATGCCTTTAGAGGGGGGAAAATTTTGAACATAGAAAAAAAAAATGTCAAAAATGAACCAAATTTTCATGGGTTATTCTTTGAGGTTCTAATGCTTTCCATGTTTTTGTTAAACTACTTCAACAACAAATATGCTAGGTCATATGAAAAATTCTTCTTTACGACCTTATATGTAAAGTCAACTATTTCAGATGACACACTATTGAGTCGGCTTGAACTTTAAATCTTGTGTGCTATCAAATGGATGCCAAATTTTAATTTTGCATTAGTTTCATTACTATTTTTCATTCTTCTACTATCCCACTGGGCTAGGGTTTTCTTTTACAACTCATCTTGACCCAAGGTTTTAGTGGCTTTATCTTTGGTGAGCATGGGGAGACTAGTAATGCAATGCATCATTTTTTTGGTAATTAAAATTGGTTTTGCCAAACATAGTTGACCATTATGAACTTGACTTAGGATACACCTAATCCATTTTATTTGAAAGTTATGAGCCAGGTGAGGAATATGGATTAAACCTTTGTCTTCCAAATGTTTGTGCTTAGGTTTGAGAATTTCATTCACACAGAGTTCACTAAGGGCATTATCCATTTCAAGGGTTCCTATCTCCTAAATTAAACATTTAAAATGAGTTCAAATGTCATTTATGAGAAGTATCTTAGGTGGGATATGTGACTAACCTCCATTCAAGTTGAGGATTTAAGCAATCGTAGGCACAAGTTTGAAGTTAGGAGCTTTCCATTCAATACCTCGCACCAACATTTCAACTCCTTTCTTCACCTTGCTACTGCTACTAGATACTATGATAACTTAATAACATGAGAAAATTCTGCTCAAGGTTGTTGGGATGCTCTAAAAATTGCTTTGTTTGCAATATACTAAATTCATTGTGAAAATAAAGTCAATTTCCTACCTTTTGATAAAACTTCCCATTCATGCTCGGTATGATGAGAGCCATAATGACATTGTGCATGATAGCCTATCATCCACTATTTACATAGATTCCTCGATGAAAGCTTGTAACTTGGCAACCAAACATAACAATTTTACTCCCGTCTTTGCTTAGTAGAATCCATCACCCAACCTTGCTCAATAGAGAAGTTAATTTAGTGATAACTATTACCGATCTTACCGATAATTATTTTGTATCTTGGATACCAATATGAATCTTTACTTCCTTTAATTGGAACTGTTTGAGATGTGACCTTGAAAACATAGTTCCAATTCTTCCTTAAGAACTTAATTGCAAATGATGGAGTCGCCCATTTCTTGAGTGACATGACTATCATCACTTGAAGTAGCTTGCTTAGTAGATTTGGGAATTCACTGTTGTCTCATCTAAATTTTGATGCTATCTACTATCACTTTCTTTTCATGTTCAATTGTACTTGTATTCATTAAATTCTTAGCTATATGACCAAGTTCAATACAAGTGTAATATCTTATGGTGGTATCCTTTCTTCTCATGTGATGTCTAACACAATTTATGTCAATGTGTCCATATTCTCCATAGTAATGACATCTACACCAAGTGTTGTAGTCCCAAATGAATATTGACTTCAAAAATTGTTTAGCTAGATTGAATAACTTAGATTTGCATTTAGATACCTTATGACCTTGTTTCTTGCATTTATGACACTTGCCTTCAAATTTTGGTTTCTCTTTGCACTCATTAGCTTTATGACCATGCTGACTGCAACTATAGCATTTTACATTAAATTTTTCTTTTCCATTACTCCAACATTTTTTTTATGTATGACCTATCTTACCATAGTAAATGCAAGTATGTTTTTGATTTATTTGAGCACCTTGTTTGGAGGATTCACCTTCTTCTTTATATCTAGGTCCCGCCTTACCCTTTTGCCTATAAAGATTTTGCTCAATTTGTAAATTTAATTGATCCATGTCTACTTGGGATTTCATTATTCTTTCATTGAGTCACTTCTTAGAATTTAGATCAATTTTCATCCTTTCATTGATTTTCCTTTGAAAGTTCAAGTCATTCCTTAACCTTTCATTTTCAAATCTCAAACTCATGATTTCTTCATTTGCATTGGAGAGCTGATTAATAAGATTTTCTTACTAAAGGGATTGATTTTGAATTTCATTGTTCCTTACCTCCAAGTCTTTTTTTGCCTTATTTCTTTGTTTTGATATTTCACACAATCTTATTGATTGAATTTCTTGCTCTCTTTTCAATTTTCTTACTTCTTCTTCTAGGGAGCCATTCGTTTCTAGGAGTTCTTTGATTGCATCATTTGCTTCATCTAAACTACTTCAAGGGAGAAAATATTCAATCTTTTCTTCAACATACTAGTGGTCATCCATCTAATTTGCAACTTCCTTCCTTCTTTTTAGGGATTGGGAAAGATGCTCTTTTTCTTTCTTAAGTTGAGCTATGGCCATCTCTAGATCTATTTTTTCATTGTCAATAGCTTTGTCAAGTCTAAATATCTCCATTACCCTTGATCTTTGCTCAAGCTATCAAACTTTATCCTGAGAAACACAATGCTCTGATACCAATTGTTGGAAATATTTATGACTAGCTAGGTTACTGAGAGGGAGGGGTGAATCGGTAACCTCAAAAATTTCAACAATTTCAAAACTTCATAGCATAATCCAATTACCATTAATAGATCTAATACATTATATGCATGAGAAAATGAAAGTATAAAACACTTTGAACACAATATTTGGTGATCCAAAAACCTTCAAAGTACAAAGTAAAATTGAGGTTGGGATGATACCCATAAAACTTCAATACTGTAGCATAAATTTAGCTTGTTAAGGCTTACAATGATCACTTCTAATGATTTTCCCTATTAGGAGCAATTAGGACTGCTAGGTCCACCTTGTTAGAGTTTTTACAAACATTCAATGAGGTATACACTTGGTAAAGAGATTTAAAGAAAAGAGTGTTAAGTCTACCCTATTAAATAATTTGAAGCTAATTAACCTATTAGGATGAAACAATAGATCTGTGATTTACAATTAAATTTCTGATTGAGATTCTTTAAGTACTAATCACCTCTATGTGATAGATGTAACTCTACTACTCCTGATATGGCCTTGGAATACACTTTGATCTATTGTTGATTCACATTCACATGCTTAGATTTCATTCACACTATCTCATATCATTACATTATAGACTTTGATATGATACAATACATTACATATATATCAATCCAATTTACATAATTATAAAGTCAGTCATTACACAAGTTAACACCAATATTACAAAGTCAACCCAAATGTAGATGCTTGGGTTTTAAAAATTGACTTGGTGAATTTTTGATACACGGCATCCATTATCATTACTCAGCATCGTCATGCACTTGGTAGAAGTAGAGGCTCGATCCATACTAATCACTTCAACATAGTTTCAAACTTGGTATACAGTGGGGACTCGGTATATATTGTGAAACTTGGTATAAACTATATTCTTTGTTTACCACAATTGTGCTTGGTAGACATTATTCTTCATTCAACTTAGTAAACAATAGCTTTGCTTGACTTAAGCTATTAACTTAGTAGAAACTACAAATCCTAGCGAACACTGAACTGCTCGATCTAAACTGTAGTACTTGGCAAACACTATACTACTTGGTAAATAGTGAACTACTTGACAAACACTAAACTGCTTGGCAAACACTAAACTTGAATCTAAATAAGTATTGTCACTAATAACAAACTTGACTTAATGTAAATATACCTATGCAAAAATTGACTCCATATTTGGAAATTTCATTTTCTCCTAGTTCCAATAGTATATTGGAGTGCCTATTTGGATTAAAAACTCCGTCAATTATGCCCCTTCTGAAAATCCAGGCTCCTTCTATAGTCTTGCGAAGCGTTATTACAAAAAATTGACCTCTTTATATAGTTTGAACTATATAATAATTCAAATTTGATTTTAAAATCTAACTAACCCATGTACTTTTTGTGAAAAAATATTAAAAAATTAATCTTTTAAAGCTTTTGAAATTTTCCTCATTTTTCTATCTGGGTCAAACCCTATTGACTTCCATCACCACATTTTGACATGTGATTGGCTGACTACTGCTTCATCATCCGTCCCCTCCACCTAGATTCCACATGGCATCATTTGATTTGTGCTCTATTTTTCCATGTTAGCATGTCATGTCATCATGCCACATCATTGGTCACTATGTTGCTATCCTAGCTAGCATTCTACCACATTATCAGCGACATAGTGACATAGTGACATGTGTTATCTACTGCCACCTCAACACCTTGGAAAGCATGCTACATTTGAAACCTCTACCACATGTTAGTTCTTGACTCATCCACCTAATCACCAGCTTACTACCACATGTCAATTTGTGATTGAGTCACCATGTTGCCATGTTAGCTACCATGTATCTTTGCCTTAGTGACATAGTGATAGTTGTTGGATGTGCCACATGTCACCAATATGTGCATTGTGAGATTTTCTTTCCACATAGTGCCACTTGTCCTTCTGTTACTTGCTAAGGTTGCCACATCACTTCAAAATCACTTCGATGAAACCCACATTCTCTACCAATTTTCTACATTTTTTGAGAAGTCACTTGTAGAATATCTCAACTTTCTTGGAGGTCACCATGTCACATGTTAGAAAACCTCACCATTTTTTGGTAGTGGCATGGCGCCTTCCTAGATTCTACAACTTTTCTAATGCCTTTCTAACCTTTCTAGCTAGCAAGCTTCTACTTGCGTGCTAGTTCAAAATTTATTTTTTGCCTCCAGCTATTAGTGGTCGAGCCCATGCATGGTTCAGGCTTCAAAAACCATTCTCTTGTAGACATCTAACTTTATGTGTGTAATTGTATTTAAATAATCAAAAGGTCTACCACATAATGAATGTGGGACAAACTAAAAACCCTGTCATCCGTTAATTTTTATAGCCTACCACTAGGAAGGGAGTTTCATCCTCTATTGACTGGGGAAGTAGATATCTTTAAAACAAATGCTTGAGGAAAAACCAAAAATTTTTTGGTCACCATTAAAATGATCATTTTCTTTATAAAATACTCAATATTTACATGACCTGCCAAAGAAGACTCTGTCCACAACATGAACAGGCAGAGCATAAGCTGGATCTATTGACTTTAGTCCAAGATATTCCAACAATGAAAGACCTATAATGCCAATGAATTATGGAATACATCCATAGCATCATCTAGCCTATCTAAGATACTCCCATTCTTCTTATCTTGAAAATCTAGAATGAAGTTTTTGAGTTTCTCCTTGTCTGTCCAATGTGCTCGATCAATCATAATCAAGCTTGATAAAACCCACCAAGAATAATAAACAACTGTAAGTTTCTCAGGTCTCCCATTAAGACCTCTAGTTTTTACTTCTCATTCATAAAGCCACCATCCAAGAAGATCCCTATCAACATGGCTTAGGGCACCTATTATTGCAAGTACATTGACACAAAAAAAAAATTTAACCTACATGTGATTCTACACCAAGAGTACAGCCAAATGCACCATCAAAATTTTTACAACTAGTAACATATTGGATGGCCTTCCCAACATCAATCTTCTCTACTTGATGCAAAATTGATAAGCAACAAACTACAAAGGAAGAAAATCGAGTGTCAATTTCTCCCCATCCATCACCTACAAAGGACCCATCCTCCTATTGTAATCTTATGATATAAGTTGATATCTTGTCTATGTCAATAACATCTAACTTGTCAAGTAGGGCCAATATTTGAACAACACTCAAGGTATGCAAAATATGAGCGTCATGCCCAATATTTCCTCTAAATCCACCACAATCATGCTGGCACTACAACACCCAAGAAACAATAGCTTCTTGATCCAAATCATCAATATTCCCCATGAGATCTAATGATGTTAGACCCCAACGACCACCAAATTAGAAGTAGAAACTTTGAATTTACTAGAACTAGTAAAGTTGTTATTCATTACAAAGGTATCCTCATCTTCTGCCCTTATGCCCCATAAGCCTTCTTCCTTCATTTAGCATGGGGTTCTACTATGTCTTCCCCTACCTCCTTTTCTACCTTGATATCATTTAGATATGCCTTCTCTTCACATGGGATCTTCCTTAAATGGATTCTACTTGTGTCTTTTATGCATCGCATGGAGCTCCCTTGCTTTGATAACCTACAACGTCTTCAAATA
This sequence comes from Cupressus sempervirens, assembly GCA_028749045.1. Lineage (NCBI taxonomy): Eukaryota > Viridiplantae > Streptophyta > Pinopsida > Cupressales > Cupressaceae > Cupressus > Cupressus sempervirens. The sequence continues at coordinate 280,961,009 of CM053783.1, read as the reverse complement.
GAATAGGCATCTTCTACTCATGCCACATTTCTTCAACTCTCCATTTCATGCACTTTTATGTTTACTCCTCATGTAAATCATTTATATCTTTGACACATGGCACCTCCTGCAAACTTTATGCACCTAACACTAGAAATAGAGATTAAATACCATAGCTTATTCTCTAATTGTTTGAAATTCACTTGTCTTTGCTTGTAGTTGGAAATGATGAATCTTTTCATGATTTAACTCATAGCATTCAGTGGATCCTACCTCGTAGAGAATGAATGGTGTTTTTCCTTTGATTTGTTTATTATTATATTTCTATGCAAAAAATATTTGGTGATATTTCTCTATATCTTGCAATTTCTTGTTGATATTCACTTTGAGGTGAATCTCTTGGCACTTAATTATTCTGTTCATGACTCCTCATTTGTGAAACACAAAGAATTGTGTCCTTGGTCTAAAAATTCATGATTTTTATAAGGAGAAGGGTCAATATTAAATAGTATTATGGTTGAGACATATAAAATACACATCTCCATCATTTTCCAATAGTCAAATTCTATAATCAATGCTCTATCTTTTCTCATATAGAGATTTTGTTTTTCGAAAAATGTGCCCTTAAGATTTTCATCCTTTTTGTTATCAAGAAAATGTTCATTTGGCTACTTACTAGTTGAATCAACAGATCCATTTATAACTCCCAAGGAAATATCTTGTTCTATTTGATTTAGGCCCAATTCAAAACTTACCCCTAGAACATGCAATGTGCAATCTATTTCACCACTACTAAGATATGGTTCATATCCACTTCCTAACATAGATGTAACAACATCAACAATTCCTAAATTTGTTTTAACAACCAATAATTCATCATAACAAATAGGTCATCTTGGCACATATCATCTTGCTGCACAAGTGATACCCACTATCTGCATTAGGTTCCCAACTGCCAAAAGAAAACTTTAATGGTGGACCCCAAAGTATCAAAAGATAATGACTAACTAAAAATATATCACACAACTTTGTATTTACCTTCAATGTAGAGTCAACTTTTGTCATGAAAATAATAACGAATTTGAGCCCTCTCAATAATTGAGGCAAAGAAAATTTTTCAATAATCCTTTGTCAAGAGCTAATGGGAAAATATTATTTGGTAGAAAATTGTATCCATGAGTTTGTACACAGCATAATCATCATTAAAATTTCTTCTAAGATGCTTGACTAATATCTTTAATTGTGACAATATTTTTATGATCCATGCGGCATAGGATTTGTGTTTCATGGAGAATCATTTTTACATCTACTCTATTATCAAGTGCATTTAGAATTCTCTTGAAAGAAGCTTCCTTATTTTTAGTATTAATTAATTAGCAATTTACTTTTCACCTCATCAATCTAGCAAAATTAGTTTGGCCCCAAAGTGGGTCCGGCTAAAAAAAATTTGCATTTCAAACAACTGAATTCTTAAAATTCCCTACTGAACATCCGACATTGACTAGATTCAAATTCACTTAATGCTTTTCCATTAAAAGCTCATTTTATTTTTAATCTACAAACTTGTGATCTTTAGCTAATAGGGCCTATTCACTACCTTTAAAAACTGATCTAAACAGGTAACTAGGCTATAAAATCAACAATGCTAAATTGTTGTCCTCCACACTTTTACCTTGTCAAATCTTGTCTCATGATGAATTCTCGATCAAAAGATATTGACTACCAAAGTTTCTCTTTTAGAACTACGTACAAGAAAACATGTTAGAAAGTAATAAAACACATTCAAATTTGGCTTTGAAAACTGGGCAACTGACACTTGGGAAAAAGAAAATTGGGGCATTGGTTCACTATCATGAGGAGAGTATGAATTTGTGATTTGGGCTTATGACAAATAAAAAGATGCATTTGGTGATTGGTCAAAGTGGGCTACTCAAATTTGTAGATTGGAAACACTTGATAGAAATGCAATTTTTGCAAATGGAATGGACCTAGGAAAGTGTGCAAATGGTTCATCATGATTTGAAAATTGGTACACTTAAAGTATTTTTAGAGTACAACACAGTGGTACAATCCATTCGATCTCATTTATCATAGATTTTGAGATATGGCATCACAAATAGGGGTCCCAACAAATCTACACTTACATTTGGAATTGCATTCAAAAATTGATCAAACGGATTTTTCATAAGCTCAAAATTGAAGCATAGCAAGTATTTGACCTCTAAAATGAAACACAAAAGGAATTTTCTCATTTCGGTCAATTGGGTCAAATTATAACAAGTCAAATATGGCTTTCTAGAATTTATAATAATTCACATCAGCTTGACATTGATAAATGACCAACTTCGAGGGATTCAAAACCTAGTCAAACAGATTCAAAACAACTCAAATTATGAAGCAACAACTCTTTGGTATGGAAACTAGACACTCCCAAAGTGGAGAGTCATGAAACATTACTAAGTGCAAGATATTTAATTGTAAACAAGGTCTCCTATTGCTATTTGACACTTAACAAAAAATGCAAAATTGAAAACTGCTCAAAACAAGACTTCTTGAAATGGCTCGAAATGGCAATTTATCTTTATGGGACACATGGACACACTGAATGAAAGGTGTTAGAAACATTAAACACCTCATGGGCCTCAAATGGATGGTCAAGTACATATGCATCAAAAAGCATTTATAGGGCTCAATTTCTCAATGGTACTCAAAATTAGGGCTACGATTTTGAGTCCCAACACAATCCACTAATGCATTTCATCTTCTTATATAGTTATCTACAATGGATCTTCAAGGATTGATGGTAGTGTAATAGTGGAACTTCTTCTCCTTTCCTACCCTCTGGCTCTTGCTAGCCAAGTTCTTCTTTGCAATGTTACATTATCCTCCTCATCCTCCTCTTCTTCTTCTTCAAGGATAGGTTTTGGAATAGACAAGAAAGGAATTGCCCTCCTAGTTACCCTTTTCCTCTTCTTCATAGGAGTCTTGATTTTTGTTCACTTCTTAGGGGTAGAAGGGGATGATTGTTCTTCATGTTGAGGAGGAGAGACCTCTTGAACTTCACCTTTTGCCTTCAGGTGTAATAGCTAGTGGAAGTTGTGGATCCATCTAAACCTGTGGTGCCCCAATATCCTTAGCCCCTTGTACATTTGTTTCTTCTTGCTATGGGGGTGTCAATATTTCACCTTCCTCTATCTCTAATCTTTGTGGAGAACACCTCTTTATCTTTCCCTTTCTCTCCTAAGGATGATAGTATCCAATCAATCGATCAAGTTGGTATACTATTTCTAGCCTTATTGGTGACTGGGCTATAAAGATAGGGATGACAAATTTCTTCCCTCTACCTTTGGCTAAGCGAGCTTGTGCATGAAAAATTATAGTCTTAGGTATTGGATCAAGTTGAAATTGTTACTTGATCCAATCCTACGTCATCTTGATGATGTGCCTTACCTGATGATTAATGTCATCATTCTCTTCCCTATCAAACTCAACATTCATTATGGGTCATTCCCCAATTTTATCTACATTAAAAAATTGATCAAGAAGCTCCCTTGAGTCTTTTTGTAATACCTACAATGGAATCTTTATCTTTAAAGGCCTTTTTCACCAAATACAAAGTCATTCTACAATAATCCTTGATACGAACATCCTAGTCATTTTTTGCATTCATCCAATGGTCTTCAATATCTTCTTCATGGGTAAATTATTTTCGTACTAGTTATTACACTCTCCCAATGTTATCAAAACACAACCATGGAGAGTTGTATTCTTCTAAGGGATATTGATCCCATCCATACTCCAAATAAGGAATATCTTGTTTTTGCTTTTCTTGAAAAGGTCCTATAATCAGAGGCTAATTCCAACATGACTTTCATTGTTTCCTACCTCTATCATATGTAGAGTCAACCTATTAAGCTATCTCCAAACGAACAAGTTTATCACTAGGATACTTGGGAAGCTTCTTTGGGTTGATAGTGGCACTAGCTACCCTTAGATATGTACATGTTTTAAACTAAATTTAATATGCTCCAAGTTTTGTTATCTGTGCCACTACATCATTACATAATCTGTTTGCATAATCTCTCTCTATGAATTGGATGATAGCAAATATGAATGCATCATTCACAATTCTATATTCTTTGCTTTACCCCAAGAGCTTCTTCCTTACAAACTGAGGATAGAAAATATATGGCCAAGCATTAACATCCTACATCTTACCTTGCTTATATAAACTAGGATAGTTCATTGCTCTTGTAGCTAACAGATACACCAAATATGATGTCATATAGAATTTTTTTTTGTCCTTCACCACTCCTAACTATTCACATATATTTTCACTCAACTTGGTGGCCCAGTAAAGTGGTATCTTTGTCATCTTGATAGTCTCGATGAAATGTATCATGAAGACTTCTAGGTGTCTATCTATAGGTAGACCTATTGCTCTACTCAAAAGTATGATTGAGTCTCCAATTTCTTCTTTCTTATATCCTCTTGTCATGTCTACCTCACCAATTATCTTTCATAGAGGGGTCCTCTCTATAAGGTAAGAAGATTGGATGATCTCAGTAGACTCTTTTAGGTGCTTTATGTACCACCTTTCTACTACTTCATATGTCAACCTAGTAAACTAATCCACTATAGGGAGATGGAATATTCTCTCAATGTTGTCAAGTTGGAGGTCCAAGAAAACTCTAGTCACACTCTTCACCACCCTCTCCTTAGGGAAAAAATTTTGTGCAATTATCATTATGAGCTCTAAGGATTGTACTAACATTAGGTGCGAAGATGCATTCACTAAACCTAATCAAATTAACATAGAAACCATAGCTGGCCTCTTAGTGGGTCTATTGCAAATCTTTAGGAACTCCCCCAAATCAGTGTGTCCTAAATTTGTGTCTTTGATTTCTGAGTAGTCATCCTAAAATCTTGGTTTCAATGGAACTCCTTGTAACTTGAACACAATGGGTTTTCATGTCATTTTCTTTCTTGAAGGAGTTGAAGAATGTGCCATTATATCTGCACAAAAGAGCACCCATTAGTTTGGAATGAAAAAGATTAGTCCCATCTAGAACAAATAATCTAAAAAATTAAATGCAATAAAAGTATGAAAAAATCCCCCTTTATTATCCTTATTTTCTCTTAAAACAAATTTTAAATGGAAGATGCCCACTAGTGCACCTCATTAGGTGTGCTAGTGTTCACCTTTGAGTATTTTATTTGTATATTTAGGGTGAGCACTAGCACACCTAAATAGGTGCACTAGTGTTCACCCATTTTTCATGGAGGGGGGTTTAAAAAGTTTTAAAGTGTTGATATTAAAACTTTTCAAATTTTGGGTTCATAATAGCACACTCAGATACGTGCACAAGTGCACACCCAATTAAAGTTCTAAAGATTGTCTTTTGCATTTTTAAGCTCTAAGTTTTTCATGCTCATCTTAGGAGTAGTGCACAGTAGCACACCCAACTAGGTCCATCATGATGCACCCCTAATTGAAGTATTATTTTTTGTGTAGGTATGTAGGGGAGGGTGTTGCACCTTACTTGATGCAAAGTTATGGAGCTTGGAGATATGAGGAGCAGTGGTTGACTAGAGCATGCAAAGTGAGGAGTGAAAGGGAAGGGGGCTTTATAGCTCTTGGTTTGATTGATTCTTGCACAACTATTTAGGTGTGCCACTACACATCCATGCAATGATCTCTTCTATTTTATTTTGCACACTAGTGCATCCATTGTGGTGTGCTGGTGTGGCCTTTATTTTTGCAATTTTGACTTCCTCTTTTGAACTTTTTGACTTTCACCACCTAAGCTTCTAATTCGAGACCCAAATAAGAATTATGGAACTAGATAAGACCTCAAAACATTCTTAGATCCTAGATTAGGAGCCTAAGAGTCAAAAATCAAGTATGGGATCCCCATTCCTACTAGGAAATGGGGGCATGTGTTGTGGCACCATAACAAATAGCCCCGACAAAGGAAGAAATGACAAAGACATTTATTTATCAGCAAACATTCTTTCAATGTGTGTCAAAAACCAATTGAATCCCAAACATTCCAAGCAAATTTTGAATGACTTAATAGTCAAAACTTCAGGATCCAAAAGCTTCAAGCTTAGTGTGTGTGTTAACTGCATTCATTTCCTTCGACATATCAGGATGTGATTATTCAAAATCTTTGGATAGCTTAGGAATAACTTTCTACCCTTCTTGGAACATCCATTGAGAATATTTGCAAAGGTCATTTGTCAATCCTTTTCTTGACCAGATGAGAGAATCCGTTTGAGGGCTCTTAGTGAGATGCCAATTTTCTTTTAAATTTCTTGGTAATCTTTTGGATAATTATTTCATGTACTTTGTATTGTCATGATTTTATTCTTGGATGGAGAAATGTTTTCATTTGTATCTATTTATTAGATTACCCCTTTTAGATCCTTTAGAATCCTATAATCTTAAAATCATTCTTTCTTCTTCTTCTTCTTCTTCTTCTTTTCTTTTCTTTTAAATTTGTTTTGTATCCTAACTACACTTAGACTGTGTAGCTAGGACATCAGTGTCATTTCTTTGATTTGATCATTGGTGAATATCAATTGCATTCCTATTTTTGAACGTTTTAGAAAATCTCATGCCAAATAATGATCTTAATAATCCTTCAAGAAGACCCCCTCTATTTTGGTTGGATCATCCCTTGCTACTTTCAACCTTGGTTTGAAAACACCTAAGATGATCGATCTTTAAATTTACAAAGTGTTGAGAACTTGTTGGTCTAGAATCCTAACCTCAAAACTGAAGTCCCCCTATTACTACAAGCAACATCTGTTCCTCAGTTGGTATAAGACACACAATTGTCAAAATGCTTTGACAAAGAAATACATCGTCCTAAAATTGGGACCAAAAGAGTAGTTAGTAAGATATGTCAAGATAAAAACTTGAGTGCACCTTACCCCATGGATTGACACAACTTTGAAAGAAAACATGTGACTGAAAGCAAACACACAACTAAAACAAAACACACTTCCATAAAATTAAAAAACAATTTCCAAAACAAAATCTAACCTTTTTTTTTTTGTTCTTTTAGGCTTCAAAATAATGTTTGAGAAATTTCCCATTGACTAGCAACAAAACTAATTCCCCCTATAAGGAACTAAGCCTGAAAGTATTTTCTCCAAGAATTTCCACAATCTGATAAGGACCAATCCACAAGCACTGGAACTTAGTGTAGTTGCCTGACTTTTCTTTTGCCTTATCCCAAAGTAGAACAAGGTCAAAAATCCTAAAGGATTTTATCATGGCCCTCTTGTTGAACCATCTCTTGATGACAGACTAATATTTAGCCATGTGCTCCAATGCAATTGTCTATTTCTCATACATATTTAAAAGATTCATCAATCTATTTTGTACTTTGTCAACATCTTCAACATACCCACTCTTGAATTTCAAAACAGGAATCCTAAGGTTGAGCAGGAATATTAACTCTTATTTGTAGATGAGAAAATATGGAGAAGACCCCAAAGTATTTTTTACCCTAACTCAATTTATCCATAAAGCATATTTGAGTTGCATATGCCAATCTTTAGGATTCTCCTTCAATAACCATCTTATTACGGTGATCGAGTTCTTGTTTGTAGATTATGCTACCCCATTTCCTTGTGGGTAACTTTATAATGACCTAATTTTTAAATTCGCATTGAGTCAAAAGAACTAATGTGAAAGTAGATCCATTATCACACACAAGGAAAAATGGCATCTTGAATTTAGTAACAATGTGTTCCTCCAAGAAGTCTATTACTACATTAGTAGTACAATTTTTGAAAGTTTTTTCTTTTGTCTGTCATGTACAATAATTAGTGGCTATGAGAATAAAAGTGTGTCTAGTTAACGATGGTGGATTTATTGAACCAATGAAATCCCACCCCCACTTTGTGAAGGGGTGTACCTTGTACACTGACTATAATACGATTGTCAAGTGTCTTTCTCAATTAGTGCTTGTTTGGAAAATATGATAGGAATGTACATGTTTGAAGGTGTCTTTGAATATCGTGAGCCAAAAATAAGCCGATCTTAAAATCATATGAGCAGTTGCTTCTGCAGAACCATACCTTGTACCATACTTATCATGAAACTATTCTAGAACTTCCTTTGCTTCGTCAAATCCTAACAATTTCAGATAGATTCCTTTATAATTCCTTTTGTACAAATTTCTAACATGTAACATATACAACTCAAATTTCATTTTAAGTCCCCTATGATGTGAACTATTCATCCAACTGGGGCACTGATTCTATAGAAGAAAGTAAACAATATCCTAGTACTAGACATTCATCACTACACCTTGGCCAATATCAACTTGAGATACTATCATTTTCTTCTGATCATTCTCATTCTCTTCACTATCAAACTTGAATTCCTTTTCATCCTCAACCTAGTTATAAACTATCATATTTTATGATCCCTAACCTCTAACTAGCCACATGGGTTGAATCTTTGAATCAAATTCTTGAAGTATTGCCATCCATTTTTGTAATCTTTCACCAAGTTCATTTTGCATCGATAATGTTTTTACTATTGGATCAGGTATGATCAGATACACCTTACTTCTTAGTATGTAATGACATAATTTTTTTACCACCTTGATCAAAGTGAAAGACTATTTGTCAAGGTTGGAATAATTCAACTTGGCATTTCTTAGAGTACCGCTCATAAAAGTAATAGGTCTGTCATCTTCCTTTTCCTTCTTTTGCATTAGGATTCTAGTGCACGAATGCTCTAAAGAAAAAGAATATATCTTGAAAGGTACCTCATAGTTAGGACTTACTAGTACCAGGGCTGTGGAAATGTCCATTTTGATATCCTCAAATGATTTTTTATTTTTTGGAACCCATTCCATCTTAGCTTCCTTTTTGAGTATATCATTGAGGGGATGAACTATTTTTACAAATCCACTTACGAATTTCCATACAAAATTTATCTTCCCAAAGAAAGACTTGAGTTCCTTCTGGCTGTGTGGAGGTGATAACTTTAGAACGGCCTCAACTCTATCAAGATCAATGGAGATCCTAGCTTCAAAAATGATATGACCTAGGAGCTTTCCTTTAGTGACTCCAAATGAACATTTCTTGGGATTGAGGGATATTCCTTATTTATGACATCTATTAAATACCCGCCTTAAATCAATAATATGAGTACTTTGATCCTTTTTAAAGATAGTTAAATCAGCCATGTAGATTACTATAGAATTATTGACCAATCCCTTTAAAGCTTCATCTATGGCTTGTTGAAATGTAGCACTTGTATTAATTGGTCCAATAGGTATTCTTCTATAGGCAAAAGTTCCCCATTTAGTTGTAAAAGTTGTCTTTATTCGATCTTCTTCATTGACCATCACTTGATTATATCCTAAATATCAGTCTAAGAAAGACATCATCTTTGAGCCATTTACAATTTGTAGAACCTCATCTAGTGAGGGTAAAGGATAATTATCCTTTTGAGATGCCATGTTCAAATTACGAAAATCAACACAAAGATGAATCTCTCCAGTCTTCTTTCATATAGGAACCAAATTGGCCACCCATGTGGAATGACAAATGGGGAAGATGGTCTTAGCATCTAGTTACTTCTTAACTTCTTTCATTATTAGAGGTTCAATGATAGGATTAACAGGTCTTTATTTTTTCTAGAAAGGCTTGGCATCTAGTTTCAAGCATATATCATGGGTTATAATCTTAGGGTCATATGTCTTTAGCTCTTCATAGCTCCAACCAATAAAATCCTTATACTTAGTAAGTAGTTTGAGCATATCTTCCCTTTCTTGTGCATTGCATGCTTTCCCTATCTAGACCATTATCATATCTTCATCAGTTCCCAAGTTGTATGCATCACACTCCTTGATCCCCTTTTCTTGGTTCATTCTTTTATTAAGTGTCAATTCATCATGGTCAAAAATGTGCTCTAACTCAACCATTCCCTTAGGAATAGTGTTGGTTTTCAAGTTTAGGATCCCATCTTTGTCTTCAAGTTCATCATCCTCATGTTTTTCATCTAGAGTGTCATCAATTTCTTGTCCTTTAAAGTAAGCATTGCACATGATAAATTCAAGTATGTTTTGATCATTAAAAAAGACTTGAAAGTTTATAATATCATCTAGAATAGATGGAGCAGCAACCAACTCTACTGAAAATCTTTTCAATTTCATTCTTTTGGCTGGTTGTAATGCACCTGCTAAAATAGCGAGAGCATCTACTACCATGTTCTTTCTTCTTGGAATGGACCTTATGTTTAAAGCTTTAAAGTCATCTAGTAAATCCCATACTCTCTTCCTATAAGCAAGTAACCTTTTCTCATTGCAAGAGTATAATGATTTCATTTACCAAATAAGCAATTAAGAATATCCCTTGATTATGAGAGTAGTAATCCCTTTCTCTAGTGTAAAGAGAAGTCCTTGGATCAACGCTTTGTATTCTACATCATTGTTAGTACAACTAAACTGTAATCGATATGCTGTATAAAAAGAATTATCTTTTAGGTTAACAAATTCTATACCTACACTAGCCCCTAATTTTCATCTAGAACCATCAAAGAAAAGTGTCAAAATTGGATCCTCCTTGGGTTTTCTAACCTTGTATTTGTTCATCCTTAGTTTCTCTTTCACATGAGCTTGGAATGACTATTTCTTAGGGACCCATTGCAACTTCTTGTGGGGTGGACTTGATGATTCCCCTTTGTAATTTGTTGATAGAGGAAGTGTATGTTTTTCCTATTTGTCTTGAATCTCCCTTATCAATTCTTTGATTTCATCATCTTTAAGTTCAGGATGAATGACTATTGAAGTCCACCCTTGACCTTTTATGTACCATCTTCTCCTCTAAACTTTGATTATTCCTAGGAGAGGAGAAGGTAAGCCTCCACCATCTAAAGAAGAACCACTATAGGACAAATTTAAATCTTTGATTTCCTCTTCAATCTTTTCCACAGATTCAAATGAATTTATATGACTTTGATTTTACATGGACTCATCTTTTGGAATTTTATTATCTTTGTCTTGCATCATGTGTAAAAACACATTTGCAACTACTTCTTGACATGATGAGCATTCAAATTCAGAGTGACTAACTTTATGCAAGCAGTGAAATCTTGGAAGAAGTAGAATACAAGGGTTAGCTTCCTCTCCTAAACATTATAAATTAGCAACCATACTCTCTATGAATTGTGTCATGATCTCATTCTTTAGGATCAATATCTTGAGTTCTTTATCTTGATCACTTGATATTTTGGCAGGAATCTATGAGCCCAAATCTAATTGTAGGAATGCCAACTTATTTAGAGCATTGTATTCTATAATCATCATTTTTAATTTTGGCTCTACTTCTATCTTGATTTTATTGTTCAACCCATTCCATGGTAACCATAACTGAGTGAAATCCATAGAAAACCATCCTCTCAAGAATTTCATCCATTCTTTACTCAAGAGTAACCCATGTCTCTAGAATATCAACCATGTGTATACCAATGACATCTTGAATCTCGGGGTCAACTATCAACTATATCTAAATTTCCTTTAATGCACCAATGACTTTTACTTATGTTTTGTCCAACTATATCACTATCTGATTGGAAGGTTGAGGATGAACTCCTAGCCTTTGCACTATTGATAATGGCATGATGTTACATGAAGCTCTTGAATCAATCAAGAAATTGTGAAGATTCTTTCCATATATCCCGATGTTGAGCAAAAATAGGGATACCTCAACCTTGTCTTTAAACATACTGGGCATTACTTCTATAGTATTCACTTGTTGAGATATTGTCTTTTGAGGGACAATATTCATATTATGGGATACCTTTGTATGATCTAGAGTCTTCATCAATGCTTCTCACTGCTGTGGATAATTTTGCAACATGTCAAACATAGACATATTGGCCTTAGTTCATTTCAAATCCTCTACCACACTATACTTTTTAGTATTCGAAGCAAGATTTTTTAATATTGTTGGTACATTTTCTTGGTTCTAATTTTGTTGTCCTCTATATGGTGGCCTAATTAGTGCTAGATTGTTACTTTCACTTGGATCAGGAGGGGTTGTAAAGCTAGAGGAATTATGTCCATCATAGGTTCCTTTCTACTTCTTAGATTATATGTATTTCGATTGTCATTATGAAAATCAAACATCTCTTCATGTTGAAGGTTAGGTTCCTAGCTGAATGGAAATGAGAATTCTTTGCTAGCTGGTTGTTCTACCTACACATTCTATGTAGAATCATAAGATTCTAGTATCATAGCATTAAATTGTATAAGTGGAGCATTGTCATTTACTTGTGAACTTTGAGTCATCTCTTGATTCCCATTATGGTATGATCCATCATTGTTATATGCACTTTGACCATCATCATACTAATTAATATCTACATACTAAATGTTGTTATTATTATTACCTATAGGAATACTTCTATTATTTGGATGAGTGTTCCACTTTCGGTTCTATCTTTGGAAGCCACTATTATGATTAGGAGGATGGAAATTGTTCCCTCCATTATTGTTTCTTGCATTATTGTTGTTGTTTCCACTAAAGTTCTTGTTATAATTTTGGTCATAATTGTTGTTGTAAGGAATAGCTTTGTTCCTTTGGAAGTTTTTGTTCTATCCTTGTGACAATATTAGACAAGTTAGTTTGTTGTTCATTTGTGACATAGTCTTTTTCATCTAACCAAATTCTAAAATAAAGAAATTATTTGCTTTAGCGGGCACTGCTTCCTTTTGCTCAAAGAAGGCATTTTTCAGAGGTTCATACTCTGGATATGTTAGAGTAGGGTTTTGTAGAGTAGGTGCCTATTGTAATGGAACTAGATTCATAGGTATGAATTGACTAGGAATTGTGGGTACTCTAATAGGGTATGTTGGCATTGTGGTGATAGCTTAAGATGGAAGCATTAATCCTCACTTGTTAGGATTAGCTTTCTTAGTAAAGGTAATCATTTACTAAAGACTTTATCCAATGTCTCTATATTTGCTACAAGAAGTCTTCTTAGAAAAATAGCAACAACATGGTCCATAGCATTCAGATAAATCCGAATAGCAGCTTCAACTCGTATAGTGTATGGCGCTTCTAGCTTGTGATATGCCATGTGAAACTAATGGTTGAAGTGTGAAACCATCTCGGCTAGATCCCTTTTTATTGATATGAATTGTTGATGTGTCGCTAGAGGGTTGATAAAAGTTTTGAATTGTTCTAGGAACAAATTTTTGAAAGTATCCCAATCTCCAATACATCTAGGTGGTAAGTTAATGTACTAATTAAAGGCAATTTCCCCCAAAGAGTAAGGGAATAAATGAAGGACCACATCCTCATTAGCAATCTATTTTTGATTGAAAATTTCTTTAAATACCTTGATGTGCTCTTTAGCAGTTTGTGTTTCTCCATAAACGAACCTTGGGCAAAACTTCTCAAGATTCTTGGGAAGGTCATGGAGTGCACCTCTCAAGTTTATTGGTGAATCTAAAATGTTTGCAAAAGAGTTTAGTGAAGGATTTTGTAGACCTAAAAATGGTTGTGGAGGTGAATATATGGTTGAATTCAAGATATTCCTTTGTCACTACGTGGTTTACAAAAATGATTAAGCTTAAGAAACTTGTGTGCACTTGGTGAAGACCCTAAAGCTCACTAAAATAGGGATTCTATATCAAAACCCTCTAGTTTGCATCAATTCTAGAAAAAGTGCACCTCTACAGAAGTACAATTTCTCATAAAATGAGGCACACCACAAAATTTAACACAATAGCATAGCAACATAGCTGCTCACCAGAACACCTACTCACCAGCACACTAGCACACCAGTGCAGTAGAATTTCTCAAAAACTCATAAAAATTTTGAACTTGTAAAAAGTGTAGGATTTCAAAACTTTGGTAGACTTTCTTTCTATTTTGAAAATCAAAAATCAAGCCCTCCTTCTACCACCACTTCTATTGAGCTATCATTTTGCATGATGCTTAATGATAGGAATCTGTTTGAACTCCTCTCTTGAAAAGTCAATCTTGGGGACTAACTCCAAGGTTCTGGGTGATCTTGTGACCTATTGGAATCCACTCAGCTGAAGATAAATGTTTTTTTTCACGAGGAGGCCTTTTCTGGTTCATTTTGATTTTAGATGAGATGTAGAATCTATTCACTACTTCAAAATAAAACATGCAAAAAAGAACTATGTTTTTGGATTTTTTATATTTTCCAATGAATGCAATCTAATGATACAACTAATATGAATTCCTAATTTAATAAGGGGTTAGTAAAGAAAATAAAAATTACTTTAAAGGAAATAAAATTAAAGTAAAATCTTAATGGACATAAGTTACAAAAATAAGATGTCCATGAGTTAAGCTTTCGAAGAAATCGGTGGGTCACCAGTGAAAATAGGAGCAGCACTTCCTAGATTCCACTGATGCAATTTTTGATGGGAAACTTTAATAACCATATGATGTTTCATTCTTCATCAAATTATAAGGCCATAGAAAGTGTGCTCATGTGAGACAAAGAGTTATGCACATACAATTTGATGATTTCTTCTCGAGCTAGATATGTTGTCAAAATTTGTAAAACTTAGCAAACACTAGAACTAAAAGATTGCATAACCAGAAACAAAGCAATAAAATTTTGGCTCAATCACAATTCCATGAACATAAATTCACAAAATAATGACACATTTAGGCAAGAATCACTACACTCCAAATGCGAGCACCAAAAGCATAATATTATTACAAATTAATGAAGGCCTTGAATGCATATTACAATCCAATATTTATAAGAAATTGTCTCCTCAATTTGTGTTGAGAGTGAGAGATAACTTCATTCAATAATATGCTTTTAACTTAATAAAATAAACTAATTATATAGAAACTAATAATCTAACTAGTGCATAGTAGGACTCCATCCATTTTTATATTCATTAATTGGATGCATGAGCCTTTACATGTCATAAAACAAAGAAGTTAAGAGAAGATAAGAAGAAGAGAGCTTTCAGTCAAAGTAGAAGTGTTTGGAAGCATCAAAAAGAGAAATTGATCATTCACTGGATGTTTGTTAGAGTTGAACTATTGGAAATATTCAAGATATAATAGGTTACTAAGAGGGGAGGAGTGAATCAATAACAATAAAACTTTTAAGTCAATTCAGAATAACCATACACAACATTCACTCATCTATCCTGCTGCATAAAGAATTATTAAACATTTAAACCATATATGCACAGAGATTTGGTGACCCAGAAACCTTCCAAAATAGAAAGTAAAATTGGGGTGGGGATGACACCCACAAATCTTCGTTACTACAGTATGAAGTTGGCTAGTTAAGACTTACAATGATCACTTCTGGTGATCTGCCCTGTTAGGAGCACAAAGGATTGCTAGATCCACCTTGTTAGAGGATTTAAAAACATACTTTACAAGTATGCACTCTGTTAGGAGATTTGAATAAAGACGGTTAAGTCTACCCTGTTAAAGGATTTACAAAAATGATTCACCTGTTAGGATGAACCAACAGATCAACTTACAACTTGACTGAGTTCTTTATTGTAGATCACCTTCTGTGATTGATGAAATCATTTCTGCTCCTGGTAGACCTTGCTGATTATTCTTTTCTGCTGATGAATTTGCATATCATAACTTATGTACCTCCTTTTTATGCAATATTCTATATCTTGTATGTCTTTTCTTGTATCTATATATCTATTGAATGGTATAATACATTACATATATATACCATTCCAATAATTATTTATGCAAGGTCGGCCAAACACAAGTAAACAAAATATAACTGAGTTGGCCAAATGGTAAAATAAACTCGGGTTCTTTAGATAGACTTGATGACCTTCTGATACGCGGCATCCACTACGTTACTCGGCATCGTCATGCACTCGGTAGAGGTAGGGGCTTGGTTCATACTAGTCATACAACGTTGCCTGGAACTCGAGAACCATTGGTGACTTGGTAGATATAGTGTCACTCGGTAGAAACTAACTTCTTTGTTAACCTCCTGAGCTCGGTTATCACTATGTGCTTCCTCACTCGGTTAATACTAAGTGCATCTTTACTTGGTTAACACTAAGTGCAACTTCACTCGGTTAAAACTGTGTCTTCGATGCTCAGTTTGAATTGTATCTTCAGTGCTCGGTTTGAACTGTGTTGCCATCATTTGGTCTACACTGTATTTCTCGGTGCTTGGTTAGAACTGTGAGTATTGTCACTAATGGCAAATAACTTTATGCCAACAATCTCCCCCTTTGGCATTAGTGACAAAAATAATTATGATTCAAAGTTTATGTGCAAAAATATACAGTTTTGAATTTTCAAAATTGCTCTTTGCAAGTCTTATTTACACATATTTTTCTTACATGTATCTCCCCCATACAATATGCATAGTATTTACAAGTCATTACACATATTTCTTGCACAATTATCTCTTGGAGTGTGTTATCTCCCCCTTTTTGACAATAATGCCAAATTAAACAATATGTATTTACACAAAGAGTCCAAAATGAGAGATAAACTCAGAATGTACCTTGAGAATAAGAGCCAATGTCTTATCCCAATTTTCTTGCAAAAGTTTGTTGGTGGAGAGTGCTATTTGAACTTCTGTAGAGAGTTCAATCATATGATCTACAATTGAGAAGTTTTTGTCATAAATCAATGTTTTGGAATGGGCAATATGCTTTTGCATTGTGTCCATGATAGGAAGGATCATATTTTGGATGTCAATCAGAGTACACCTGATCCTTGCTTCCTCTCTCAACAATTCTGCCTGTTTCTCTGACAAAAATCTTATTCTAAGATGATGGGATGAACTTGAACTGTGGTCAATCTGCAACATTTTTGCACTGGCCTTCATATCCTCATCAATTTTATTCAACTTTTCTTTGACTTCCTTAGTATACTCGGTAACATCACAAAGTTTTCCAAAAAGTGAAGTTACATTATTAAAAGAATGTTCAAAATTACTCAAAATTGTAGACAATTCTACCTATTTTAATGCAATATGCTGAGCAATGTGCTCAAGCACCTTATTGTCAAATTTCTTCTTTTCTTTTTCAATCATTTTTTCTTGGCTGGAGGTATCCTCATTGAATTTATATACAGCCTCTTCTAACTGAATCAAAATTTATTGAGTAGAATCTACTTCAACACCTATAGCCTCTGTTAGAATATTCTCAGAACTTTCAATAATACTATATTCTTGGTCTCTCTCATGCCTTAGTTATTTTTGCCTTGCCTTTTGATCTAATAGCTGACTGATCATTCTCATTTCATCAACTGATGCATTATCCAGATCTATCTTAGGAATGACAATGTCCTTATCCAAGTCTATTTCCTCATCCACTGCCTTGCTGGAAATCATGTATCTTTTCGCTTTTCCTGCAGTGACTTCACCTTTTCCCTTTGAATCTGAAACAATAGTTGATGAGCTTGGACTGGCTGACAAAACTGGAATAGGACAAGCTAGAGGAAAACTGAGAGAAGTGCTAATAGTATCAAAAATTGATGTTCTTCCCAAGATTGATGTACAGTTTGTTATGGGAGAACTAATAGATGCAAAAATTGGAGCAGATGAAGTTGTCAAAATTGAAGTACCAGTGGGTACATTTACTGTAAACTCTGAAGTAGAAGTTGATATGCCTGATGAACTTATTGTTGTAGCTGATGATGCTTCGGTCAATGAAGATGACTGTAGCTCAGTTGATGAAGTGGTAGACACTTGCATAGATGGTGCCGGGAGATGAGAGGAGATAGGTGAAGATTGAGCAATTGATGAAGCTATTGTGCACACAATCTCACTAGTAGAGGCTATCTCCACAGTTGATGTAGCTACTTTAGGTGGAGAGTGAGAAAGAGATGCAATGACTTTGGCTGAAATTTTTATAGGATCATCTTCCTCCTTAGCTTGATCAGCTTCTTCTTCCTCCATTTCATCTTCCTTGTTGTCTTCCTCCATTTCATCTTCCTTGAATTCTTCCTCAACATTTATCATCATTGAATGTAGATCCCCTGGAATATCTTTAATGTCATCATCATCACTGTTGTCATTGTCCTTGATTTCAACAATATCCTCACTGGATTTATGTAGATGATAGATATGTTTCCACATGTTTGTTGCATCATTTACAACATGCTCAATGTCTTTGATTAGTATCAAAAAAGTGTGGAATCTAATCATCATATTACCTTAATGATCTTTTAGTGATTTCTTCACTTCTACATCAGTGAGACTCGGCAGTAGATTTTTCAGGGTTTGCTCAAAGATATCCTTGACAGTTTTGATTGCAATTTCCCATCTCGGTTGCAACCTCTCCAATAGCTCTTTAGGGATCTGAGAGGCAATCTCGTCTGGAGAGTATTTCCATCTTCCCATTTTATTCAATACCAACTCCTCAATCTGCATTTTCTCCTGTTCTGTTCTTGTCTCAAACTTCAATGCTTTGAAGTTTGTGAAGCTAGTACCTTCTTCTAATTGCTTCAACCTTGCCTCAAATGTGAGTGGAGGCTTGATAAGTACAGGTTCCTTCTTTCCCTGTCTTATTCTCCTAGAGAAGACTGCAGTAGCTTGCTTTTTAGGTTTGGTGATAATCACCTTACCTTTCTTCCATTGAGGCTCCTCTACTTTTTCTGACTCGATTTCCTCTTCTTCTTCATCATCTTCGCCTTTCCCTTTAGTAATCATCAGAGGACCAAGTTCTATTTTTAGCTTTGCAATCTTCCTCTTTCCTTTGCTAATGACCTGAGGGATTTTGATTGAAAGCTCAATTCTAGCTTTAGCTTCATCATAAGTTCCAAAGACTTGTTGCTTTGGGTCTACTAGTTCATTCACTAGTGCTTCTATGATATCTCTAGTTTCATCAATATTAACCTCATAAGGAAGAGGTTTCACCCATTCAACTCGAGGCTTGACTTCCTATATGTATACTTTATTACAATCTACCATAAAGCATACATCTTCTTTGTATTCCTTGACCAGTTTAGGTAGAATTCGAAACCTATTGTTCATTCTTTCCTTAAAATCTTCAAAGTAATTATCCAAAACACTGTCAAAATTTTTACCTAACTCTGCAGTGAACTCATTTATTTGATAAAGAATGGGAATATCTTTTCTCCATACTATTAATCCTTTTGATGGAAAAGACTTTTGAACATAGAAAAATAAACAGATCAAAAGTGAACCGAATTTGCAGGAGTTGTTCTTTGAAGTTCTTATGCTTTCCATATTTTTATTAAATTGAGACAAAAGCAATTCAGACAGATCAAACTCAACATTCTTCTTTACTACCTTATATGCTAAATCTACTGCTTTGCAAGGTACACTATTTGGATGGCTAGAACTGTAAATTTTATGAGCAATGACGTGAATACCAAATCTTAATTCAGCATCAGCTACTGTACTGAGCTTAAGTCCTCTACCATCCCATTCTACCTGGGTTAGTCTTTGCAATTCTTCCCGGCCTAGGGTTTTGGTAGTCTTAGCTTTGCTCAACATGGGAAGGCCAGTAATCTTGTTAATCATTTTCTTTGTGATAAGCACTGGTTGCTCTAACCACAATTGCCCGGTGTGAACTCGACTGAGTACATACCTAACCCATTTAATTTGAAAATTTCTTGGCAAATGTGAAATGTGGGTTAACCCTTTTGTTTCAAGATGCTTATGCTCGAGTTTCAAATTTCCATCCATGCTCATTTCTCCTAGGGCATTATCAATTTCTAGGTTTCCAAGTTCTTGAATGGAACATTTGAAATGAGAGCGAATGCCATTTATAAGGAGTACCTTTGGAGGAATTCGAGACTGAGCACCATTAGGGTCAAGTGATTCTGCAATTGCTGGTGCCAATTTGAAGCTCAACGCATTCCATTCCACATCTTTAACCAGCATTTATGAGCCTCTCTTTGCCTTGGAGCTACTACTTCTGGATGCCATTGCTACTCAGTAAGTGAAGAGAAATTTTGAACAGATTCTTTTCCCTTTAAAATATGCTTGAAATTGCTTTAAGCTTGCTCTGGAATTTTAGAAGATAACTTAGCTCAAAGTTGGTAGTGAAGAATGAGATCAAATTTTACCCTTTTTGATGAAACATTCATCATAAATGCTTGGTATGACAGTAGATGAAATGACAAGTTTTCATCCACTTGCTCGATAGATACTATCAACTTGATAACCAAAAGAAAACATTGATGTACCGACCTAACTCGGTAAGGTCACGAATTGACCTTGCTTGGTTGATATAATCTTGGTAAATGAAACTTTATTGCACCCGACTAAACTTAGTTAAGTCTAGGATCAAAGTGTATCTGAATACTGTTCTGATCATCTTTCTTCTTGTGGAACTATTTAGGATAATTCTTGGAGGATGCAATTCCATACTTTCTTTTATGAATATTAATTGGAAATGGTGGAATCACTCATTTCTTGAGTGATATTGCCATTGCTTGACTTATCTTGTTCGGTAGATTTTGGAATCCACTGTTGCTTCATTTGCTTCTGAATGTTGTCTGCTTTGATTTTCTTCCAATCTTCAATTCTTTCTATATTCATGCAATTTCTAGCTATATGACCAAGTTCTGTACATGTATAGCACCTTACAGTAGTGTCCTTCTTCCTTAGGTGATGTCTTGCACAATTTATGCCAGTATGTCCATATTCTCCACAATAGTGACATCTACACTAGGTGTTGTAGTCCCATCCAAATATGGCTTTGACAAGTTGTTCAGCTAGATTGAATGATTTGGATCTGCATTGGAATGCCTTGTGACCATGTTTTTTGCATTTGTGACAGTTGCCTTCAAATTTTGGTTTTTCCTTGCACTCATTTGCTTTGTGACCATGCTGATTGCAATTGAAGCATTTACCATTGAATTTTTCTTTTCCATTACTCCAGCATTTGTTTTATGTATGACCTAACTTGCCACAGTGATTACAAGTGGGTTTTTGATTCCTTTGTTCACCTTGTTTGGAGGATTCACCTTCTTCCTTGTAACCAAGACCAGCTTTACCTTTATGTCTATAAAGATTTTCCTCATTTTGTTGATTTAATTGATTCATATCTACTTGGGATTTCATCGTTCTTTCATTGACTTTCCTTTCAGAGATTAGATCATTTTCCAAGCTTTCATTGATTTGTCTCTCAATTCTTAAATCATTCTATAGACTTTCATTTTGTACTCTGAGAATCCTGATTTCTTCATTTGCATTAGAGAGTTGGTCTATAAGGTCTTCATGCTAATGGGATTGATTATGGCTTTTATCTTCCAATTCTTCTTATGCTTTGTTTCTTTGTTCCAAAAATTCACATAGCCTAATTGATTGTATTTCTTGCTCTCTTTTAATCTTTCTTACCTCTTCTTGCAGAGATCCATTCTTTTCTAGAAGTTCTTTGATTGCCTTGTCAGCTTCTTTTGAACTACTTGATGGTAACAAATCTTCAATCTTTTCTTCAACATAGTGATGGTCATTCATTTGTCTTGCAAGTTCCTTTCTTCTTTTTAGGGATTGAGAAAGATGCTCCTTTGATTCTTTGAGTTGAACCATGGCCATTTCTAGATCTAACTTTTCATTTTCAATAACTTTCTCAAGTCTAAATATCTCCATAACTTAGATCTTTGCTCAAGCTGTCAAACTTTGTCCTAAGAACCAAGAAGCTCTGATACCAATTGTTGGAAATATTCATGATATAATAGGTTAATAAGAGGGGAGGGGTAAATCAGTAACAATAAAACTTTTAAGTCAATTCAGAATAACCATACACAACATTCACTCATCTATCCTACTGCATAGAGAACTATTAAACATTTAAACCATATATGCACAGAGATTTGGTGACCCAGAAACCTTCCAAAATAGAAAGTAAAACTGGGGTGGGGATGATACCCACAAAGCTTCATTACTACAGTATGAAGTTGGCCGGTTAAGGCTTACAATGATCACTTCTGGTGATTTTCCTTGTTAGGAGCACATAGGATTGCTAGATCTACCTTGTTAGAGGATTTACAAACATACTTTATAAGTATGCACTCTGGTAGGAGATTTGAATAAAGGCAGTTAAGTCTACCCTATTAAAGGATTTACAAAAATGATTCACCTGTTAGGATGAACACACAGATCAACTTACAACTTGACTGAGTTCTTTATTGTAGATCACCTTCTATGATTGATGAAATCATTTTTGCTCTTGGTAGACCTTGCTGAGTATTGTTTTCTGCTGATGAATTCGCATATCATATCTTATGTCCCTCCTTTTTTGGCAATATTCTATATCTTGTATGTCTTTTCTTGTATCTATATATCTATTGAATGATATAATACATTACATATATATACCATTCCAATAATTATTTATGCAAGGTCGGCCAAATGGTAAAATAAACTTGGGTTCTTCAGACAAACTTGATGACCTTCTGATATGCAGCATCCACTACGTTACTCGGCATCGTCATGCACTCAGTAGAGGTAGGGGCTCGGTTCATACTAGTCATACAATGTTGCTTGGAACTCGGTAACCATTGGTGACTTAGTAGATATAGTGTCACTCAGTAGAAACTAACTTCTTCATTAACCTCCTGATCTCGGTTATCACTAAGTGCTTCCTCACTCGGTTAATACTGAGTGCATCTTTACTCGGTTGACACTAAGTGCGACTTCACTTGGTTAATACTGAGTGCATCTTTACTTGTTTAACACTAAGTGCAACTTTACTCGGTTAGAACTGTGTCTTTGATGCTCGGTTTGAACTGTGTCTTCAGTGCTTGGTTTGAACTGTGTTGCCATTATTTGGTCTGCATTGTATTACTCAGTTTGAACTATGTTGCCATCATTCAGTCTGCACTGTATTACTCGGTGCTCGGTTAGAATTGTGAGTATTGTCACTAATGGAAAATAACTTTATGCCAACATGAACTACTGTCAGAATGTGTTTCTAATGCATGGAAAGTTCTATTTTTGGAACTAGTAGTTAACTGTTAGTGCACCTCTAGAAAAGTGCAATAGGTCACCAGCTCACCAGTGCACTAGCATAGCAGCTCACCTCTAAGGTCCAAAAATGCAAAATTTTACTGAGTATCAAAATTGAAATTTTGGCTTCTAGGTTTTGTTTCCCCTCATACCAGAGCTATGTTTGAATACTCACCCTTGAATTTCTTGATAATCTCAACAATTTTAGCTACATCTAATAATTCTAAAGTATCGTATTTATCCTTGACCTTTTGTTTGTAGTTGTCTACCTCTATTCGAGTCTTAGCAAAATCTGCAAGTTTGGTATCCAACTCTAGCAAGACTTCTTCTATTCTAAAGGCCTACAATATGTCATCATTGCTAAAAGCTTCTTCAAAAATATTCTTAAACTTCTATATCACTACCTCTATGGGCATTAATTTCTCATGCTCATCATTCTCAAAAATATCAAGACACGCATCATTATAATGTTTCTCTACCTACAAAATTTGCTCTCAAACTTGTTCCTTGAGCCGATGGATCTCTGCATGTAATGTTTCCATTACTTTATTACCATCTACTATCTTCTCAATCTAATCATCAATTAAATCTAACTCTTCTATTGTATATATATATCTATAAGAATCTTGTATCTCTACCCCTTTATGGCTTGCAAAACCTATAAATCTTTACTCCATGCATGCATTTCATCCATTATACTGAAATCCTACATCAAAATTGCTACCATTTTGTCTACATTTTTTTACCATTTCCTACATATAATGTAGTATCTTTAGATTTCCTTGGATGATTAGGATGCCCTTTTCCTCAAAACTTTCCTACCATTGCTAATAGGCCTTCAAAAATGGATCCAAGTGTATAGGAATCAATGCAAATTCTACTTCACTCGATAGCTATATGAATTACCCTTACTCAAGTTTAGTAGAAAATTCTCTTTACTCAGCAGAAATTATCATTAATTTTTTTCAATAGCAACTACTTACTTGGCTCCAACTAGTCTTGGTTGATGACTCGACAAATACTAGGATTTTACTCAGCTTCAAAAGAAAAGCTTTTCACAGTCTGCATTAGGATGAAAACTTGAAGATTCAATTCTTGCATCTTCATTCATGCTAATTTATTATTTTCAATACTATTTTTTTTTGGAACTAATGTATGATAAAACTTTTAAGTATCAGTCCCACATACCTTCTTCTTTCTTAGTTTAATGAAGTGTGACCACTTGACCTTTTAGGTGAAGTGATCCCTTCATTTGATGTGTTTCTTCCATCTTTCTTCTTCCATGTCTTATTCATTTCTCCTCTGATGTGTTCAACATTTACTTTCCCTTTTCCTTTGTTGAAATTAGAGTTAGGTCCCTTTGTCCTTGTTGGATAGTGCTTGCTGATATGACTAGTCTTCAAACAGCTAAAGCATGTGGTTTGACTGAACCATCTATTGTAGATTCCACTAAAACGTGTTCTTATGCAGTTCTTAGGGATGTTTCCATACTCTTAAATGTAGTGACAACTATGTCTTGTATTATAATCCCAATTATAGGAATTTTTATGGGTTCTTCCCTTGTTTAATGACCATGTGGACTTGGCTCTACACTCAAAGGCTTTGTGTCCAAACTTTGGAAAATTGTAGCAGTGTCCTTCATATATTGGTGCATGCATGGTCTTTATTTTGCATTCATGTGTTAGATGAACTTATTTGTTGCACTTGTTACAATAGATCATGTTCCTTGGCTTGGCATTTTGACTAGCATTTTTGCTTCTGCAAACATTAGTTGTATGTCCTATCTTTCCACAATGATGACAAGTAGGTTTATAGTTCTTACATTCATTGTTTCTTTTTTTAGTATCTTTAGATGATTCTCCTTCTTCAGTGCTTGTATAGCCCAATCCTGATGTGTCTATACTAAATCTAGGGGATTTCTGTAGTTGCTTAAAATATTTAAGGGCTTCTTTTAGCTAGTTAAAACTTTTATCAACCTCTTTCTCTCTTTTTAGGTCATTCTGCAGTTGCTCATTCTGAAACTTTCAACTCATGATGGGCATTCATGATTTGGCTTAGGGTATCTAACTGCATGTTTGAGATCGTAGACAAATTTGTTGATTTTTCTTCCAATCTATTTGACAAGACTCTTTTGTCTTCTTCAATCATGGCCTTTTCCTCTATAGCTTTCTTCTTTTGCTCAATCACCTCACATAGCAGTATTGCTTGTGATTCTTACTCCAACTTGAGATTTATGATCTCCTCAGCATATGCTCTTTTCTTGTCCATGAGATCTGCAATTGCTGCATCAAATTCCAATAGTTAGCATCTACAAATAATATTGTGGTGTCAATCCCCTTGTATTGAGTGTCTTTTTTAGCTATGGAAATCTCTTTCCTTCTCTTTGGCAAGCTTCTCAAGGAATCTTTGGCTCATCCAATTGCTGTAGTAAGAGATGTATCTCAATCTCCTAATTCTCAACAATCTTTCCCAACTTGTAAACCTCCATCTCAAGATATTTTTTCCAAGCTGTAAGGCTCCTCCTAGTGAGAACTAGGCTTTGATACCAATTGTTGGAATTTATAAGTCGAAAGTATACTTCTTAGGGGGGTGGGGGGTGGATCAGAAGTACTAAACTTTAACCTTTAAAACTTTTAACATTAAAACATTACATGCATAAACATATAGAAATAACATGTAAAGAAAATGCAAACACATAAATACTTGATACCAGATATGATTACCTAGAAACCCTCCAATGAGAAGGTAAAACTAGGGTGTGGATGACACCCACGATTCTTCATTAGTGCAGCAATAATGTTCACCTATTAAGGTTACATGTTTTGACCATTATCATGGTTTTCCCTATGAAAGGCATGCCCTATTAAAGGCTTACAAAGGATTGTTAGATCCTACCTTGTTAAAAGATTTTAGCACCCTATCAAAAGTGTGCCTGGCTAAAGGACTTTAGAGCACTCACTTGGAATGCCACCCTGTTAAAGGATTTCTCTATGATTGTTAAATCAACCTTGATACAAGGATTTCATCCTGTTGATATAGTTATTGAAAGGTATAGTAGAATATTTGATCTGATACACTTACAATCTGATATTGCTAATTTTAGATCCTTGTTCAATTCATCTTGATCCTCTCTGATATGATATGAAATTGATGTAACCTTGATCCTTTATTTTGCTAACTAATTCTACAATTTTGTCCTTCTTCTAAGTCACCTTCAACTTGATCAATTCACCTCTTTCACTTCAAATCTTTGCTAGCATCATCTCCTCACATGCATTCTTTCTCAAACTCTATGAAATATGGAGCTTTATCTCTCCTTAAAAAGACTTTGGTGGCTTTTCTCACTCAATTCCCTCCATTTTTCTCATTGTTTGCATGTTGATTGCATAGGGAATCCAAATAGATTTGATCTTATCTCTAAGCTTTGAGATCCATCCATTAGCTAGCATGCAAAATGGTTTACATCTTGGTTTGTGAAGGCAAAAACTCCTATGTTGATTCTATGTTGCTTAACACTTGATGATTTCTAATACTTAATACTTACTAAAATTTAGTCTTGCTCGACACCTGAATAGCTCGGCATCAATTGTTTACTCGACACATATACTCACACAACACTATCTATTTGCTTAGAACTTGAGTGACTCGACACTTATTGAATTTTTGGCTTGACACATATTGCAACTCGGGACTTGTATAAATTATACTTGGCATATGTTGCTAGCTTGGCATGAACTTAGCAAATAGCTTAAGTGTGTTGACACTCAAATGTCAAAACAATTCTAAGATCAACATTTTCATCTCTATCCAACCTCATTCTTTTGGTTAATCCTTTCCTCAATCTAATTGTTGACCAAGCTCTTCTATTAGAAACCTTAATTAGGGGTGATTTATTCCAAAGCACCATATTATTAAAAGTTTGAAGGTGACTTGGTATAAGATGAAAAATTTCTTTGTACTCCTTGAACCTTTTATACCCCTTGTACCTATACCTGTGAAATGTGGGCCTCTAAACCTCACAGAAACTTCAACACGGTCCTTATTTGTGGATTCATCCTAGAATGAACATGAGATTGTTCACCCAAGATTAGCCCTACAAGCCAACCTGTTGCCTTCTATCTAGAAAGATTTTTCCTATTAATATCCTTAGAATCAAGGTGCAGGCAACTAGACCCTCTAAGAATGAAGGATTTGAATGCAACTATATGATTATGCAAATTAATCTATATGAATTACAAGCATTAATCTAAAAGGAAATAGAAGCGATTAAGCTACATGGATGCATTTTTTAATCTAAATGATACTAAGATATTAAGAAAAAGCACATATAAAGCTATGAAAGTGAGTATGCAATCTGACAACAATTCAATAGCATTAGAATTTAACCTCTTTGATAAGGAATTAGGAGTCTATTAAATAGAATTCCTGGAATCCATCAATGGTTGAGATCAACTCAGATCAATGGTTAGGATTGAAGCAAGATTCAGTTAAAATGAAAACTTCCTTAAGAAAGGAGAGTTAACTAAGCTTTTCATGAGTGTGAGAACAAGTTAACTAGATTAATTACAATTCAAGAGATAGTTCACTCAGAGTTTCCATTTTGGAACTAAAAAGAAGATTTTGAAGATATTATTTAATTTAATAAAGTGAGATATGACCTCATAAATTCCTTTTTCATTTAATTGAATAATAACATTCAATTAATTAAAGTGAGCATAATTATTAAATTAAATATTTTTAATTCCTTAGTACGTTAGCCTTAGGTGATGATTTAGTTTAATTAAAGTATAAATACTTAATAATTAAATTAAATCTTAATCAATAAGTTTAATGTGACTAATATGAGTCAATACTATATGAATTAAATAAAGAGTCCGATTAATGTAGATTAGGGTTTTAAATATTTGACAATTAAGTGAAGTAGTGAGTAGCAAAATAAGAATTACCTATTAGAATAGGTCTTAGGATTGATAAAAAAAGACCAGAATTGGTATAATGGCAATGAGCCAATTTTGGGGTATTACAGTACCAAGGTTGAAGAACACTAAGCTAAATTGAACCCTTTGTACCAAATGAACTAGTTCATGAGTTCAATGCTTTATTCATTCTTGAAAACAATATTCTTTAGTGGGCCCAATTAACATGCCATATATGCACTTGGTCTATAGGACATGCAACAACTAGATGCCTTGTCATGTATGATACAATCATGGGTGATATCATAATCTAAAGGTAAGTACACGAAATTAATGGTTGAAATAAGGTCATCATCAATGATAACATTATAATTCTAATGTGAAGGTGTGAAAATAAGGAAATATCACATGTAAAGAGGAATACGTATTTGAAGTACTTGTCTCTTCACTTAATGTCAGTACCTAATTTTCCTTGTCACCTTTCCTTCATAGCATGCCAAAATTATTTCTATGCTCTTCATAATTAATGATCATTTCCTCTTTTTAGATATGCATCTAAATAAAGTATTCCCCTTTAAAAAGAGGACATTGAGTTTCTTTCCTTGTCCAAGATAAGCAATCACAAGAAAATTAGAGAAATCAAGCCTTCTTCCATAGTTGTAATGGTCGTCACTCTTTAGGTAGTAGAAGATCATCAAGGATCTCTAGGAAGAAGATCCATAATCCCCCTCTTATGCAAAAATCTCATTCTAGGAAGAAAACTAAATTGTCAATACAAGTAAGGCTTCACCAAGTGATTCAAGTAGATGGAAAACTAGACAAATACCTAGGTGATGAGCTCATTGATAATAGCTAGAAAGTCCAAATTATATGGGATCATCTCCTCTCAGAATGTAGGTTGTAGGCATTCTGCAAAAGGGTACTAGGTTGCAACAAGATGCTACCACTCCTAACTAGCTTGTGGCTTTAGTAAATAGGAAGAGGAGTCTAGTTGTACTTTCTTTCCTAGTTGATGACATCATGAGAAAATATACCAACAAGGATCCCAACCTAAAAGGAGTAAAAGCACAGCTAGGATAACCTTTGATAGTGTAATGAGGAGAAGTATAGCTGATGTAGCCACCTACAACCAAAAAGAAGGAGCTAATAAATTAGACCTAAGAAACTTTGAAATTATGCACACAGATTTGTGGGTGATGAACTATGAAACAAAAGAACACTGGGTAGAGATGTCAACAAAGAAAATTATAGTACAATCGCAAAAAGATGGGATTGAAAAGAAAAATTGAAGGCTAAGAACAATGCAATGGTTGAGTATATAAATTCATTACAAAGTTAGAGTTCAGTCCTTGTTAACCAATCACAACATCCCTTTGATTCTAGTGCTCTTGAAATCAACAACTATTAGAAGATTTAAAGAAATTGAAAATGATGACATCTGCAGTGTTCAGTTGGATCAACCTAATAAAAAATTAAGTCATTAAACTCATGCAAAATTTGCACAAAATTATTTATGTTGTTGGAATCACACTTAACAAATCTTGCATTTAGTCTAAGGCTTGGAAAATTTCCTCAAGGAGAACCTGTTGCAACACATGGATGCAAGTTTGATTCAAGTTCTAAGAAAGAATATAGCCTAGAGGGTACCCAATTACACTTCTAAAATCTCAAGGATGCAATCATGCGAAAAGAATACAAAATATTACTTGAGAATGTAAGCATGGACTTTCAATCTACTAGCTTGGCCTTTCCCAACCCTCTTCAAGAGGGATGTTTTGATGGGGAGATCATGATCAAACAACATGGAGAATGCATGAAGTCTATAAAAGACAAATTTGATCTCACATCATTCGACTTCTCCAAGGTGGCTAAAAGTAAAGTGATGTTAGGAATGTGTACTTTGTGACTCCTCAATTACTTGGATATTGTGAACAAGATGAAATTAAACAAGGACATCTAGAAGAATCATCTACAGAGCATCAAGAACCCAAACACAATTGCCATGGCCAAATTCATGAGTACGTTTAGGACATGGAAGTTGGAATGTGGATAGGGTGATGTTGAAGATGAGGAGGAATAGGATCTACTTGACCAATTTGTAGATGATTAGTATTTTATGTTAATTTTCTTTCAAAACTTTTAGTTTATGGTTTTTTAAAGTTAAACTCTGGGTCTGTGTACCCTTTGTGTTGGATAACTATTTTTAACTATCCAAGAATTAGGTTTTCAGGGAGATACTTGGATAGCTCTCTATTTAAGTTTGAAACTTAGTAGTGTTAAGGGTTAGTATTTTTTTATGGTTATCATACTATGACCAGTTTATCTAAATTTTATAGCTATGCAAGTTTTCTAAGTTTCCAGTATTGTATCAAAATAGTATTGTTCTTTTTAAAAGGAAATATTTGAATGTTTGAAGATGTTATGCTTTGAATTTACTTATTATTGGTTCGAATTGAATCAATATTGGATTTTTGAATTTCCTTTGATGATGGATAATCCATTTCATGTTAGACGAGTATTAATTTTTGAAGGTCTTTCCATAAGTGATTGATAGAGGAACTATGTGTTCTCTCCTTTGTATGTATTTAGGTTTATTTGATTTTTATTTATCAAATTATCCCCCTATTTAAGAATAAAATGGAATCCTTAATACTTTTAGGTTAAAATTAATTCTCAATTGAAAGACAATTTTAATTGAAGATCTAATGAGGAAGCTGAACCTTTCTAAAATTTAGAGAGGAATTGAAGAAGTTGAAATTCCTCAACTATTGGAAAATTGTATTTGTCTTGTGGACTTGGGAATAGAAGCTTTTATTCATTTCTTTTTTTTAAAGAAAAATTTGTTCACCAACAAATTCACAAGGAACAAGGAAAGATTGCTCTACAAGGGATATGCACAAGAAGAAGGAATTGACTATGAAGAAACATTTTCCCCTATTGCTAGATTGGAAGGATTAAGAACTTTGCTTGCTTATTTGACATAAAAATGTTTCAAAGTTTATCAAATGGATGTTAAATCTACATTTATGAATGAAATATTAGAGGAAGAAGTTTATATAGAACAACTAGAAGTATTTGTTGATGTTAACAATAAAAACATGGTATGTATATTACACAAAGCTTTATATGGTTTGAAGGAAGCACCAAGAGCATGGTATGAGAGAATTAATAATTATCTTGTGAAGATTGTATTTGAGAGGACTAATGATAACAACAATCTATACATGAAGATAGAGAAAGGCAAAGGTATTTTGTTATCTGAACTTTTTGTTGATGATATCATATTTGGAGGTCAAAATGCTTTATGTAAGGCTTTTGCAAATTAAATGAAGCAAGAATTTGAGATGTCTATGTTTGAAGAGATCAAGTTCTTTGTGGTTTTGTAAGTACATTAGATGAAATATGGTATATACATCACTCAGTCAAAGTATGTCAAGGAGATACTGAAAACTTTGGATTGGAGGATTCCAAAATAGTAAGTACACCTATGGTGATAGGACATAAATTGTCAAAGAATGATGATTTAGCTGAGGTGAATCAAACATTATATAGGTCTATAATTGGAAAATTATGATATCTAGTACATAGAAGACCTAATATTACATTATCTATAAGGATAGTTGCAAGATTCTCTACTAATCCTAGGGAGAATCATTTGATGGTTGTAAAGAGAAAAATGAGATATCTAAAAGGAATTAAGGAATATGGTCTATACTACAAGAAAAATAAGAAATTTGATGATATAAAGAGCACTAGTGGAGGAGCATTTTTCTTAGGCAAGAGGCTAGTTACATGGACTAGCAAGAAATAAAATTGCACTTCACAATCTACTATTAAAGTTGAATATGTTGTTGCTATTGTAAAATTGTACAAACATTGTATGAATCAAAAAACTACTCAAAGGTATGAAGGAAGAGATCACTAATCATTGATACTTTATTGTGATAATACAAGTGCTATAAATATATCAAAGAATCATGTGATGTACACAAATACTAAGCATATTGTAATCTAGTACTATGACTTGAGAGAATCAGTTCAAGATAAAGATGTGAAGATGGAATATGTTAAGACAAAAGAGAAAATTGTCAGTATCTTCACAAAAGCATTACCTAAGGATGCTCATGAGTATCTAAGAGGTAAACTAGAGGTGATACCCCTATCAAAGGCTATCTAAGAAACAAGAGGAGTGTCTTGCATCAAACAAGTTGATTGACAAATGTTACACATTGATGTAGTGAATCATACTTTAGGAGCTACCTAAAGTAATCAAAGAGCTAAAACTAAAAATTAGTCACAAGAAAGGTGACAGAGGGAGATAAAACTAAAGAAGTTCATATCTACATATTAAGATGACAAGTCTTCAACATTTTTTTCAAAGAGGGAGATATGAGAAAGATAGACATTGAACAAAGATAGAGAAATACTAACACACTGTATGAGGGAGAAATGTTGACTATTGAGAAAGAATGTGTATCTATTGATTACATCTACCTGGTAAGAGGAATATAATGTAGAGAGAGATATATGAAGTAATTCAGAGGGAGTTACAGAAATTTGGAACCTATTCAAAAGATCAAAATTATTAATAGATGGAGGGATTTAAATACAAGGAATTATTTTCTTTTTGGTATTTTGTTGGTCTTACTATTTTAACTAAGTTAGTTTGGTGGATTAGTTTGTTTTGCCATCAATGCAAAAGAGGGAGATTATTGAAAGGAGATTGTTAAAAATAGATTGATACAAGTATGATAAATGTGTTTCAAACATTTTTTTTCATTGATGTCAAACCTACCATTTGTTGGTAAGACAACTACTT
Source organism: Cupressus sempervirens (assembly GCA_028749045.1). Classification (NCBI taxonomy): domain Eukaryota; kingdom Viridiplantae; phylum Streptophyta; class Pinopsida; order Cupressales; family Cupressaceae; genus Cupressus; species Cupressus sempervirens. The sequence continues at coordinate 280,928,332 of CM053783.1, read as the reverse complement.
ATATGACTTATACTATCACATATTTGATTGATGAAGAGGATGTGATCAAATGATGTAACAATAGCACCTAGAGGAAAGGCTGAGTTATGATATCAAAAGGAGTACAAGAATCAGCTAGGACAGTGATATCATAGTGCATTGATAATCTACTTAAGGTTGCAAAGGTTGGCTACACTAAGCAAGTTCAGAAGAACAAGTTAAACAAAGTTTGTCTGCCAAGCTTGACCGAATGGATAGTAGGTGCCAAGAAAAAAAATAGTTGGAGTCAAGTAAATGTCTATATTAGTGTATGTTGTGTGAAATAGTTGATGCCAAGTAAAGTTTAGTTGATGTCGAGTACTAGTAAATGATGTAGTGCAAGGTAGGAGAATCTCCAATGGAGATGTCCTTGCCCCCAGCAAATAACCACATAGCAAAAACACAATAACAAGATGCATAATCTGATACCAAATGCAACTCTTTATTCATAAAATAACTATTACATGCAATGTGTCAGGCTATAAGGCCTTCTCGATTATGGAAAATACAATAGCAGTTATAATAACGGTTCTACAAGATCGCACAAGATCCAATCCAAACCCTAGCTAGTCTAGATCCACACTCTGGTAGAAAACCCCAAGGAAGATCTCAACTCATGCTCGCAAGCCCACCAAGCAATCTCCTTATTTTACAAGCCATAGCTACTAGCCCTTCTCAAAATTCACTCCAAGATCCAAGTATAGACTACTTCACATTCGAGGCTCTATCCATACATTCACATCTCCATTAAAATCCTACTATAAACTTCCTCACCTTCGGCATTCTATCCATAGACTTAGGAAAACTTGATCTTTAGCTACTATCCACTTCTCTAAGATGGATGAATACTTTCTAAAGACTCCCCCCCAACCCCTAATTATACCAATCTAAGCCACAAGTCATCTTAGAACACAAATTAAATACAAATACATAAATTAAATGCCACAAGTCAGCCTCCTACAAAAATTAAATTTCCATATCTCCTAGCTCCAAATGAATTAGAACTCAAGCTTTGAATAGTAGTTAGAAATCTAGGATCTCTTCCACCCTTGAAATTTTCATCCTCTAACTCATTGTAAAAAATTAGATACATAGCCTACAATAGGCACCAAATTCCTAAGCAAAGCTGAGCTCCTCCTACATAATGTTGAGCAACCAAGGACCATGCTGAGTCACAAGACCATGCCGAGCAATCATAGACCATGCCAAGAAACCAAGGACCATGCCAAGCTCCTAGACCATTTCGAACTCCAAGACCATGCTGAGCTCCAAGACCATGCCAAATAACCAATCCTTCTTTAACCAAGTACTAGTCCAAACACCCTCCAAAGCAACTACTGAGCCTCCTCCCATGAACTCCAAAGTAGTCACCAAGTAAATCTAAGATGTTCCTATATCAAACTCCCCAAGTAAATAGAAAAGTGTGTCCCACACTTTGATGCCCAAAGAAAGAGCAACAACCAACTTCATCTTCACCAAATGATTCCACTTCAATAGGGACAAGAAAACCAATCTGCACATCATCCACATCTACGTCATTCTATCAAACACTAGAATCTCAACCATCCAATCAGCATGCTCACTGCTAGGAACAAACTGAACATAATGCTTCAACATCAAATCCTCATGCACAACAACAACTAGTGAATCCACACCAGTAGCAAAAAACTACATATCAGCCACAAAATCCACATCAATAGCAACATGAAGATCTCCATCAACACATGCCAAACTCTCAACACTAGCAATCTCATTGCTCACAATAAGATGCTCTACAATATACAACTCACCACCAATAGTAACTACATCATCCACGACTGAGTGCTCTGCAATTTCCATGTCAGACCCAACCACTTGATCATGAAAACCAATCTCAACCTCCCTATGCCATCTTCTCTCATGAACAAGTCTCTTAACTAGCCAAACAACTCTCTTTTAGATCAGTAGACTCTATCTCCAAAAATAGCTATGGAATTCCTTCCTCACCTCGTCCTTAACATGATCAGCCAAGCTAGCTTCAAATTGAGTAGCCATCTCAGAAAACCTCCTCTCCACCACATCATGGAGATTTGCAAGCATCTCAGGGTCCAATCCTCTTAGATCCATCTCCCAAGATCTTTGAAAACCCTCTGCAACAAATCCTTCCCATGCTCCTTGTGACAACTAAATTGTTTGCAAGTTAGATCGCAACCTACCACCTCGCACAAACAATTAGGAACCACATCACAAGTCTAAGACCACGGATTTAAAATCCACAAATTCTCTACGACCATGCCTCAACAAGATTAGTCATCCATCTTTGCATCGATCAATCCATTTACAAGCCCTCAAATCAAGATCAACTTAGATCTACTTCTCCAACCAAGTCCTAGTGCAAAGTGCCTCAACTTTAGTGATCTATCTACACACTCAGGAACAACCTTTGCGCTAATACCACCTGTCATAGTGAGATACAACCATGTAGCGAAAACACTAGAAAAAGAAGAAATAATGCAAGATCTAATACCAAATCATAATAATATATTCATAAAATATAACTGATTACATGCAATGTGTCAGGCTATAAGGCCTTTCTGGTTACTGCCAGATACAAAGCAAGTAATAGTTCTACAAGATCCCTCAAAATCCAATCCAAACCCTAGCTAGTCTAGATCCACACTATGGTAGAAAACCCCAACGAAGATTTCAACTCATGCTCACAAGCTCACCAAGAAATCCCCTTGTTTTCCAAGCTACAACTACTAGCCCTTCTCAAAATTCACTCCAAGATCCAAGTATAGACTGCCTTACATTCGGTGCTCTGTGTACAGACTCGGGAAAACTCGCTCTTTAGCTACTCTCCACTTCTCCAAGATGGATGAATCATTCCTAAAAACTCCCCCCCCCCCAACCCTTAATTATACCAATCTAAGCCAAAAGTTTGCCTAGAACACAAATTAAATACAAATACATAAATTAAATGCCACAAGTTGGCCTCCTAAAACAATTAAATTCCCAAAATTGATGTCTTAGTAGAACTGCCATATCTCCTAGCTCCAAATGAATTAGAACTCAAGCTTCTAACCATAGTTATATATCTAGGCCCTCTTCCATACCTAAAATTTTCATCCTCTAACTAATTGTATAAAATTAGATACACAACCTACAATAGGCACTAAATTCCTAAGCAAAGCCAAGCTCCTCCCAGACCATGCCGAGTAACCAAAGACCATGCCGAGCAACCAAGGACCATGCCGAGTCCCATGACCATGTTGAGAAAGCATAGACCATTTCAAGAAACCAAGGACCATGCTGAGCTCCTAGACCATGTCGAGCTCCAAGACCATGTCGAGCTCCAAGACCATGCCAAGCTCCAAAGAACATGTCAAGCTCCCAAAGCATGTCGAGCTCCAAGACCATGCCAAGCTCCAAGACCATGCCGAATAACCAATCCTTCTTCAACCAAGTACTAGTCCAAACACCCTACAAAGAAACTACTAAGCCTCCTCCCATGAAATCCAAAGTAGTCACCAAGTAAATCCAAGATGCTCCTGCATTAGTAAACATCAGTTCATGTTGAGTGATTTTATAGAGGATGCTAAGCAATGTAGTTTATGTTGAGCATTAGAAAAATAGTTAATGCCAAGAGTTAGCATTATTAGAAAGATCATGAATTCAATGGATCTAAGCTAAAAAGTTTTTTTTCTTGGATTGTGTTAACCAAGTGGAAGATAAGGTTGATGAGCTAGTGGCACAAAATTCATGATAAACCATTTTGAGGTGAATTCAAAGAAGATTGAAGGATAATTTTCTAAAAATGAGATAGAATGATGTGTAGATTCATTTAATCCTACCTAATCTATTCTAACCCTAAATCGGATGATGGATAAAGAATGAAAAAATATCTTAATTCTTTATTTATAAGGATGGATGGTCAGCAGCAAGGGTTGTCATGTGTGAGAACCTAAGGAAGAAAAGAAGTCTAGGGTATTGCTTCATTTAGTAACCTAAGTGAAGAGTTTGCATTGGCATGTTAAGTAAGAGGACTTAATGGTATGGATTTTTGAAGGGTGAACAAGCTATCAAAGCCAAAGTGTGTGAAATCCAAGTAGAATGGAGGACCAAAATAGAGATTTGTAATATACAAATGAAGTTGTAAGTTATTATCAGATCAAGCCTTACTATTACTCTCTAATAATTGTATTAGTCTAGAGTAAATACTTTGGATTAAGGTTTACCTAATAGTCATTTGTAAATCCTTTAACTAGGTGACATTCCAAGTGAATGGTCTCAAGTCCTCTAACAAGGCTCACTCCTAATATTGTGATTGAAATCTTTTAACCGGGTCACATTTAACAGTGTGTATTGTAATGTTTAATAGGGTTGGCCTTTCACATGGCATCACTTGAAAAGAGTAAAAAAGAGTAGCATGTTACTAGTGGTTTTTCCCAAATTGGGTTTCCACATAAATCATTGTGTCAAATATGTTATTGAATCTGTTATGTTTCATGTTTACATTATGCAAGTTGATTTGATAGTATCTTACATTTTTTAAGAGATTACATAATCTTATGGATGCATGCATGATGATAAATGTTTTAAGGGTTCACTAAGCTGAGAAAAGATTGATTTGTACATCTGACCTTGGATAATTGATTCACACCCCTAGTTATTCTAAAGAATTCTAACACAAACCACCACTATTCCATTTATTTCATTATAACCTATGGTTTGGCCACTTTATCTAAAGTCTTTTATTTTATTAAAATAACATGCTCCCTTTAAATAAATAAAACCCCCTTATCTTAATTGTGCACATGAAAAGTATTATTCCAATTTTTAAAAGAAAATAAAAGATATTTTTGTCTCAAATGAGGTACACACTTTCCAAGGTGTGTGGAATCTTTATTCCCCTCCACACGTCTTGTGTCTCTTAAACACCACCATTGATCTTTCTTAGGTGAGATTCTTGTGCACATAGATCACTCAAGGCTCATCCTTCACCCTTGGTTTTTTCTTAGTCCACTTTAAAAGAGGCTCTCTCCTCACTCTTTCATCTCTTACACACTTATGATATTGCCATGTTGCATGCTTTTCTTGGTGATTTTGGAGAACTCAGAGAAATAAATTTGCAAAATTTTGCATTTGTATCCTCTCATTTACATTAGTTTATTTTCATTTTATGCACAACTTAGCTCACATATCCTAACTATGTGGTATTGTAACTTTTCATACTTATCTTGCATCTTGTATTTCACTTAGTTTACATGCAATTTCATTGCATTCATTGTGATTCTTGGTTATTGGCATTCTTTCCTCTACCCTTTGATTCTTTCATTCTATAGTGCACCTTTCAAGGGTTGCTTTAGCTAGGTTCATTTGAGAACCACCACCACCTTATATCTCTTTCACATCATAGATAGGAATCTATAAGATGATTATTAAGACTCCCTCTTTCATGGGATCTCTCAAGTGTAAATATTTATAGAAGTGTACCTTATTTTTTGTATATAGTAAGAAGGTGAGTTATTATTTTATTAAAACCTTCAATTGTGAAGTATTTGGACATGCTATGAGAGTTTTTAGTAGGTATAAGAGTCATCTTTGAATTGAGTATTAGAATGAAGTTAAATTGATTCTTAGATATTTGAAAGGAACATCTAGTAAATATTTACATTTTGGGTGCTCTACTACTAATTTGAAAGACTAAGTTGACTCAGATTTGGTAGGGGATCTAGATACCAACTAGAGCACTACAAGATATGTCTTTACCACCAGTGAAATACAAATGATTTTTATTTCTTCATAACCAATGGTGAATGCTTTATCCACTTAAATTAAAGAGTAAGTTATTGCTATAGAGGTAGCCCAGGAGATGATATGGATTCAATTATTCATAAAAGAGTTGGAACACCCATAAAGGGCCAATTATTTGTTTATAGATAACTATAGTGTCATTCATATTGAAAAGAATTTCATTGTACATTCCATGATAGATTACATATAGTTGTGATACCATTTTATTCAGTCAGTTTTCAACAGTGGAAAATTAAAGATTTGTAAGATACATACAAATGGTAATCCAACAGATATATTTACAAAGGTAGTAACAAGGGAGGAGCTTAACTCCTCTTCAACTTTGGTTGGTCTTCTTGAGCGAATAGAATAAAAGAACACCATAGTCTAGATTGCTTTGTCATTCTAGTGGGAGCCATAGGTTTAGAGGTGCCATGATCAGTATCCAAGTGGGAGGTTATTCTTGTTGAGTCTAATCAGTCTCCATGTGGGAGATTATTATTATGTGGAGCCTAATCAAACTTAGAAGTTAATTTTTCCAACTTTATTTAGTGTAGTTTCCCCCTAGATTATTTCTATGACTGTTTGGGTTGGGTTCACCCAATACAGAGTCAAGGGGCAATGTGAGTCAGTGGGAAGTCATTGTTTGGTGGAAGTAGCCCAGGGATTGGGTGAAACATGTTAAATCTTTGTGTCCTATGTTATCTTCTATGTGGTTTATTATTTTCTAATGTTGGTTATATTTGCATGTAATTGTTATTTCTATCTCTGATCATAATAATAGTATATGTTGTTATGAAAGATGGTTCAAAATAAGAAAGGTATGAATGTGAAGAAGCCCCTATTTCTTAAGTTAATAATACTAATACATGAATTATTGATAGTTATTTTTCACATCATGATTGGAGTTTCTATAAATTTTGAAAACATAGGAGAATATGATTGAGTATGTGTTAGACTTGGTAATGATGCTCCATGTTTTGTCAAAGGAAAAGGATCTAGATTGTATGAAAATATTAAGTTTGATAATTATTAGGATTATAGGGCTAAAATACAATTGTTTGAGTGTAGCACAATATAACAACATAGGTCCATGATTGGAATTTCAAGAATGAATGGTGAAAATCTATGATGTTAGAGAATCCATTAGTAGTGGTGTAAAATATAAAGGTAACTTATTCTATCTAAACTCTACTACAAATACATTCCATTTTCCATTTTGAAAGAAGTGAAAAAAGATATGAAGATGCTTGGTTATGGAATAAAAGGTTATGCCATGTAAAATTTGATAACTTGATCAAGATTAGTAAGAAACAAAGAGTACAAGGTTTAGCAAGATTAAGAAAGCTAGACAAAGTTATGAGTAAGGAATGATAGATCAATACGATGACAAAATAAAGTTTTTCAAGAAAGTCATATTAATCTAATGAAATACTAGAGTTAGTTCATACTGATCTATGTGGTCTTATGAGAGTGAAAAGCTATTATGTTGATTGGCATTTTTGTTTGTTGATGACTACTCTAGGACGATGTTTGTAACATTGTGAAAGGAAAAACTTGATGCATTTAAAATGTTTAAATGACATGAGGAAAGATTTGAGAAGGAAACATGAAAGAAATTAAAGTGCTTAAGATCTATATTTGATTGTGCTAGAACATTAGTGATTGAGAAAAAGGTGTCTTAAACATTTTGGAGAGAAGCCATAAGTATTGTTATCAACACCCTCAATTGAGTAAAACTAAAGAAAGGTTGAACTTTGGTACAGGAATACACCTAATGTTATATACTTTAAAATTTTTTGGAAGTAGGTCTTACATTTTGAAAGATTCTAGGAATGGAAATTCTAATACTAAAGGAGGTGCAAGCATATCTATAGAATACTCCAGAAATAGAAAAGCTATAAATGTTTGAATAAAACTACTTACAAGATGTGGAAAGTGAAAATATAAGGATTGATGAGTTTGTGGATAAGAATGAATGAAATAGGAAAAAGAAACCCATAGATAATAAATTTTTTATATGTGTTCACAAAGGAGTTACTAACACTTTAGGTGAGCTACAACAAGATAAAATTGAAGAACTTGTTCAACCCCCACTGAATGAGGAAAAGACTAAATGAAAAGGAATTGAGTACGTACTAGAAAAGTATGTCAAAAGAAACCATTGTTTAACTCAAATAATTAGAAATAAAGATGTATGAGTCATGTTGAGAAGCAATTTTATAGATAATGCATATTTTATTTATGAAATTGAGCCTAGATTAGTTAAATATGCAAAAGATATTGAAGATTGGATTCATGCAATGAAGGAAGAGATTGATCAAACTAAAAATAATAAGCCTTGGACACTGGTACTGAGACCTAAAGAAAAAAATGTTATTGGTACTAAGTGGATTTTTAGGAATAAGTTGAATGAGGATGGAGATGTAACAAGAAATAATACTAGACTAGAGTGCAAAGGATATGCACAGGAGAAAGGCATACATTATGGTGAGACATTTACTAGTGTTGCTAGATTAGAAGGGGGAATAATTCTACTTTCATATATTTCTTATAAAGGATTCAAAGTATATCAAATGAATGTGCAGTCTATATTTTTTAATGGAATATTGGAAGAAGACGTGTATATTGAGAAACCAGAAGCATTTTTTGATAAAGACAAGAACAACATGGAACACAAACTACACAAGGCAGTGTATAGTTTGAAACAAGCACCCTATGCATGGTATGAAATAATCCACTCATATCTAATGAGGGTAGGTTTCATTAGAACTAATTAAAATTGTAACATGTAATTGAAAAGTGAATCTAAAGGTAAGGTATTACTAGCTGAAATGTTTATTGATGATACCATATTTGGAAGAAATGAGATAATATATAGATCGTTTGTTGATAAAATGAGAAAAGAATTTGAAATGTCATTAATATGATAGATCAAAAAATTTATTGGCTTACAAGTTCAATAGACAAAGGATGGGATATATATATAACATAGTCAATGTATATGAAGGAGATTCTAAAATCCTTTGGCATAAAAGAGTCAAGACCAGTCGGTACATAGATGATAACTAGATGAAAATCATGAAAGGAAGATGACTCTACCAATGTGAATGTGACATTTTTAATATCAATGATTGGAAAACTATAGTATTTTTTTCATAGTAGACCAGACATTAATCAAGTTGCTGGTATTATGGCAAGGCTTTTTTCTAATCCTAAAGATATAGATTTGACTATTGTAAAGATAATCTTTATATATCTGAAAGAAACTAGGGATTATAGATTAAGGTACAAGAAGATTACATATCTTGATTTGAAAGTGTATATTGATGTTGATTGGATTGGTAATGTGGATGATAGAAAAAGAACAAGTGGAGGAGATTTCTTCTCAGGAGAAAGATTGGTGACATGGATAAGCAAAAAGAAAAGTTACATTTTATAGTCTACTATTGAGGCTGAATATGTAGCAACTACAATTAATTATTCAAATATTGTGTGGATCAAATAGTTACTAGAAGTGATGTAAGAGGAGTTAAGTGGTCCTATAACAATCCATTGTGATAATAATAGTGCTATAAAAAATTTCAAATAATCATATGATGAATTCTAAGACAAAGCATATATCAATCAAGTATCACTATTTTAGAGAACACGTTCACGAGAAACAAGTCAAAATATGTGAAATCAAAGGAATATATTGTTGATATCTTCACCAAGGGTGAATGCACCAAGCTATGATGGCAAAAATATGAAACCATTTGTTTTGTTATTTCTTCCTTCTTGCTTAGAACAATGTGCACACATTCTATAGGTCAAAGTCTCTCTCTCTCTCTCTCTCTCTCTCTCTCTCTCTCTCTCTCTCTCTCTCTCTCTCTCTCTCTCTCTCTCTCTCTCTCTATGTCTCATTGAGTATGTGTTCTAACCATGTTTTTGCATTGTTTTGTATTTTTTTTAAAAAATTTAAAAATGTGTTTAGTTTTTTAAAAATCCAATTAGCTTCTTATTAGGAAATTTGAATAATCAACTAGAAAACCATATAACATCAAATGAACCAAATCCCTAGCCTGATCAACAAAATCCTCCACATAATCAAAATGAAAACCCTCGTAAGAAAGAGAAAGAATCTTTGCGACCTCCACTGATTGCAAGAGCTCCTCTTGGCACCAAAGACAACATAATAAATGAAATAGAAAGAGGGAAAAATCAATTAGAAGCAATCATTGTTAGGTAAAAACCTTATGGTAAAACTAATCCTACAAGAGCACCATTGGAATCCTCCCTTGAATCCATTGTGAGCTATGTATCTTCTATTAGTGGTTAGTTGAATATTTGGCATGTTAAGTGAGAAGAACAAAAAAGATATTTAAGAAAAAATATATCCTATGAATATATTAAAAATAAGAACATAATGAAAGATGACATATGTGCATTGTTTGAAAAGCCAAGAGAAAGAGATATTGTTAGAACTACAACTAAAAGGTTCCCCATCCACTAGTGCATCCATGATGATATTAGAAATAAATTTTAGGATAGATGGTAGATGGTATTTGATCCCCTACCTTGCAATAATCATGAGGTTTCAATATATTTCTTAAGGAAATTATTTTGTGAATTTATCCTCGAGAAGATCCCTAATTATTTTGACATGTTAGATTCTCAGGGTAGAGGCAGGGGGTTATTATTTGAGAGGTTGAAAATATTTTATTATTCCTTCTATTGTAAAGGAACATGTAGAGACTTATACACTAGGGTTTATTAATGCTTTGACACATACCCTCATTCATTGTGCAAGTCATTTATTTGAGGAGGAGCTTTCTTTTTGCCATAGTTACTGATGACTTCCTAAATAAAACATTTGGCATTGACACATAGGTAAATATTTATAGTTATAATAAAATAATTTGATCAAATTTCATATGTACAATGAATGATTAATAAATTTGCATGTCTTGACACTATTCAAAATTTAGGGTAAGAGTGTTGCTAGCCCTAGTGCAAATTACCTTAGCCCATTTTACATCCCATTGATGTGTCCAAAGATATATATCAATTTATTCATTTCAATTATTACATCTATTTATGAAGTAATCATATGAAGAATTGACAAAAACCAATTTATCCATGTGCATTACTTCTCTACTAGACCATCAACATTCACAACGAACTCTGAGCCTAGACATGATACAAGATTTGTAGGGGTAGATTTGATTCATGTTAATTTGATTCATTTGATTATATTGTATCCTATATAAAGAATGTATAAATTGCATTATATGATTTGCATTTTTTGACATCATAGACTTCTCCTCATTTTTGCCAATCCATTGATTATGGAGTTTCTACCGCGATGGCTAGTTCAGAGCCATTGACTAAGGTATGAAATTGTTTGCATATTTTTAGTAATAGTTAGTATTGAAATTTTAAATGGTATTTATAAGTATAATTAAGTGATTATATTGGTTTAATTGTTGTAGGGCCTTGTTACTCCTGATCATCTACAAGCCTTTAACGTGGATGTATAGAGTAACTATTTGATGGTGGTAAGTAAATAATTAATTTTGTGTGTACATATATTTGATTTTAATGTATAATAAGTATTAATTCATATATATTTTATTTTTATCCCCTCCAGTTAGAGAGGATCCTAAATAATAGGATGAGAAAGTGTGTGAGGAAGACTCCAACATCCCCATCATCTCGCTCCACACGATGACCAAAGACCTCTAGAGATTTGTTTCCTTTCTATCATGGGAAGGAGAAGATACAGGGATGGACATACGTATGGGCTTTAGTGGACATATATCTTGGATATTATATTTTTGGGATGGATGCACAAAAAATATATGAAATATAAATGTTACATCAAATTTTTTTGTAACTATATTCAATCTAATGAACAAGGTGGATTTTCTCTACATTTTGTTATCTCAAGTATTCCCTCATGGTTTGACTCACAAAACTTTAATATATTAACAAGTTGATAAAAGATACAAAGAGCCACAAATTAAGCATGTGCCATCCAAGCATGACAAGTTGTAATTTTGTTGATCATCCCCTCTTTTACATAAAATGTTGGATATGAACTCCCTTTAAGACTTAGGTGGCTCATTTATGTGACAATCCTAAAAAAAACTTAGAATGCAAAACCACACATATATGCCTAAAAACATCAAAAAGGTTAGAAAATTCAATATGTATCCTACAACAAGAAGTTGTGCATGTGTGATTTATCCTCACATAAAAAGGTTTACCCATCCCAAAAAATCTTTGACTAATTTGAATTTAAGGATGCATACCCATAAATTTTACAATGTTGAGTCCAAAAAATGTTTCACATATGGGTCATGGTTTCAACTACCAACCCTCCTTCTTACAACATCTCTTTGATTAGGGGAAACACATGTGTTATTTGTCCAAATATGACGATGACACAATTTAAGACAAAAATGAACACAATAGGAAAGGGGGAATATTATTATCAGAAATGATATGCTATTACATTCAATACAACAAAACTAGACTCCATGACATGCCCTATGGGCTTACAATGTTATCAAATTCTAGAGAAAACTCTTCTCATAGTAGCTTCTCCAAAACTCCACCAAAAAAATGCCTTTACAATGCTAGAAATATCCTTAAGTAACCAAAATTAGGTTTAGGGTTAGGAATACATTTTAGAATATGCCATTTGACATCCACCACCAAAACAAAAGGTTTTAGAAAACATATCAGAAGTCGGTGTAAAATTAGAAGATTCTAGAAATGGTAATCCAACTTCTAAGAGGCATAACTATTGATCTAGGACTCCAATTGACAAACCATTTATATTTCCTATAGCCCTATGGATGAGATTCTCTTGTCCCCCATTTTTTGGGCATGTACGAGGCCATTTAGTGCCTCAAATCTAACTTTGAAGTGCTCTTAGCGGGTCTCCAAGCAACTTAAAATTGTAATATCTTTTAAACTGCAAAGCCTTTTGACCTGATTCTTTTTTCTAGAGTGCTTTAAATTAAAATTATAATCATTCCTCCAACTTACACCCTCTAAATCATCATAATTATGGCTCAATTAAAAAATAACCTATTTTTTGCATTTGTACGCATACCAAGGTGCTCAATAACTCTACCTAGAAAACTACTAATGGAACTATGAGAGTTGGAATCTTTATTTGACATAAATGGGTATCAAGAAATGAAAACACATTAAATAGAAACTAACACTAAGCATATTTTTGGGTGATATAGGATTTCCCTTACACCATTGGATGCTCCTACATTTGACACCCAAGGTAGATTGAAAGTGACCCTGTCACTTTATAGCTAGTAGAGGAAAACCCAAATGGGCAACCTCTATTGCAGATATCCAAGTTGAGTCTTCTATTGTTCGTCCTTTTCACTTCACCAGGTATTCTTCATACTACCTATTTTTGGTACTTTGGCCCACATGACTATCCAAAATTTCTTCAATCTCTTCCTTTACAGAAGTAGAAATTGGACATGGCTCTATCACCAACTCCTCATCTGCACCATCATCATGATATTCTATTAAGTCTGCAATAATGAAAATAGGAGAAATGTTAATTCCATTTGGCAAGTCCACCTCGTATGCATTCCCTGATTCATGTTTCTTCAAAATTTTGCAAGGGCCAAATTTCTTCATCTTCAGCTTGTTATAGATACCCACTAGAAATTATTCCTTCATCAAATATACCATAAATTGATCTCCAACTTGGAACTCCTTATTTCTCCTCTTTTGATTTGACTTAGTCTTATACTATAGGTTCATCTTGGTAATATGTGCTCGCACCTCCTCATGTAGGTTCTTGACATGCTTAGCAAAGTCTTCTGCCTTAGCACTTGTTATCTCCCCTTGATCCATCTTTCTTAGCTCTAGTGTAGTCCATGTACTACTCCCATACACAATTTGGAATGGTGATCTACCATTATTCCTATACACATAATTATTGTAAGCAAATTTTGCTTGTGGTAGAATCAAATCCCATCCCTTGGGTTTATCACCTACTAAACACCTTAGAAAATTTCCTAGACTTCTATTCACTACTTCTATTTGTCCATTAGTCTGTAGATGATGTGCAGAACTAAACTTCAATTCTATCTTCAACTTCTTCCTCAAAGTGCTCTAGAAATACCAACAAATTTAGTATCTCTATCAGAAATAATACTTTTTTGGGAGACCATGTAGCCTCACAACCTCCTTGAAAAAATAAATCTACAATATGCTCAGCATCATGAGTCTTGTGGCACGGAATGAAATGTGCAATCTTGGAGAACCTATCAACCACCACAAATACTAAATCATTATCTCTTTGCGTCCTTGGCAATTCAAGAATAGAATCCATACTTGTGTCATCCCAAGGCTTCGATGTAATATGTAATGGCTAATAGAGTCTAGTATTTTGACTAAATCCTTTGGTTGTTTGACATACTTGACAACTCTATAGAAACTTCTCCATATCCTATGAGAATTGAGGCCAAAAATAATATTCTCTATTAATGGCAATGGTCTTATCTCAACCAAAGTGTCTTTCCATCTCTCCATTGTGCTTCTCCTTGATCAAGTTCTCCCTCATGGAACTCCTTGGAATACACAATTGATTTCCCTTGAACAACATACCATCCTGAATCATGTAATCTAGCCATCTGGTCCTATCTAGAGTAATAGGTTCTTTACAAGCCTTCCAAACCTAGAAAAAGTTAGGATCCTTAGGGTACAAATTCTTGAGTTCATCAAACCCAAACACTTCAACATGCATTATTGTCAGCAACAACCATTTGCAACCCTATTAGACCTTTTGCTTCTATGTTTTAATACAAATTTATAGCTTTGCATGAACTCTACCCATTTTAAATATCCTTGATTCAATTTACCTTAGTTAGTTAGGTATTGCAATGTATGGTGATCAATATACAAAAAAAAATCTTTTTGCAACAAATAATGCCTCCATTTCTTTAAGGCCTAAACTATTGCATATAATTGATCATAAACCGAATACTTATTCCTTGCATCATTCAATTTTTCACTAAAAGAGGTAATAGGCTTACCTTCTTGGCTCAACACAACCCCAATAGCACTACCACTAGCATCGCAATCCACCTAGAACACATTGTTGAAATCTAGAAGTGCCAACATAAGTTGCTCTATCACCTTCTTTTTCAAAAATTCAAAACTCCTGGCATCTCTTGTAGTCCACTTGAACTCTTTTCTATCTCCCTTTATTGTTTTAGTTAGGTGTGCACATATACTACTAAAATTCCTAATGAATGTTCTACAAAAACTAGCCAGACCATGGAATGACCTCACCTCAATGGTAAACCTTGGAGTAGGCCATTCCAAGATGGCCTTCACCTTCTTTGGGTCCATTTTGAGACCCTTAGCTAATACAACAAACCCCAAATATATTGATCAAATAAATAAGAATGACAAATGAGTGTCAACACACTTAACCATTTTCACTATACATGTCGAGTACACAATGGAAGCTGAGCTAGAATTTATTTATATGTCGAGTCATAGTTGATGCCAAGCAAAATACATTACAGTATATGCTGAGCTATATAGAATTCAACATGTGCTGAGTAGATTAGAAGACAGTGTGTGCCGAGCATTGTGAATTTAATAGGAGCCGAGTGATTCAGGAATCAGTAGAAGCCGAGCAATGCAGGAACTATAGAGGATGTTGAGTGACCCAGAATAGATGGTGTCGAGCATCAGTATTGCTTCATGAGTCGAGCAATGCAAGATCAGCACAAAATTTTGTGCAATTGCAAACAAAGATGAAAAATGGTTATGCGTGACTCATTAACAAGATAAAAGGATAAAATTGAATCCTCACAATCACCTATGCAATCCTCATGCAACCAATTAGAAAATTGGAAACTGCATGCAGCCAATAGGTGAATTTCAAGGGTTTGAGTGAGAACATTTTAATCAAGGATGCATAATGAACCACTAGTCTTTATAAGGGAGGTATGACACCATTAATAGAGGGAGCAAAGAGAGGAATAAAAAAAGAAAGAAGGAAAAGCCTAGTCTATTAAGGTCGCTACAGACCATTGGTATTATAGATCTAGTGGAAAGGACAACATTTACACATCTAGTTGATTAGAACAAAACAAGGAGTACAATCAACAGATCAGATCTAGCAAAGATCAGAGATAGAAGAGAAGATCAAGATCCTGAAGATCAGCATTAGAGATTGCATTAGTTCAGGTGTATTATTCTAATACTCTCTCACAATTGTATTAGGAATTTGGAAATCCTATTGAGTTAGGTAGGTTTAATAGCCTTATGTAAATCCTTTAACAGGGTGGCATTCTAAGTTGAATGTTCTTAAGTCCTCTAATAAGGCACACTCCTAACAAGGTGTTGAAATCCTTTAACAGGGTCACATTTAATAATGTGTTGTAGCCTTTAATGGGGTAGGCCTTTAATAGGGCAAACCATCAAAAGTGGTTCAAATCAATTGCTGCAGTAATTTCATGGGCATCATCCCCACCCTAGTTTTACCTTCTTATTCTTGGAGGGTTTTTGGGTCACCAAAATCTCAAGTGTTACGTGGTGATGCATGTTTGTTTCTCATAATTGTTTAATGTTTATATGCATGCATGATATATGTTATTAAGGGTATAAGAGTGTTTAAAAGGCCAATACTTCTGATTCACCACCACCCCCCCCCCTCTCAGAAGCATTCTTTCCATTAAGGCTCCAACAAAATAGGCTAACCTCCTTTTGAAAAAGCTACACTTTTTCAAATTAATCAACAATTTCTCTTCCTCAACCTTTCAAGGACACTACAAATGTGCAATAAATGTTCACCCAAAGACTTACTAAAAATAAAAATATCATCCAGATAGACAATAACAAATTTTCCCAAAAATTTCTTTAATACCTCATTCATAAGTTGCATGAAGGTCCTTGGCATATTGGTCAATCCAAAGGGCATAACTAACCACTCATATAGACCCTCCTTGGTCTTGAATATAGTTTTCCACTAATCTCCCTCTCATATTTGTATATGGTGATAACCACTCATGATATCTATCCTTTTGGACTAAAAATCTCTACTCAAATAGTCCATAAGATAATCCACTCTTGGCAAAGGAAACTAGTAATTGATGATTATTCTATTTATAGCTTGAGAGTCTATACACATTCTCCACTCTCCATCCTTCTTTGGTGCCAATATTGTAGGTATTGCACATGGACTCATGCTCTCTCAAACTAAACATTTCCTCAACAACTCTTGAACTTGTTTGTTTAGCTCCTTAGTCTTAGTAAGAGTCATCCTATGAGCAGCCTTGTTAGGCAAACTAGCTCCATGGACTAAATCTATTTTATGACTAATTTTCCTTATTGGTGGCAACCCTTCTAGAACATTATTAGAGATGACACCTCCATACTCACTTAATAAACCTAAAACTTCAAGTGGAATTTCACTACTACCTTCCTTATCTTTCCTAGGAATTAAAGCATAACACATATGCTGATGTTTCATGACATCCATAAATTTTCTTTCATCAACAAGACATACCCTAGCACTACTACATACCTTTTCGCCTTACTTTATCAAAGGCTTCAATTTGTGGCAAACTCCATACTTTGTCAGAGAGTATGTATTTACATGACCATCATATATAGCATGTCTATCAAACTACCATGACCTTCCCAACAATAAATGGTAGACATCCATTAGAATGATGTCACAAAGAGCCTCATCATGGTAACTCCCAATCTTGAACTTTACCAAACATTTCTCACTAACTAGGACCTTATGATCATTCTGCACCCAATAAATCTGATAAGGTTGGGGGTGTTTCTCCCTCTTGAGTTTTAGCTTTGAGACCATCTCCTCTAACACCAAGTTTTTAGTGCTTCCACCATAATAAATCACGTCACAATATTTACCCTTGCACTTGCACCTAGTATGAAACAAACTCCTCCTTTGTCCACATTCAGTCTCAGTACTTAGTAAGACCCTTTTATTAAATAGAACCTCTCCTCTTTCTACATCCTCTAAATGTGATGATTGTGCATCATCATCCACATGAGCAACCCTTGCTTGACCATCAACTTTCCTATCAGTCCTTCCTTGGCGTTGAGGACATTCAGAGGCATAATGACCTTCTTTATTGCAATGAAAAAAAGTACCATGAAAGCCTCCTCTTCTTGACCCATTTCCATGTCCTCTACCTCTTCCTTGTTGATCCCCAAAGTTTTGATCATGGAGTGGTTGAAACCCTTATTCCTCTTATTTTGGCTAGTACCCACATCTTCATTTTTCTTTTGGTTCTCATTTTGGCTTCCAAATGACCTACCACCACCCCTTCCTCCTTGACTGTGCCCTCTTTTCCTTCCATCAAAATTTTTGTTTAGCTTCTTCTCAACTTGCAAGGAAAACTAGTATGCCTCTTCAATGCTAGTCATTCTAACCAGACTTAACTCCTCCTAAATGCTAGGTCTTAACCAACTAAGGTAATGGACAACCTTCTCCTTGTTTACTTCTACATGCCCCACCCTGATAACGACTCAATAAAATTCCTCTATGTATTACTAGATAGATTTTCCTACTTGCTTTAACCCTTGCATCTTTTTTAACAAATCAAGCTCATAATCAACAAGAATGAACTGCTTCTTTAGTTTGTCCACCATGTGATCCCATCCAATCATTTTCTCCTTTCCTCTTCTATTTCTTTCCAATTAAATCTCTTGCCACTAGATTTTGGCATGGCCTTTCATTTTGGCCTTTGTAAACTTAACCCTATTAGGGTCCCCAATATCCTCATACTCAAAATATTCCTCCAGATCATTAATCTAGTCGATCAACTCATTTAGGTTTAGAATTCTCGAAAACATATCACCATCAATTTTAGGTCTATTTCCAAGCTTGGAAATGGCCCTAAAAAGCTTCTCCTCTAGTTGGTTTAGAGCTTCTTTGTCTCCTTCCCCTTCCTCCCCAATATTTCCTTCTTCATTTTCTTCCTCACTTTCATCACCTATGACAACATTCATCCCTATACAGATCTCCTCCTATAATGCCTAGACTTGTCTCTAGAGGGCTCTAACCTAAGGAGTAACAACTCTAGCTCTTTCACCATGCTCCCTTCATGGAGGCATCTTCTTGTATCAAAACTCATAATCACATAGTTTTGGTTCAAATTGCCTCACAGTCAGTGCTCTATTTACACACTCAAGAAAACTAGCTCTGATACCCCTTGATGAGGAAATGATCTAAGACAAAAATGAACACAACAGGAAATGTGGAATATTATTATCAGAAACAATATGCTATTACATTCAATACAACAAAATAGACTTATGACATGCCTTATGGGCTTACAATGTTATCAGAGAAAACTCTTCTCATAGTACCTTTTCCCAAACTCCACCAAAAAACTACCTTTACAATGCCAGAAATATCCTTAAGTAACCAAAATTAGGTTTAGCTTCAGGAATACATTTTAGAATATGCCATTTGGCATCTACTACCAAAACAAAAGGTTCTAGAAAATGAATCAAAAGTCAGTGTAAAATTAGAAGAATCCAAAAATGGTAGTCCAACTTTTGGGAGGCATAACTTTTGATCTAGGACTCTGATTTACATTTCCTATAGCCCTATGAACAAGCTTTGGTTGTCCTCCACTTTTTAGGCCCATGCGAGGCCCTTTAGTGCCTCAAATCTGACTTTGAAGTGCTCTTAAGGTCTCTCTAGGAAACTTAAAACTATAATAACATTCAAACCACAAAGCCTTTTGACCTGATTCTTTTTTTGGAGTGCTTTAAATTACAATTATGATCATCCCTCCAACTTACACCCTCTAACTCATCATAATTATGGCTCAATTACAAAATAACCTAATCTTTTCATTGGCATGTATCCCAAGGCGCTCAAAAACTCTAACCCAAAAAGCCAATAGTAGAAATATGAGAGTTGGAATCTTTATTTGACCCAAATGGGTATCCAAAACTGAAAACACATTAAACAAAAACTAACACTAAGCATATTTTTGGGCAATATAGGATTGCCCTTACACTACTGGATGCTCCTACATCAAAAAATTTTCAATCAACAATTCCAAAGCTTCACTAATTTCTTTATACTTTCATGATAGTCTACCACAAAATGTCATAACTCATTTCTTATTAGATCTTCCACTCTCTCATGTCTTACCATGGCTCTACTTAGAGTACCTCTACCAATTTTCAATTTTTTTCTTTTCTTTCTCATGTGTCAAGATTTCTTCATTTGGGTGGTTATTATTGTTTATGTAATTATGCATCTTGTGATATTACTATCTTTGGTGTGTGATTCAACATCCACTTTGCCATATGCACTCATTAGATTCTTTACAATGATTTTTTAGTTTGACTCATCCATCATTTATAGCTCAAGAATATTCATGATAGGCGTAAATTTCAAATTCCTCATCATTTCATTAAATATTTGGCATTGACCTATAACATTTAATTTTTCAAAGATAATCTCCACATATGATAAAGCATTGATTTCAAAATGTTAGTATAAATATCAATAAAATATTTTGGTTATATAGAACTAATTCTAGAAGGTGTTATAATCGCTTCCGTTCACTCAATATTTTGAACATCAATATAAGGTTGATAGAATTATGTACCTTGAATCAAAGATGATGTGCCTTGGAAATAAGATACAAAATATGGAATATCATCTACTTGATATCTTGATGTTGTGCCTTCAACATGACATGATTGAGTGTGTACATTTTTAGATGTAGAAATCAACATCTCTTCAACATGAGATGATGATATGACTCTAACGTTAGAAGATGACATAGCCTCACAATTAAAAAGGAGTGCACTAACCTTTTCTATGTAAAGAATTTTCAAAAACTCTTCAAATAGTCTATCCAATGATTGGATTTGGTGTTTGCTAGATTCTAACACCATTAGGCCTATGTCTTTTGTCAAAACTGCAAAACAAAATACAAACAAAAAAAGATAATATGGGTCAGTAAGGACCCAAACATTCCTTGTAACCATTTTTTGGTATTTTTACATAGTGCATATGCATAATAGTTTGTTTATGCTATTTTAACTATATAGTGTGCATGCACTATAGTGAGTATGCACTATGTGAAAATACTTATTTTCATGGGTTCACCCATCTCCCTGCTCTCCCGATCCCACCCTCATCCTTCCATCTCTCTCTCTCTCTCTCTCTCTCTCTCTCTCTCTCTCTCTCTCTCTCTCTCTCTCTCTCTCTCTCTCTCTTCCCTTTCTCCCTCCCCATCCCCTACTCTCTCATACTCTC
The DNA here is from genome assembly GCA_028749045.1 of Cupressus sempervirens. Classification (NCBI taxonomy): domain Eukaryota; kingdom Viridiplantae; phylum Streptophyta; class Pinopsida; order Cupressales; family Cupressaceae; genus Cupressus; species Cupressus sempervirens. The sequence continues at coordinate 280,907,232 of CM053783.1, read as the reverse complement.
TCACTCTACCTTAATCCCTTTCTCTCTCTATATATGCATCCTATCCCATGCTCTTTCTTAATCCCCTTCTCTCTCTCTCTCTCTCTCTAGCCTTCTCTCTCCATCATCTCTCTCACTCTCTCTTTTTCCCCCTACTATCTTTCCATCGTCTTTCTCTCTCTACATCTTATCCCCTACCCTCTCACCATCCTCTACTCTCTCACTCTCTAACCTCTTTCTCTCTCTACCTCTCTCCTTCCCTCTCTCCCTATCCATCCTCTCTATTTAAATACAAGGCTTACAAAGTGTGTGCACACTAGAGAACATGTGCACTATTTAAGCCTTGAATTAAAAAATTCCTTAACTAGCATGCACACACTATAGCATGTACATGCTATTGTCCACACGTTTTATATAAAGAATTGGATACCACTAAGACTAAGGCTTGGATTTTTCTTGGGGATCCAAGCCAGAGCTTTGAAGGCTCTAAACTAGTCTACGACATTTTTTGCAACAAGCATACAAAAAATGCTTGATTTTTCTTTTATGCTCTCCCTCAAGTTTCCTTGTGGTTGAGTATCAATAAAATTAGGTTACATGATATTGTGGATCTCTGTGTTAGCTATATAACCATATAGTTTATTTTGAATTCATACTATTTCAATCCTAAAAAATTATAATTTCTTTTGAAAGTATATCCATTTTCTCTCAAAAACTAGCATTTACTAATTAGGGTCTAGATTTTAACTCATTTGTTGAATGTTCAACAATTTAGTTTTTTAGAAACTAGACTCCATTCCACACACTTTGAAAAAAAAATTAATTAATTTTGGATAAGTTTCCAATAATTTCTAGGGGCAGAACATAGATATTTCACATTTTTGGGATTTTTCTACTTACAAAATTCATTAAAATAAATACACACTATAAAATTACCAAAAAAATTTGGGATAAACTACACAGTGTTAAGTATGACTTTTTGTGGCCTCCTTTTTTGAGGGCCTAAAACTAAAACATTTAAAAAAAATGTTAGTAGTTTAAAAGATAGATTCAAAGGACTACTACTTTTCTTTGGAATATCTTAAAATTTTGAGCATAACTATCTTCAAATTCTTGTCAAAGTTCAAAAATGACTAAGTTTAGAAAGAAAAAATGTGGCAACTTATACCCCCAAGTTGGTACCTAAGGATACTTTTGAGTACATGAGAGGAGAACTAGAGTTCATTACCCTATCTAATGTTTATTAGAGAAAGATGCATGCTACACCAATTCATGCTTTATCATAATTCTATCCATGACTTGATGATGGTGTTGACTCTTTAGGGGCAACCTAAAGTTGTGAAGAAAGTGAAATATGTACAAGAAAGGTACATGGTACAACTATAAATTATAAGATTAAAGTATTTCGTGTACCTTTGGCAATATTTTCAAAGGATGAGAGAAGAACTAAAATAGAGAGAACAAAGAAAACAAGAACAACATTATGAAAGAGAGAGATGGGAAGAGAATATAGTTAAAGGGAGAAGACTAAGAAAGACTGAAAGAATGAAGAAAACAAGAAGCAAGGGGGATACTTCACCATAAATATTCCAAAGGTGTTTCAAAGGAAAGTCATATTTTATGAAGATTCATGGTATTGGATGGTAATTTCAAATGTATTTCCATCAATGTCACATGGGGAGATTGTTACTATAATTATTATTAATACCCAAATTGATGTTGATTATGAGCATGGTTAGCTAACGAACAATGAAAGGAATGTAGGATAATTGGATCAATTGTTATTAATGTCAAGCTTATTGACTTACTTATTAATGTAAGTTTCCAAATCATCTAAAGGATGTGGTGTTGAGAAAAGAAATGATTGGTAAAGACATAAGATGAAATGATGAAATGATATTAAGTGTGTGAGCTTAAATGGGAAATTTGTGATTCATTCTTTGATAAGGTAATATTGGTTTGTTTGTGTTAAATGATTTGATGAAGTGTTAGAATGTTGTACAAGTTAGTTACATTGGTTAGTAATAAAGGATTGAGGTTGTGAAGTGAAAATGAGTTGGTGTGTGCTACTAAGATGGAAATGTTGGTCAGTAAGTAGAGGTATTGTTCAGTGGAAGTTAGTAAGTGTTATCGATAAAATAAGTTTTAAACAAGTGAATGACATTAATTGAAGAAATGAAAGTGTTGGGTGAAGGAAGAACATAAGTCAATGTAGATAAACATTTTTGATAAAATCAATTATGGGATGACATTGACTGAGAATCTAGATTAATCTAAAAGATTCTATGTAAGGAAAGAAATTGGTTAGTCAAATCTATGGATGAAATTGGTTAGGTAAGATCAAATGGAGAATTTTTAAGAAAAGGTTTTTTATCCAAGAAAGGTTCAAGTTCTAAGGTGGAATACAACTGGCATGATGTATAAAAAAAAATTGGCCACCAAATACATTGAATGTAAGTTGATATGCGATCAAATAGATGAGAGGAAACCAAGGAAACCCTAATGAGTATGATTAAGTGGAAAAAGAACACCAATATAAGGGATGAGAAAGAATGATGTTGTTGTTGATAACTAAAAAAAGACATAAGAGTCACTAAGAAGAACAAAGGCCAATAAAAGTGTGAAGAAAAGAGATGATATGAAGTGTGTGTGTGTGCGTGTGTTGATCCAATGGTGAGGCAGAGTGTGGAGAGGTAATAAAAGTAGAAAGGAGATCTAAAAAAGAAATAGTAGTTGTTATTACTATAGATCATTTTATTATTACTTTCTAACCATTGTAGAAAAGAATCTCTTAAATAAGTGGATTTAACAATCCTATTTGTAATTTTTTTTGTAAGGCAACATTCTAACAAATATACTAAGGCCTTTAATAGGATGACTTATTGAGGAGTGACAAATGTAGTTGATCTTTAGTAAAAATCCCCTAATAGGGTCACATTTAGAAAATATGTTTGTAACCTTTAACAGGGTTGGCTCTTAATCGAGATCACTTCAGAAGATTGAATTTCTTTGTGAGTGAAATTCTTATAGTGGTTTTTATCCAAATTCGGTTTCCACATTAAATACTGATGTTAACTTGGGATTGGATATGTTTCTTGTTATTTTATTTTTCCATATGTTGAATATTATAAATTAATGTTTTTCAGTTGAATGCTTTAAAATGTTATTGTTGTAAGGTTATATAAGTTGTAAATTGTTCTAAGGGACCTAAGATAACTAATTCACCCAAGCCCCCCCTAGTTATCCAAAAGAATTATCTTTCTCAATGGATGTGTTTCTTTGCTTGCAAGTCTAAATTAAAAGTAATGAGATTCCTTGACTTTGGCATTATACTCATCTCTATTCATATAATGAGTGTGATTCTCATCATGATTTTTTTTTTCACGTAGAATTATTATGCTCATGTATTTTTTTGTTTATTAAAATATCTTTTATGATTGCATATTTTTATATTCCAAGATTGATTCACTCAACTATCTGAGCCTTGTGGTTGTTAAAAGATTATCTAATGAAGTGGTAGAATAATCCATTAGAACACATGAGCTTGGTAGATAAGTTCAAATAGTTGGAGATTATGAGAAATATAGAAAATTTCAATCAATCCATTTTCATGTCATTTCAAATGCTATTATTGGATCAAGAAAATCAATTATTAGAATGGTTGGGGAATTTTTTGGGATAGGGTCAATCACTACAATTATATTGAAAAAGATAACCAATCTTTCAAAATATTATTCGTAGAATTTGAATTAATTATTGTAGCTTTAATTTCATAATTTCTACCATCTATAATAAGCTCCAAACACTCAATAAACATTAGGGACAATTTTTGAATCCATTCCAAATAAATACACCCACTTGTTGAGTCATCATGGAATAAAAATAATGTTCAAAATTCAAGACGTTTTCCATGATTTTATAGAAGGACCCAAACAAACCTATGAGAAGGGTCCTTACTCTTTTTCATAATCTATTTAGAAACCTTAGGAGCCAAATCTAATAACAATCCCACCACTTCCACCTCTATTTGAAGCATGAAAGAAAAATCACTCCTTTCATAAATGGAATAGAGAGATATTGAGGAAATAATTACTTAATTGGACCTCTTAAAGGAAACCAAAATGAGATTTTTGTTCATTAAAGTCTCTTTAACTCCAAATTTTTACCGTGGGAGGTAAAACCCTCTAATATTCATAAATGTAATTTTAAAGTCATGGTAAAATAGATAACTATTGTCATCTTGTTGTTTTTTTATTCCTCAATATTTCATTGTGTTACATAGAAGGATACTTTGATGATTATTAAGAGTTAGCTAGATTGAAGATGAATTTCCTATTAAGATATTTCAATATTCTCGGAGAATGGGCATAGACAATGACTAGCGAAAAGGACATCAACTAGAAGTAGGAGGGTAAGGTTACTTTATTTTCCTTATTTTTTTTGTTTTTCAAACATAATAACATCTTCGTAAGGTGTTATTTTCAAATTGAGGTAAATAAAATAGGAATGGCCCCCATCAAGAGATAACACAATATTGGATTGAGTGAAAGAAAGAGGGGTGATTTTAGAAACATTGAAAGGATCACAATTTAATCTAACAACTTTACTAACTAGCACACAAAAGATTATATAAAGTGAGATATGCTACCCAAATAGGTTGACCATAGATCAAATGACCTTCTCATTGAGAATGAAAGAACTCATTGTGATTATTTAAATATACTATAGGTTGTTCAACCTTAAAACTTGGGTCATACGACTTAGTATCCTTAAGAATGTGATTATTGAGGTCCACTTCCACATACTTGCACAGATGAGCTCATAGGATGAAAATATACTTAAAGTCTATTTGCTCATATAAATTTACTAAGTTGACCCATATTTTCCTTCAAGAAAAGGTCTAAAGGCTAGATTTAGATATGTTAGTTCTAAACACTTTAGGTAATACGAATGAGAAGGGCCTTTAGGGATTATCGATATATTTGAAAGAAAAAAATGTAACCCTTACCCAATCCCCTTAGTTTTTAAAAATTTCAACCACTTATTTTCCTAAATTAGTTTAGCGCATTTGTAAAAATTCTATTTTAGTGAGGATTCCTCTTTAAAACCCAAAATAATAGCTCTCATTTGAAACTCAACAATGCATTACACAAAATTATTATAGAGCCAAAACTCTATGGTTTTACCTTCATCCTCCACTGCATAATCTTGACACATTTCTTAATTTTTGACATTCATAATATTATTTTCTCTATTCCTTCTAGTCAAAGCATTTACAATTTCATTGATGTATCCCAAATTTCACATGAAAGTAACATACTTTTGTTACTCCATGTTGTGATGTCATTCATGTTCCTCATAGAATCAACTAAAATACTTGAATTTGAGTCCATATTGCCTAGCCACAAACTTCAACCTTATTTGAGTTTGGCTCCTCATTTCTCTTCTTTTTTGAGCTTTCAAACTCCTCATAGAGAATTCCAATAATAAAAATAAGGGCTAATGATGTCAAAATCATGCACAATACCAAAACCAACATTTTTTAGACACATGGAACTCCTTGCCATTCCTTGATTTAAAAAATATAATATTGACTTAACTCTTAAAAGCCAAATGAGATTTTTGACTACCACTATCGATGTTGTATAATAATTATAAAATTCCCCTCCATGAAAATTTGTCAAAGGACTTGACAAACTGATGTGACTCTAGAAAGAAATATAAGGAAAATAATTAGTATATCTATAATATAGAATAATAGTTTAATAATTCTTATTATAATAGAATGATGATATCTAGTTGTATACATACATTTTTAATTATTAACAACACATCATGTTATATTTTATAATAGAATATTATAAATAATATATTATACTAACTATTCACAATGAATCAACTACCTCATTAATATTGATAGAGATATTACTTGTTGTTCCCTTGTATTTTATAATAGAATATCACAAATCATATATTCTAGTAATAATCCAAAATGAATCAAGTACTCTATGAGTATTGACACACATATATTAATTGTTGTCTTGTAATTGACTTAAAGAAAACTAGAAAAGGAAACCCAATATGGAAAATTTCAAGCCCTAAAGCATCGATGGGATGTGATGGTCAGCCTTTGAATGAAACCAATAAAGGACCACTAACATTACGAAACATGTCTAAAACACTCTCCTCAAAGTCATTGACGTGTGAATATAGGAAAAAAATTAAGTACCCTCTAGAAGGTATTTTAATCATTCCAACTACATAATCAAAGGCTAATTTTAAAAGTTTTGGTATCGATTTGATGTGTTAAATTAATGATAAGAACACTTTCTTGGAAAGTGAGCTTTGATAGAATGGGTTTTCATAGTTTTTGGCATGAATTTGAAGTCATAAATTAACATGCATTTCTCGGAAAGAGCCACTGGCAGCCTCTGTGTATGTATACATATCTTATATATTATGTCCTCACAGTTTTGATAGACTCTCACAGATTTGTCGAGTAAGATTTAGAGTGGATTTTTAATAATGGAGTAGCAGAGTTATACAGATGGGTTTGTAATGACGATAAATATTCAAAACAAAAGGAAAGAGGTGATGAGAGGAAAGATTAAAAGAGAAATCTTTTGTTGTGTTGTTGGTACAATGGCTTCTGCAATCTCCAACATGTTCTGCTGTTTCAAGGCTAATGATCCTCTTCAGATCTGTTCTAGGTCCAGAGTTCATCCCTTCTGAGTTCAAATTTATCAACAATATAATTTCTTTTCTAATAATGGCAATCATGGGGGATTAATAGGCGTGCTTATGATCAGATGATTATCAAGTTTTGTTATTATACTTGTTTTTAATATATAAGACGTGTACTGTCATTTCCGTTTTTCCTTTGGAAATGTAGATCTGAGATTTAATATGTCACTGTGTTTGTGTTTCGCTTTCTTGCTTTAGAAACTGATTGTATACTTATGTGGATAACTTAATTCTGATATGGGACACCATTGAGTAGTCGTTAAGGGTTACTTAGCATACTTATAGTTCTTATATTAAAATTTACCAATTTGTTGGGTGAACTTCGGAATGGCTTAAAAGTGACACACTAAGCTGCTTAATTCTTTCCTTAGTATGATGCAGGGGCATCCGGCATGTGAAGACATTTTGAAAATTTTAGATTATTATATTGTAACATGGCTTGGTAAGCCATTTCAATAGTTTTGGATTAGTCATGATACATTTCATGGTCTCTTTATTGTAACTAGAACTTAATCTAATTGATGTTGAAAACTATTAGAGAGTCAGTTATAAAGTTAGTTATCGGATCGTGTTCTCTTCAAGATCTTTATCTCTGCAATAGAAAACTGAGAAGGTAGTGGTGAAGTAAGATAGCGTAGAATGGAGGATAAAGAGAAATCGATATAATCAATCGAATACAAAAAAGAATGAATAAAATAGATGTTTGTATTTACATCCGATTATCTCTTGACTGTGTGGACTTAAGAAGGTTATGTATTGTATTGGAAGCCTCTGTTATTTGCTGTTGGTTCAATGATTCAAATTTATTAATATTTTCATTAGTGAGATCATGAATTTCTTTGTCAAGTATGATTGGTTATACAATGAGTTATGTTTGATTTCTTGAGATTTGTTTGGAGATATCAGTGCATAGAATTTTGATTGGCTCATTCATCATTTTTGCTGCGTTCTCCGCATCAATGTGCGATCTTTAAGGGTGACCATGAACCTTTGTAGGGTGAGTGAAGAGCTTAAAGCTAACCTTTATGATTTTCGACATTTACAAACTCGTAGAGTGGGAGGTGGTTAAAAGTGTCATTTTAAAATGTTCACACAATACCCAAATATTTTTCCTAGCATATCTTTTTACAATCAGAAGCGATAAGTAGATTCTTCGAATAAAATGTAACTTCTAAATAATGTAAAAGTAAGATGGTTTGATCAGTTAGTGGAGAGTGAAAATGTTCTTTAGTACCCTCTCTTCTGTGCACTTTGTTTTGATCTCTATGTTTGAATGAATGTTTACCTTCTTTTAGTTGTTTCAATATGTATATTAGATTTTATCAGTTAACAGCATGTTAAAAAGTTGTATATGAATTAAGAGTATTTTGATAAATTGTTCAATTTAATTAATACCAATAGCCCCAAGATTATTGGGGTATTGGTTCATAGAATTGGATAGATGTTACAATAAATGGTTAATGACTATTTAGTAACCAATCTTACAATATTAATGTTTAGTACCCACAAGAAAGATTAATAGTTATTACAAGTGAGTCATACAAATATAAAAGAAACTTGTTATAATATGATATACTATTTAAAAACTTAATAAACACAAAAGTTAACTTTAATATCACATAATTTTAATTTTGATTTGATTTGAAAAAATAATATTTTAACAAATAATTTATTTTCTTATACAATCTACAAAATTTAAGTATATTTTATAATAGCCCTTTAATAAAAAAAAACTATAATTATTTCAAATTTAAACTCCTTAATATTTAATAATCATTTACAAAATGATTCGAATTTTACAATCGAGTTCTATTCTTTTACCCTCACATAAATGAATTAGCAAGAATCTAAAATGTTCAATAATAATAATACGGCTCCCTACAGTCAAATGTTTTTATTTCCCATACCATCAGCCTTCCCCACTCATACGCAACCATATGTTCATGCATCAATCCAAATCCTGTAATTTTATATTTTGCTTAGGTAGAGACCAAAAGAGCCGAAGTGGTTATCTCGACTTTTTAAAGTAGCATGTGTTCAAATGTATTATGTGCAGTACTGAAATAACGCACTCGTGATTTGTCACATTTCTATCTAGTGAGAAACACGCAACAAATTTGTTGTTTATGTGCATGTCATAATGGAGTTCATATTTCAATAGTCACATGACTTTAGTTCATTACACGTTCCTATAGTTCAATTTGTTTTAGTTCACTAGAGAATGCTAAAAGAAACTAAGAATAAATAAATCGCCATTGTATTCAAATTTAATGCTAACAATGAAAATGATTTGTTCAATTTTTCAACTATCATTTAAACTGGAATGTCGATTGGGTTATAAATAAAATAATGTCTTTATCATCTTATTTTTTACGTTCATCTTTTTGTTGCTAGTCCTTGCCTAGGTAGGAACTAGATTTGGCCAATTTCTAAAAGTTAAAAAGTACTTATAAATGCACAGTGAAAGAGGAAATGTAGAGCTTGCGAACGACTTAAAATTTGTTCAAAACTGAGGCCATTATCATATCTTTATAGAAATTAGTATTGATGACTACACTAACAGTTAATGAATATTGCTGTAAATTTAGTTTGGTTAATTCTCTGCTAGCTAGCTGATAGTTTCTTGGCTGTTAGTGTAGTTCTTTGTTGCAGGGATGCCTCTACTTGTTTTGGTTGGTAGTGTGCTAGTTGCCAACATTTTGTTTGTAAGGCTGACCCCCTTGTTTTGGTCACTTTATATTTCAAAAATAGTTAATGAATATTAACTATACAACATATGTACAATATATTATATAAATTTAATATTATATTGTAGATATTATCTTTAAATATACAACATTGAGAGTACACAAAAATCATAAACAATTGTTTCTCATAAATTTAAAATTAATTTTTTTTTTTTAAAAAGTTAGGCCTCAACATTTATCCTACACTATTAAATCTCTTATGAGTAAGAGTGAGATTTAGATTAAATTAATAAGTTTTTAATGTACCTTTTTCAATTATAACTTATTTGATTCTATATAATTGTTATATTAATTTTATTTAACATTGTATTCAAATTAGATAGCAATATTTAAAATAGATGTTTTAAATTGAATTAAATTTTAAAATTTGTATTTGATATTGTATATTGAATTGATTTTAAATTTTAACTTATTCACAAGTAATAATTGCTTGTTAAAAAATAAAAAATTACAGTACTAGTTTCTTATGATGAGAAAAAAAGATCTATATAAGTTTCTTATGATGAGACAAAAAGAGATGGACATGAGACTCACCTCTACCTTAGAACAATGAAGAATTTTGCAGCTTTTGAAAATAGAGGGTTGAAATATTTAAGAAGTTTTACATTGGTAATAAATGTTGTTTCAATTGGTTTCAAATTTTCATTATTTAATATTATTTCTTTTCCTTTATTTATCCAAGGCTACATTTCAAAACAAATTATACTACTGCTACTACTTCCAATTGTAACTACTATTTCTTCTAATTTGGTTACAATATTTAATTTAACCATATTACAATAGACAGGGACTCAAGCTCTATCATAACTCTTGTTACTCTTTATCATTTTGATGCTGGATTTTGATGATATAATTAAAATGTTGATGCAAACAAACTTTTACACAATTGAATCTAAAAGTATTATCTCTATAACTTATATACTATGAAAATCAATTCAATTTGAATATATCTTTATATAAATTTTATTTGTAATAGATTTGATAGTGATTCATTTTTTATTAGAAATATGATAATGATTCATAAATGTGTGCATAATTAAGAGTGATAATAAGTAAGCAATCTAAAACAAACTACTAATTGTTAAATCATTATTAGTATAAAAGTCAAAATTAAGTCATTAGAAAATCAAAAGAATACAAATCATCAAAAGATATCATATACCAATGGCTTAGTTGCACTATGTAGTTCTAGCTTTTAAAATTTTCTTTAATATATTTGTGATAAGTTGTATGGTGTAATTTTGCATTTAAGACGCAGATGAAAATAGCTTGGGCAAACTCTAACTTATAGGATTTTAGAAGAATTGATAGAAGGCTGGTATTCAATTCAAGAACCAAGGGCTAATAGTTGATGGGAACTCTAGAAAAGACAAATTCAATAAGTTTGAAGAGGGTTTTAATCACAAATATTGTCTCCAAGATTAATATATAGTACTTGACATGGAAAATAGTAGCCTTTAAATAAGGTTTGTCAATTGAGGATTTAAAAAAGGTAGAATTTTATTTTATTGCACATTTCAAAGTATAAGGACAATTTGAAATTAATATCTGTTGAAAGTGGAAGATTGTTTCGTGCTTGGTTATACACCAAAATAATATATTTCTTAAGAAAACATTTATGTGGCTACATTAAATCTAAGATTAATTATTTGATTGTCTAATATCAACATGATTAGAGGGTAATTATAAGGTGAAAGGGGACTAGGGATGGATTATGATAATAGATAAAATGACTAATTAAATTGCTAAAAGTGTGATCATCATTGCACCAAAATGTCACCATATCAATGATTGATTCAAAAATTAGACATATGGAATCCATAAGAGATGGTTACTCCTTTTCATGAACCCCATGGACTGCATTGACCATTTTCCAACAATTTGCCACTCACTATCACTTGGGGGAATTCAAAATTGTGACCAAGCTATGATACCAATTATTGGTATAAAGGAACACTCTGAGAGGGGTGAGGGGTTAATCAGTGTTCCTCCAATTTTGAACCTTACTAATTTGACTCTTTGCCACAAGACACATACAATGAAAATTAGTACAAGAACACAAAATGAATATCTACAACATCTTGACACTATTATTTTTATCATGGAAACCTTGTTAGGGGAAAACACTATTACGATTGAATAATACTTGGAGTTGGAGGGGGTTGGGGAGGGATCAATATTCTAACTCTTCTTTTAACTTCAAACTGATTGCACATACATCATTCAAAGCGTATCAAAAGTAAATGAAGACATGACACATAAGAAATTAAAGAAATCATAACACCATATTTAATTTTTAGCAAAATCCCAATTAAGGGAAAACCCTTGGCGGGGATAGAAGTTATAATGATATCACTAGTATAGTAATAAGTTTCCTCTTAAAGACATAAGTACAAAATAAGAGTTTGGGAATGGACTTACATTTAGTAACTCACCTAGGGCTCATTTCTCATATACAAAATAGACTCACTCTCAATTAGGTTCACTAATCAAATTAAAAAATAAGATTGGACTTAATATCCTTTATCAAACTAACTAGTAGCATCTATTGTGCTTAAATAGTTTCTTTGTGCATCTGTGATAAATTCTTTTCATCAAACACAATAACTAACTACATTGTTTATGACCACTCATCATAAAAGTTAATTATATAGGATATATATCCTTCATAATCATTAGTCAATATTATATATGATATTCTAGCTCAAATACATAAGTCTTGCTGGCTTCTATAATCCATAATGTAGAATCTTTGATAAGAAAAGTAATGTGATGCTATCTAATCAAGGAGTAAATGACTTTAATGTCAAATTCTACTAAAATATATCATTTAAACTAATTCTCCAATAAAGTCATCATATAAGTAAATCATTATCAAATTGTCTAGTTCTTCACAAAACACTCAACCTGATACTCAAAAGTGAGTATTCACATAATGAAATCACTTCAAACCTAATGATGATTGATTAGTCATAATCATATATATACTTCCATGCCCTAGAATCTCATTTTTTAACTCCTCTAAATTTCATTATACCAAATTGGTATGTCTGACAGCCTATGTACTACTTTTAGTAAACTAAAAGTTCTCTAACTATAAAGATTCTTGCTTAAATCATATGCTTCCCAAAGTGCCCATGAAAAAATAAAAAATTAGTTTCTATCAATGACACCATGCCATGTTCTTCTAGACACTCTTTATAACAACCTTCCCCTTTATCATTCATGACAATTCTTAGTGAAAAATGGCTAACTATTCATTCAAAATATGCCAAGTCCTAAAAAAATGTTGTCCTCCTTAGAGTGATGTGTCATTTTTCATGCACTCTAGATCCCCCTTTGACATAAATGGATAAGGAGGGGATAAAGACCTAAAATATCTACCAAAATCCTATACTAATCATATGGACATGTATACAAATCTATTAAAAAAATACTTACAACATCTTGAATACATCTAAATATTTTGTCCTTTACAAATTTATATTCATAATCTAAGTCTTTCTTATGTTATTCAAGACTTTAGTCTCACTACATAATCTAGAATTCATCTCCTCTCCATGTATTATATTTCATAGTGGTGGAGACCTACTCCATGTAGTAACTTCCTCTAAGCTCCTTTGAAGAACATCCAACTTAGGAACAATGAAATTCCTTTAAGTCAAAAAAATTCTAATATACTCTCTTCTTTATGTCATTGAGGATTAAATATTTTCATGCAATTTGACTACCTCATCCATGAAATAATGATGTAGAAGCATCTTGGGTTTTCTTGCAATCCTGCATGTTTGGAGGGATTTTGGTTAAGTGTTGTGGAGCTTGATATGGTTTGTGGAACTCAGCATGGTCTGGGAACTCGGCATGGTCTTTCATTACTTGGCATGGTCTCTAGAACTTAGCATGGACTCTGGAACTTAGCTTGGTCTCTGGAGCTTAGCAATGCTTGGGAATTTACTAGTGCTTGGCTTGGTTTTGGTGACACTCAGTTTGCTCTTGGTTCTATTGGCACCAAGTTACCTATGAGCTAACTTTTTGCATTTAATTTATGTATGGGTATTTAATTTAGTATTTGTAGCTAACTTGTGGCTCAACCTATATTTAATGCAAGGGATTTTATTTAGTTTGTAATGAGTTGGGATGACTTGTGGCTTAGTTGGGTCTATTCATTCCATCTTAGAGAAGGGGATGAAGTGTCAATGTGGATTTTGAAGAGATAGGGTTAGTGCTTAAGAACCAGAGGATTGCTTGGTGGACTTGAGGGTACATGTGTGGATTTTCTTGGTGTTCTTATCCAATTGTGGATTTGGACTAGCTAGAATTGGTGTGTGGTAAATGGATCTTGTGGGATCTTGCATGACTAGTTTTGTAGTTACTATTTGTATTTAGCCCTAACCTAGAAGGCCTTACAACCAAGCATATTACATGTAATTAGTTGTTATATTAATAAAGAGTTGTGATTTGGTATTAGATCTTGCTTTCATTACTTTGTTGTGTTTTTTCTATAGTGTGGTTATTTGCTGGGGGCTTGCACGTCCCCTTTGGGGATTCTCCTACCTTACACTATGTCAAATGGTATTAGATCAAAGGTTGTTCCTAAATGTGTTGACAGATTATCGAAGCTGAGGCAGTTTACACTAGGACTTGCAAAGAAGGTTGATCTTGTGGCTAATTGATCTTATGGATTGGTGAATCTATTTCTTAAGGTTTGCAAAATTTTTGGAAGATGCCTCCAAGAAGATTGGACCCTAAGGAAATTGATGATCTTAGTGATGCTGTGGAGAAAGTATCTCAGAGAAGATAATAGTAGAGTTCATATTTGAGATTGCATTAATGAAGAGTGCCATGATTGCTGAAATTGTATGTGCTTTAGGTGGCATACCTAGGCATGTGGGTACTAAAGGAAGTTATGAGGAAGTTGTTGGATCTAGTGGTGAGGATAGAATTGATTGTGTGGAGAGACCTATTGGAGCTAGGGTTGGTCAGTTTGCTAGACCTGGATCTCAATTGTACATGAAGCATAAGATGGTGGTTTCTAAATTTATAGGTACTTTGACTCCTAAAGACCTAATTGATTGGATTGGTGAATTGGAATACTACTTTGAGCTTGAGGATATTGAGGATCCACTTAGAGTGAGATTGGCACAAGCTAAGTTGAAAGGACATGCTTCTCTTTAGTGGAAAGAATTGCAAAGAGATAGATAAGAGGAAGGTGAAATGAAGATCTCTAGATGGAGATTGATGGTGACTAAGTTGAAGGCTATGCTCATTCCTATTGATTATGAACTTGAGTTGTTCAAGATGTTGAAGAATTAGAAATATATATCTATAAAGGACTATACCGAGGAGTTCTACAAGTTGAGTATTCAGTTTGGTCATAGAGTTATGTTAAAGGAAAAGGTAGCTCAATACATTAATGGTTTGAGATTCAATATTCAGGATGAGGTTGGTATGCTAAATATTTTTTCAGTTGAGGATTCTTATCAGTATGCCATGAAGGTAGAGGATAAGTTGAAAAGAAAAATTCAAGGTAACTCAAGAGGGAAGGAGAAGTAGGATAGCTTGGCATAAGCTAAATCGAGTGTTGAAAGTGAACCAAACCTACTAATCAAAAAAGGTGGAGAAGTGGAGGTGGACTCAGAGGTAATTGTTTAAGATGTGGGTAAGAAGGGCATAGATCTTTTGAGTGTCCACTTAGTAGGACAATTGCTCTTGTGAATGAGGTTTTAATTCAAGATATTCAACTTGAGAAAGGAGAAAGTTTGTTGGCTCAGTGAGTACTAGTTGGTGAGAGGACATTGGATTCTTGTCAGAGGACGAGTTTGTTTAGGACTTTTTGTAAGTCTGGTGGTAAGGTCTACAAGTTGATTGTGGATGGTGGTAGTACTAATAACCTTGTTGCTAAGGGGATGGTTTAGAAACTTGGTTTGAAGAGAGTGAGACATTTTATCCTTATAGGATTGGCTAGTTACAAGGTGAGCATGCTTTAGAAGTGATGGAGCAGTGCCTTGTTGATTTTGAGATTGGGCATTATAAGGATCAAGTGTTGTGTGATATTGTGGACATGAACAATTGTCATGTGTTGCAGCTTGGTAGACCTTGGCAATATGATTGCAGGGCTATGCATGACTATGTCAAGAATGTGTTTACTATTGAGAAAGGTGGTAGGAAGTTTTCTCTAATTCCTTTATAGAATGAAGAGCTTGGTAGGAAGAACCTAAGTATTGGCACCTAAGTTGAGTTGGAAAATTATAAGAAGTTGTAGATTGGTGTGGAAAGAAGACTTGTAGCATACCAAGGATGGATATGTTCAGAAGAAGAACAACAAAAAAGGGAATAGTGTACAAGTTGAAGACATGGAGGATATGTATGCAAAGAACCATTTTAGGATTTATGTGTTGAATCCCAAAAGATTTTCTTCTAATTACTAGAATATCTTTTTGAACCTAGGGTGTCTAATGCAGGAGCATGTTGGATTTTCTTGCGTGATCTTGCATGTTTGGAGGGATTTTGGTTTAAGTGTTGTGGAGCTTGGTAGATACTGGTATTTGGCATACACTGGGAGCTTAACATGGTCTATGGAACTTGGCATGGTTTGTGGAATTTGACATGGTATAGGAACTTGGCATGGTCTTTGGTTACTTATCATAGTGTCTTGAACTTAGCATGGACTCTAGAACTCAACATAGTCTTTGAAGCTTAGCAATGCTTGGGAATTTATTGATGCTCAACTTGGTTTGGCTAACACTTGGTTTTCTCTTGGTTCTGTTAGTGTCGAGTTACTTGTGAGCTAACTTTTGGCATTTAATTTATGTATGGGTATTTAATTTACTATTGTAGCCAACTTGTGGATCAACCTATATTTAATGTAAGGGATTTAATTTAGTTTGTAATGAGTTGGGTTGACTTGTGGCTTAGTTGGGCATAAGTAAGGGGTTTTGTAGAGTCTTTAGGAGGAGGAGGATTCATTCCATCTTGGAGAAGGGGATGAAGTGTAGATTTGGAATTTGAAGAGCTAGGGTTGCAGCTTAAGAACTAGAGGATTTCTTGGTGGACTTGAGGGTACAAGTGTGGATTTTCTTAGTGTTCTTATCCAATTGTGTATCTAGACTAGCTAGAATTAGCATGTTGTAACTAGATCTTGTGAGATCTTGTAGAATTGGTTTTGTAATTGTTGTGTGTATTTGTCCCTAACCCAGAAGGCCTTATAGCCAAGCATATTACATGTAATTAGTTATTATATGAATAAAGAGTTGTGATTTGGTATCAAATCTTTCTTTTTTTGCTTTGTTGTGTTGTTTCTACTATGTGGTTGTTTGCTGGGGGATTGGACATCCCCTTTGGGGATTCTCCTACCTTGCACTATGTCAAATAAAAAGAAAATCCCTTTGATGTATCAAAGGCCTTTTCTTTACTTTATAGTTCATCCTTACTTTCTTTTAGGAATGTATCAAGCTTGGGTACTTTGTCAAAATGGTTAATATGAGCTTTTAAAGTATGAATACCTTCATCTAACTTTGTAATTTGATCTCGTATTACATCTAATGTCTTTGTATCTTTATCAATTTGAGCACATAGATTCATATACATTTTGGCTCCAAATTCCTTTTTTACTTTGTCCTCTATAAAATTCTCAAATTTTTAAAATTGATTATCAAAGTTGTTTAGGAAAAACTCTAACTAATTAGATGGGGAACAACTTGTATTGATTTGTTGATTTGGTAACACCTTTTCAAATGCATCAACTACCCTAGAAATATGTGTGTTTCCTTTCTTCTTCTTCTCAGTGGCTTCTCATGGGATTTGACATGTGCTAATACTTTGAATTTTAATAGATCATCTTCATCCATGATTTCTAAACCAAAAGGCTTATTGTACTCCAATAGTTGATGCAATTACAAAAAATATCTTGCCAACGTTAAGCTCTTAGTATGTGTGTTTAATCAAGTAGGAGTCCTATCTATTGAAGATTCATCAAGTACCTTATCCATTATATCTAATTTATTAGGAGTTTTATCTATTATAGAGTCATCAAGTACCTTATCCATTATATATCCCATTGTACTTTTGGTTTCCATTGTCTCAACATCATGCACAATAGTGTGTGGTTCTACCTCTTTTATTAATAGTTCATCATATGTTACAAGTTGTTTTTTCTCACTTAATTTTTTGTTATATTATTTTGAAGTTAGTGAAATATCAATGCAATAGCTCCCAAGAATCACCTATATACAAACACCTATCACATATGGGAGAAGAAAAAGCTATGGAGGCTTGAATTTAGATATCCACAAAAGATGAGACATTCTCGATTTAAGAAAAAAGGATTGTAAATTGTGTTGAATGACGAATGTTACAAAGAGATAAATCCTTATAAAGGAGATCAAATCCTAAAAGGTAACGAACCTAGGTTATGTTGTAATAATTAACAAATGAGATAATTATTATATGTCCAAAGTTTGGCTTAAGTAAACTAGAGACATTAAGTGACTTAATAATTAAATCAACATAATTTAATTAATAAGAAAATAATTTTTACTCTAATATCCCCCTTAAGATAAACTTAGGGAGTGGCTCTAAAAAGCTAGAAACTACTAATGAAAGTAATTTTAGGTCTTGGCAACAAAGCTTGATGAGGTACCCAAGCATGATGAAATCTCTATAAAGAGGAGAAATAGAGAAAATCATGTGGGAAAAACCCTACTCTAAAAGAGATGGAAATAATGCTAAAAGAACTAGTGAAGGATTAAAGAAGCCTCCAAACTAAGGAAAACCCTAGAAGATAGAAACTGCAAAGCTCTGTCAAAAAGTAATGGCTAATCCAAATAACATCTACTGAAATAGAACCTTATCACATAGGGGAGAATGTAATATGCATTAGTGCTCTTAGAAGATACTACTCAAATTAGGAGGCACACAAAGGAAAATAACTAAACACAAAGATATAGATGGTATGAAACACTAAAGTTTAAAGAGTTAATCAATCGAACATGGAAGGATGCAACCAAAATAGGAACAAAAAGCAAAGTGTCTATGGTAAATGATCCATCTCATCGAAATGCATAGGTAGCCAACCACTACATTCGCTTAGTACATAAGAAAAAATATTGAAAACATAAATCACTCCATCGAACAAATGGAAGAGCCCTATCCCCTAATGCAAACAAGGGTGAGGTGACAAAAAATTAGAGAAGTGGGCCAAAATAATTGCATGTCAAGGGACCATAATCAAGATGCACAAAAGAATACATATGTACATAGTGAGGTGATCAATCTTAGACATGTCATGAGGCTAATGTCACATAAGGAAAACTTATAGGGCAAAGGAATATGGAAAACAAAGGTGAAACATCAACCCTGCATGACACTTTAATCAGAGTAGTGCATCTAAAATATAGAATAAGATATAATAAATCCTAAGAACACAATAATTTGTATGAGTGTCATTAGATGACATTGCTCAAATCAAAAGGAAAAATATGTTTGCCTCAAATTCTAATTGTGCCTAATTTGGATAAATTGTATCTGGAATTAGGGTCTTTGGGTGTTATGAATCCAACAGTGATGTCTGTTTGGGGTCAAATTGTACCCAAAAAAAGTGATCCAATACAAAAATCCTTGACAAATAATAATTTACAAAACTAAATTCAAAACTCTCATGAAGAGAAAATGGGCATGAAAGTCTAGAACTTTGATACTTTGTTGAATTTGATGAAAGATTAACCCCACAGATCTCAAGAATCACCTACTAGCAAACACTTGTTATAGAAGAGAGGATCAAAATCTATGGAGGTTCGAATTTAGAGATCCACAAAAGATAAGACATTCTTGATATGCAAAAAATGATTGCTAATTTTATTGAATGAATGAATGTTACAAAGAGATCAATCCCTTTAAGGGAGATCAAAACCCTAAAAGGTAAGTAACCTTGTTGCATGACAATAATTAATAAAACAATTAATTATTATATGCCCAAATTTTAGCTTAAGTAAACTAGAGATAATAAGTGACTTAATAATTAGATCAATACTATTTAATCGATAATCAAATACTTTATTACACTAACAATTTCTTGAATGGGTCTTTCTCCTTTTCATCTTGTTAAAAGTCAATGCCTAATAGAAAATAAGTCAACCAATACAACTGAGAGGAGGGGGTTAATTTTTTTTATGCTTAATCCAACTTGAGTTCTTAACTTATTGAATCCAAATTCAATAACAAATAATATAAACAATGCCAAGAGATAGAAAATACACAATGATACAATGATTTGTTAACTAGGGAAACCCTACTAGGGATGATACCCATAAAATTATTTACTAATATAAAAGTTCCTTGTAGGAGGACATGACCCTATTAAGAGTCAATTACATACAATCAGTACATATAAGTGTAATTCTATAAAAACCTAGTATGTTAAGAACATTAATAACTAGATTAACATCCACAACTAAATAACATAACAACACTTATGATAAGACAAAGGTGGACACCATGGAGGAAGGCAGAACAAAAATGGTAAGCTCCTCGAGTGTGACCTATGATGATGTAGATATGTCCAGATATGGATGGATGCATGTATGCTCAGTTGTCCTGAAGCTTGAAGTGGTGGGTTTGTTATCATGCATGGAGATGAGTGAAGGATTCAACAATGGAAGTGAAGATGGATTTTAACATGGTAATGGTGTAAATGGATATGTTGTATTGGTTAGTGGGGCATTATAAGTTTTCATTGGTAGATGATATATTGTGAGAGTGGAAGGGCTCAATTTATAGGCTAAGGGGTAGTGAGATGGAGGGTCAAGATGAGAGGGAAAGAGATTGGTGAGGGAGAGCTAGGATGAAATGAGAGGAGAGCACATGGATTGTGTATCTTCAAAGCTCTAGCCTCATGACAAGTGTCACAAGGGGATTGGGTGGTTAAAATGGAGGGAAAAGGGGAGTAATGAGGGAGAAGGAGTTTGTAAGAGGGATGTAATAGGCATTTATGGCATGTAATAGCCATTAATGCTCTTGGATAGGAATGGAAGAGGACAAGGGAGACCATTAACTTTGGCTTTGGTTAGCAAGTCTTAACCCTTGCTTAAAGTTGTGCACATGTTTCAAAGGGGGATTAGGCTTATCTTAGAAAGGGGTTTAGGAGGTAAGTAGCTTACTTTTGATGGAATGGGTTAGTTAGTTGGCTAAGTGAGATTAGTATGGGTGAATGGGTTGGATTAGGGGTAATGATAAGATTTAGGGTTTTAGGATGATTTATTAAATGATTTATTTAATAAAAGGGGGTTGAGAAATTAAATTAAATAGATTTTGGCATTTATTTAATTTAATAGAGGAATAGGGATTGAATTGATAAATTAATTTTGGATTATCATTTGATTTTATCAATTAGAGTATAGTTAAATAAATAATATAATTAACTAGGGGATGGCGGTTAATTAATTAAATAATAAATATTTAATCAATAATGTCCTAGAAGATGACTAAATAAGATTACCTAATGGTGTAATGAGATTTAGCTATCTACAATATGTCCTTGTTAGGAGACTTTGAATCCTTATTAGAAGATTCTAGCCCTCTAAGGAGTAGAAGGAAGACAACTAAACCCAATATTCAAATTGCTTTAGAAATGTTACAGAAAACATATCTCTAGGATAACATATCCCAAGTAGTAAGAAAACTAAAATAACAACTTCGTTTCTAATACAATTCCTTTAAATTTATCAATCCAATCTTAGCATCATCTTCTACTTATCTTGGATCAAATTTTCATCCCCAACATCAATACACTTTCACAAATCACAATTACACAATTGCACACTTATAACCAAGGAAACGACCTTACATATATACCTTGTTCTAGAAACTGATTTAGTTACCCTTGGGGAATTTCTTAATATACAATGACTAATATAGGACATTTTGATAGTTGACTCATCACTTTCTCATACAATGTCAACTAACATCACAAAGCACACTATAGAGATATTGCAATAGAAGAACAATGAGAAACATTTGATTAGGCTTGTATTGACTGCATATCATTGACAAACTCATAAAATGTTTGATCTAATTATCATTGCATGTATAGCATCCACATTAGATTTTATGTTATATTTTTCATTGGAAACTATCCATAATACATTAGAATTTTGATGACCTATGAAGGATACTTTTGAGGAAGCAAGTTGGGGGGCAATAAAACCACAATCCATATGCATGGAAAAGAGATAGAGGTGAAAAACCATAATTTCCAATGCATATTTTCATTTATGTTAGAGGTGGACAAGTTTTTAAGATTATAGACTATTACAGATGTCATAATTTTAACCTTTATAGGTGAGTGAATGTGCCCAACAAGCTAAAAAAATAAAACAACTAATAGACTGCTAATAAAAATAACTATGAACACCCTTATTAAAAAAACACCAAGAAGTTCTAACCATAAATAATTTTTTTAATATCACAAAATTATTGATGGTTGAAACTCCTTGGTGAGTTTTACATAGGGGAGTTCTGATCTATTTTGATTATAGTCTTTTGGTGTTTTAGCTTTTCTAATTTTCTTTCTTTTTGAGGTAATTGTCTCCCCTATAGTAGTCAAAGTTATGACATCAACCATGATCTATAACTTTAAAAACCTATAGAAATCTCTAACATGCATGCAAACATGTACTAGAAGTTATGTTTTTAAGCTCATCCTATCGTCCATGCTTATGGTTTGAGGTTTTAACTATCCTCAACTTGTTTCAACAAAAGTACCATGTGTGTCTGTATTAGAGGTATAAAAGTTACCTGATCAAGACCATTATTGATCTTTGATATTGAAATAGGTCGACTTCATGCATTGCCTAAAACTAGGAGATTGATGCTATAAACATATGAAATTAGCATTCATCTTTGATGGCTAATGTAGATGGTATAAAAGGGTAATCTAGAAAATAGGTAGTATAAAATGATAATCAAGGAAACATATACATACAATGCTTTTAAAATATGAATGACAATTGACAAAGAAATGACTGATTCCTAGAGGTTGTATTATGAGACCCTATAGACAATAAGATTCATTCATAAGCCATATTTCTTAAGCATAATAATAATAAGACAAGAAAATAAAAGAAAGGAGCATAAATCTACATGCAAATTTCATAAGACAAACATTTCTCTCCATGCAAATCTTGATGTTTGAAAACTTAATAAAATAAATAAATAGTTATAGGTCTTGTAAACATGCAAGATGTGAGAAAATTTGAGCTATACTTAATTCACTATTCAACCTGTTAAGGGCAATGGAAAAATATTCTCGATCTTTGATTAGAAGAAAGAGCCTTCCCACATCTGGATACATCCTCAAAATGCATTCTATCAACACTGCAATAGGAAAATAAATTATTTTAATGGTAGATAAAATAAATTTAGTGGATTATATCATAAATGTATAAAGATGGAGTGGAATGTACCTTTGGAAATAAACCATGTTTCTCCTATGATAAGGAAGTTCTTACCCATTGATTTATGATAGTGTTGGTTGATTTACCCTTGATCTCAAGTCATCACACAATCACAATACCTAAAATCAAAGAGATAAATGTTCCCTCATCATATCATTAATACCAACTATCCATTTGATTGTGAGTGAATCTGCAAAAAATTGATGGATGTCCATCAAAGATGCCAAAAATAATATATCAAACCATAATAGCTTGTTGTTATAATTCAAAACAACATCAAAAAAATTAAAATTTATAGCCTTGATCACATAAGAAATACCCCCAATATCATGTATTCCTATAAACTCATCACGATGCCAATATCCAACATTAAATTGATGATCACAATGTATCCAAATAACTACTATAATCAAATTTAAATCTACAAATTTTGTAACCACCAATGTAGGATACCCTCCTATAATAATGACTAAAATGGAACACAAAATCTTTTGGCTAGAATATTTCTACTTCCATGATTGTCTCTACAACTTGGTGCATAGATTTACTAGAACTCATCATTTTCAAGCATATAACAACCGTATTAGTTCAATTATCATATAGTTCCTTTGAACAATTTTAGTACCAAACAAACTTCATAATCATCATAAGTATTCACTTGGTATACTCATTCAACTTCACAATTAGGTCATTCAATCGCTTTACTCCAAAATTTCCATTGCCTATTTTCTTATAACTAGTTGACATAATAAGACTTAGTTATTACTGACTACTAACTTAGTTGCTACCAAGTTGCATTAAAATGAAAATGATATGTAAAATAACTTGCAACATAATAACATTCACATATTTGACACCAAGATTTTAACGCAAAAACCTTGTAAAGGGAAAACCACTTGGGACCAGCAATTGGAATTTTTCTCTCTTCTAAAGTGAGTTTTGTAGGAGGCAACCTTGTTAAAGGTTTGCATGCATATCATTAATGTGATCATGTTATAGGATTTACACCAAAAGATCGTCTAGACCTTATCACTCCTTGATCTTGTCTAAAGAGTGGCTTTCTCTAAAAGACTTACAAATATCATAAATTAGTGTTACCATATAGGATTTAAAAGACATGTTAAGTCCACTTGGTTAAGATATTTTTCTTCTACAATGATTAGAAAATAATTTAGTAAAAATGATCTATTAGGTATAGAATTACCTTGCTTGTTCTAATCTCCTTTTTGCTCATTCTCTTTCTAATCTCCATCCTCTAATCTCTTTACTTTGTTCTCTTGATTGGTTGCTTTGAAAAATTTTAGTACCAAAAAAAAATTGTAATCATCATAAGTTTTCGCTTGGTATACTCATTCAACTTCACAATTAGCTCATTCAATCACTTTACTCCAAAATGTTTATTGCCTATTTTGTTATAACTAGTTGACATTAATAAGACTTAGTTATTATCGACTATTAACTTAGTTTCTACCAAGTTGCATTAAAATAAAAATAATATGTAAAATAACTTGCAACATAATAACATTCACATATTTGACACCAAGATTTTAACACAGAAACCTTGTAAAAGGAAAACCACTTGGGAGCAGCAACCAAAAATTTTCTCTCTTCTAAAGTGAGCTCTGTAGGAGGCAACCTTGTTAGAGGTTTGCATGCACATTATTAATGTGATCATGTTATAGGATTTACACCAAAAGATCATCTAGACCTTATCACTCCTTGATCTTGTCTAAAGAGTGGCTTTCTTTAAAAGACTTACAAATACCACTAATTGATGTTACCATATAAGATTTCAAAGACATGTTAAGTCCACTTGGTTAAGATATTTTTCTTCTACAATGAATAGAAAGTAATTTAGTAAAAATGATATATTAGGTATAGAACTACCTTGCTTGTTCTAATCTCTATTTTGCTCGGTCTCTTTCTGATGTCCATCCTCTAATCTCTTTACTTTGTTCTCTTGATTGGTTGATTCACTCCTCTATTTCTTCCCTCTTTCAACTTTTTTTGGTTTACTTGACTCTTCTTTTCTCTACAAAAACTTCATACTTTGATCTTCTTTCTCAAAAAATTCCACCAATAATTGACAACACAATCAACAACCAAAAAATTTCTCAACTTTTCTTCAGATAGTTATTTATGTACTCCCAGATTCTTCCAATTATTATTCTTAATCATAGTCATTACTCTCAAATTCATATCAAATGCAATGAATCTACACACTCAAAAATTCTAAATTTCATAGAACTCTCTATCCATCCTTATCCTTCTTCAATATCCACCATCAGATCTTCCTTGCATTTTCCCAATCATTGATCTTGTAACAAAATTTGGCTCACACCTTTGAAATTCTCAAATATTCTAAATTTCATGAAAAGTCAATCTTCTTGTTATTATTACTCGGTGAACATAACATTTTACTTGGGTAATATCATACTCAGTTAATACTGAACTTGTTCAATACCAAACTTCCAACTTTAACTTTTCAACTGCTTGATGAGCATTTTTTTTATTCAATAAATAATATCTTCCTTCTTTAACATTGTCACTTGATTTATCTTGTGTAGCTTATGGCATTAAATATTACATGATTGTAAAATAATCAAACCAAAATTACATTATCATTTTCCAACTCATTCAAGTGCCCATTAATACCATAGTTATCAACTTTATCTTCATCATAATCTCTTTGAATCTTATTCATTGATAAAATTGATATAATACTCTACTGAATTAGCATAATATCTAGCCAACTAATATTTTCACATCAATGAAAACATAACAACTTATATGACTCTTTTACATACATTCATTGATTCATCAATTGCATTACCAATTAAAGATAACAAACCCATTATAAGTAAATTTAGTAGATTATATCATAAAAGTCTAAAGATTGAGTGTCATATCTATTTGATAGAAAACCTTGTTCCTCTTGTGATAAGGAATTTATTACCCTATTGATTTATAATAGTGTCAGTTAGATACAAGAATAAATTATTTGTTGCAACTCCATGAAGTCACATATTACATGGTAGTGGACAATTAAGAAGACAAAAGAAGGGACAATCCATACTAATTTCAAAGACAATGGAGAAAATATGAGAGGGAAAAAAATGAGAACATGATTTTCGCCATCTTTTCAATTCATAACTCCCTAGTAAACATCTTTTCAATTCAAAACTCTAGTCCAGTAAACATCTAATAACAATAAAATTAAATAAATTATATTAAAAATATTTTGTGCCATAAGATAATGTATACCTGAATTTAAATGCAATAATATTATTTATAAGTTCATGATTTGGGTTAAGAAAGCATAGAATGATCTTTATATCAGCTCAATGGATGTGGAATCTTCTCTTGAAATAAGATCAACATTTGAAAACACTATAACATTTGAAATCTGCTCTTGAAAGAGAAAAATAACACAAATAAAATTAGCTTTAAGCCAAATTTGGGGCTTTAGTAGAAAATAAACCCTTAAGATGTTGTTTGAAGGTTCTAGGGATTGGGAGTAACTATTTCATATACTTTCTTTGGAAAAGTTGGTTATTTGAGCCTTAAAAATTGTCAATTTTGTCATTTTGAGTGTTTTGATCCAAAATACCATGAGGTGATCTTTTCATATGTTAGAATTGAAGAGAATGGGTATCTGAAAGTGCATTTTCTTTTGAAAGTTCTTTGGAAATTTATTGAGAAAGGGATTTAATCCATTTTTTGGAGGCCTAATTGGGCTACTAGGCCTAATAGGCATGGTTAATTTAGTTTTCTTAACAATTGATGTGTGGAACTTTGAAACCTAGTTGTTTGGATTGAATTGACTTAGTTATGACCTTAGCAACCATTTGGGGTCATAAAGAAAGGTAAATCCAAGTTTGTGCCATTTGGGCCTATTAAATGTATTAAGGAGCATTAGGGATAAGCCATATTTGTTTCATATGTCTCAAAAATGGTGTAGAGATAAGTGAGTTTGATCTAGATGTGGTTAGAGTTTGAAAAGGTGATTGACTTGTACATAATAGATGTGGACCCTAGGAGTAGTTGACCATTAATAGGTCTAAGAATAAGAATGGTTTATTCTAGTATATTCTTAAGCTTCACTTTGTTTTAAGAATAGTTTATTATTCTCTACTTAATAGGGACAACCACATGAAGGTTAGCATATAATCCTTGATCAAATCCTTTTGTTTTAGGGTGAAACACATTTTGAATAAATGTGGTTAAGTACATGCAAGTTTTGGAAGTGTTAATTATATGTTGGAAATTTTCATACAAAACAAAATTGTGTTGGCTGAGTTGGAAAGGGAATAGATGCCTTCAAAGTAAGAATTGGGAAGGTTATATGAAGTCATAAAAGGGATCTAGATGCTCATCCATTGATCAAGGCCCTTTTTTACATGATACAATTTATTTCTAAAAACTTGGGTTTTATTGAACGAGAACATCAAAAGATAGAACAAAAGTTGATGTGTAATGCCCTGCCAAGGGATCCAAAAGAAATAAACTAAAGTTTTACTAAGTTTGCCAAACTTTTTTTTTTGAACAAGAAAGATAAGACATACACATCAAACAAAAAGTAGCAGAAGCAATAACACACAATCATCTATAAACATACATAACAAGTTAGATTCCTTAAGGATTGCATGACGTTGAATTACATTTAAATTTTAGCTAATACTAAGTCTAACAACTACCATATCCATATGAAAGAATAATTAAAAGTCCAATGTCTATTTAAGAAATATACATTTTTTCTGAATGTCTCTTGGCAAATGAAATTTAGAATGCTCAATCATCCACTATGCATGTCACAAGGTATGAAAGGCTAAAAGAATATACATATGTAGAACTAGAAATACATCATCCTCCTTGGATCCATGATACAAGTACAATAAAATAAATGAAACCATCCACCATAAATGATATATCCATCCATCATAAGAGATATAAACATCCATCATAAAATATATCCATCCATCATGATGATACATAGATAGAATGAAAGGAAATGCAGACAAGGAAGCTCCAACCATGGTAGCAATAGACGAATATCAATGGTAAGAGTGAAAAAGCACTACCACCTGATCACGTGGAACCTAAATGGCCCACTCCCACCATGTTGAGGAGATAGTCTCAAGTCCCAAATAGGATATCAAACCAAAAATCAAAAATACTCTCTAAGTCTAGGAAATCCTAAAAGCAATCTAACTCAAAGGTTCTAAGATAGATTGACATCTAATTCCTAGAGGCACATAAGACACATAGGAAAACTACTATGTAAGCGAGCAAGTGTCATTGCATGAATCACACTGGAGTTAAAGGTGTAGCATAAGATGAACTTTTTAGTTGTGCAACTTCTAGGAGGAAGTCAAAGGCTAATGGGGAAGGATGTAAGATCCCTCCTCATACATACTTTTTTAAATATGAATTCCTCTATTAAATCTATTATAGGAGATTTGAACAGATATGAAGTTATATTTTATGTTTTGAATATCCTAATGAAATTAAGATCAGTTGACACATCCATGTTTTAAATACTCAGTGATTCGAGAACTTCTACATTTTCTCAACTATTTAAACATTGAAATTTCACTAACAATGATATGAGGCATTTTCACCTAATGATAAGGGTGTTGATCTCGGTATCCTGATGATTAAGTTTTATGCTTCATATAGTTTAGTATTCCTTAATTAGTGATGTTTATGGTGTTAGGTATATGCATGCCTAATGATGATTATTCTGGTATTTTAATATGAATTAATGAATAAGTTATGCTATATCAATTATGTGATTCAGATGATCAAATATGAGTAGAATGAAATAAACAATTGATTATTAGAAAGATGGATGTTTTAAATTTACATGATTTTCCTAATACGTAATTTACATATATGCATGTGATTTTTTGAACTACTAATGTGTGCAATTAGTGTACAAGATGTTTAACCAGGAAATCTAATGGAAAGACGAAATTGAACCCCTTGCTATTTGTGCTAATTTGCATTGTCTTTTCTTGAAGGTTGTTATATAGTCTTAAAATTCCCCTAGCTTTTGTTTGGTTTCTATTAAGTCTTTTAGGCCTAAAAACATTAAATTTAAGTATCCTAGGGGTAAGGGTATGGGTTGGGAGTACTTTCCACCCCCTTAGCCTCTTAGGTTGACTTTTAGGGTCTCTCAAAAACCTTACTTTTGGTTGATAGCGAAAATTGATTTGTCTCTCTCATGAGTTGGTGACTCAAACTCCACCTTGGGGTTACCTAAAGCCTAGTTGAGTTAGGATGATATTTAGATTCATTTTGGAGAATTTTTTGGGTTGTTACCCAATCTCTAGTTTTTAGAGAGAAGTTTGAAGATTGAAGGAAATGAAGGATAAGCTCTTCTCAACTTGTCATTTTACCATAACTTTCTTTTGTGAAGGTAGGGTTCTTAACTCTTTTGATCATGTTATTCATATTGTTCATACTTTGATTCATGCATAAGGCATTGTGTTGTTCTTGTATTGCTTGCATGTGTGTTGAGGTTGTTTGGGGAGGGATCTTAACTTGTTCTTGGGTGTCATTCTTATGCTTTGCTTTGAAATTTTGAGGGGATTTCATGAGGATTTTTTTGGCATTACTCACCCTTGGATAGGGAAGAAGTGGCCAAGTACGGGGGAAGGGCCTTAGTTGGACCTCAATAGTGTAAAGTCTCCTCTCATGATGAGAAGAGGGAAAGAGGGTAGGGTGTATGGGCCCCTACTTGTCATCACATACCTTGTATGAAATTTTGAATTCTTGAAGAAGAGAAGGAATGAAAATCCTCGTGGTATTGGCCTCGAAAGGGCATTTGTAGAAGAACAGAAGTTCTTGAATTGTAGACCTAAAAGGGCTATGTTATGGTATGATGATTGATGTCTCCTATTGAGAAAATCCACCTCCCCCATATTTTGGTTCAATGTTGAACCTATTGTGCAAAACTGGGTTGGGAATGCATGCTTGAATTGTTCATCATATATGTTGTTTTACGTTCAGGTCAGTTCTTGTCTTTCCCATGGTTCCCTTGGTGCATTGAAGATATTGGAAAAGACCTCTTGTGAAAGATCTAGAAGAGAATTCAATTGAATTGTAACATTATGTAAAAATGTATTTAAATTTTTGATGTATTTGGCAAAGATGTCAGGTTTTCTTACTAGTTCTTTCCCGATGGAGCCTTGAACTAGGTTGATGAATAGAAGAGAAAAGATTGAATAATATTCTTGCATTGAGCCTTTTAGTATTTTAGTTCTTTACATATGTTTATTTGAAAATGGATAAAATGATGATGTTTCACTCATCTTATGGCATTCATATGTTTTGTAATCATATTCATTTTGCTGAAGTTAATTAGATAACATAGTGATATATATCAATTTATGCAATTAAGATTGAAACATGTTAAGAAAATTTGCATTTGATTTGTACTTAAATTTCATAATTATACATGAGTGTGAGGAAGTTAAGTAATTCTATTTGAATACTTATGTATTATATTTGATCTTATTATCCTTTAAAAAAAAATTGTTGGGTATTTTTGCCCTGTATTTTTGGCATGACATTACCCTTGCAGTCTCTTAGGACCCTAGGGTTCCTAATGATCCCTATGTGGCCACTAGTATCCTCTCGTACTGACAAGGCATACTACGGAATGCAAGGTCACAACCAAGCATTCTCTCTACTCTCATCCTAGTTTGTACTAGCACTTGAGGCATGTGCAAGAACATAAAAAGACTCTTATTAGGTTCATTTTAATCCACATTTAGTGTAATGTTTTCACTTATTAAATAACTACCCTCGGAACCACTTAGGGTCCTAGCCCCCATTGCAAGCCACTTCCCGACACTACATGTAGATAACCTACCTTAGGCTCATAAAAGAATAAATCAAAGAATCATATAAAAATAATCACCTTAGTCATATACAAGTGATTGGAAAACATCAAAAGATAATCCATATTAATCACATCAGTTCTCTATGAGCAATTGGAAAGCATCCCAAAAAGAATACTAATCGAAGACCGATAATGGTTAAGTCCAACATGTCATAACATGACATCACTAAGAACAAAGAAACTAAACACCTCAGTCCTATCCAAGTGACTGGAAATCAACCCAAATATAACTAATCGAGGACTCAAAAATGCTTAAGTCAAGTAGGTCATACATTTCACCTCGGTGTCATGCAAGAACACTGGAAACCGATAGCAATCAATAGATCAAAACATCTCATAAAGCATACCAAACAAATTACCATGGTTGGGTATAAAAGATCAACATCAAATATCATAACATCACAATCACATAACTCCCAAGCCTTTGGGAACATCCTAGAACTAGTCCAAACTAGGTCAACCCAAACCCAAAAACATAGACAACACATAAAAACAAAGTAGTCCAATAGTTTGGTTTGATCTAGAAAACACGTTATTGAGTTAAAAGTAAAGTTTCAGTTTTCATTTCAATATATATTTTAGGTAGATAAAATTTTGAGTTTACCCTACAAATTAACCCATTTTAATATTCAAAAAGAAAACAGAATTACCCTTATTAGATAGGGTCAATTTTCTAAAATATTCAAGGGTCGCTATTTATTAAATTACTAGAATAATAACCATTGATTATCAAATAAAATAATTTACCCTTTATTTAAATCAATATTTTTAAAATAATAATTTGATAAATTTAAAATGTCATTCATAACTTACAGTTCCAATTTATTTTAATAATAATTTAATTAAGTAATCTAATTAAATATTATTAAAATTTAATTATCTTTCTTTTATTATTTAAATACATAATAATAATAATAATAATAAATTAAATCTTTTAATTAATTATCGTTAACTTCTCTAAATACACATTTTATCAATAAACAAATAATTATTATCCTAATAATAATAATAAATAATATCATTATTATTAGCTAGCATTTAATATTTAATACTCATATAATTTATTAATTTTAAATCATTTAATAATTTTAATATATTTAATAATTTTTAAAAAGCATTTAATAATTTAATATATTTAATAATATTTAAAACATTTAATAATTTTGAAATACATATAAAAATTTAATAAAACTAAACTAAATTTGGAACGCATTTATAACAGCATTTAAGGTCTGTCGGCCAGCCTTTTAGGGTTGCCACCATGTGGCCATTTGCAGTTGTAGATGGCCTGCTATCATAGGTAGTAGTTAGTACTACTACCACATACAACAGTATGTTTGGATATGCAGGGGTACCACACACCATGGAAAGAGGTAAGGGAGAAAAGGGGGTGGGGGTTGGTGGCCCTTGCCCACCCCATTTTAAAATATTTTTAAAATATTTTTTTAATGTAAATTTATATATATTTACCAAAACAAGACCCCCATAATAACTTTTTTTTAAATATATTTTTTAATAATATTTACAATTTTAGTCTGATAGGATAAATATGTTTAACCATCCAAATTTCAAATTTCAAAATTTTCTTTTATTTCAAACCCTTCCTGGGTTAATTTTCGTTCTTAAAATCTATTGGAAAAGGATAACATTTATCTTTATATATATATATATATATATATATCACCATGTTAATGTGAGGGATGAAATACAGATGACCATTTGAATCTTCAATCTAGAATTTCATTTTCTAATTCAAACCCTTCCCAAATTAAATTCTAATTTTTTCTTCTATGAAATGGGATTTCAAATTGATTTTTTGTTTCTTTCAATCTCATTTTATAGATGAGATACAATACAAATATCATAGATTCAGAACAAGAGAGTGATAGATTCATGCAACAAAATCGAGAGAGTCAATTTCAAAAATAAAAAAGAAGACAGGATTATCTAAATAACATAATTCTAACTGGGTGAACAAAACTCAAGAACCTACCTAGTTTTGATGTTAAAATCACAAGACCTAGAAGATTTGCAAGAGAATTCGCTTCCATCCAAGAATTCCCCCAGAAATGAACCCTCCAATTGTGATAAAGAGTTCTCTCCTTAAATCAGGGCACTAATTATGTGTTCACCTAGGAGAACTTTGTGCTCACCAGACTTTGTAACACTACTACAAACAATACCAATATAAATGAATCCAACAAGTACAAAGTACGCAATATTTTTTATTTTATTTAACTCTACTTAATACAAGTACAAGTATACAGATTGAACCATTCTCAATCTGAAAACCTCTAAATACAAGTAAACATCATCCAAATATGATTCCAAAAAGATTCTAAAACATATTGAGTTCAGTACAATAATGGAGTACAATCTCATCCTTAAATGTTTATGTCCAAAATATGGACCCTACAAGCAAATGAATAATGATTCAAGAAGAACCTCAATAAGCATCTTTAGCTACTTGTAAACTCGAAGCTCCTAGAAACACATAGGATACAACACAAAACAAAAAAGATCATAGTAGAGATCATCCGTAGGGATATAGGCCTCGGTATCCCCACAATCTCAACATCCTTCCCTTGGTCATCCTGACACCTAATGGTCTTCCTCCTGCAGTCTATACTAGCCCTATGAGAGCCAAGCCAATCCATACCTAAGACCACATCGTAGGAGCCAAGAGGAATAACTCGAAAATCGACTGAAGTCTCAAACCCTCCTATGCTAAGTCCACACTTATGAACTACCGAATCTGTGGAAACTTTAGCGCCTGAGGCTAGTTCCACTTGCCAACCATGATCTTGCTTAACCGACTCCAGCTTACACTTGTCAACTAGAGATGGAGATATGAAAGAATCTGTAGCACCTGAATCAAATAATATAGAGAGAGGTGTACCTCGGATAGCTCCTGTAGTCTCAACTACTGTCCCCTGATGGTCTGCCTGACGGTGATCCACCGCTGCAAATACTCTATGAGATCCACCTGTATTTCCGACTGTAGGCTCAGATGCCACTGGCCTGGGTCCTGAATACTGAGATGCTCGCTGTGGGCAGTATGCTGCAATATGACCAATCTGTCCACACGAATAACATCCCGTGCCTCTACCAGATCCTCTCCCTATAGGTGGTGCATTCGACCGCTGGTGGCTACCCCTACTAGCAAAAGACTGGTTGCTCTGTGCAGGCCGAGATTGCTGATTCTGTCTATTACGTTGAGCATTGCGATTGATCCTAGAGTTGGATCCACCGCCACCACTCTGTGCCTGAGGGTAAAATCCCTTATGCTGCTAAGGCTGCTGCTGAGAATACTGATTCCTCCTAGGGAAGGGAGGCTTCCTGATTCCACCAGAATTGTGGTTGCCCTTAGATCCTACTATAGTAGGCGCTCCCACAAATCCTCCTTGCCCAAAGTTGACACTCTGCTCTACCAGGATAGCTCGATGTACCGCATCCTTGAGAGTCTTAGGCTCAAATACCTTAACACCCCCAATAAAATGGTTGTTCAAGCCTCGAATAAAATGTTGTGCCAACTGTGCTGGGTTGTCACTGAATCTCGAAAAAGGCATGAGCTCATAGAACTTGCGCTCATACTCTACAACGGTCATAGTGAACTGTCTCAGGTTATGGAACTCATCTGCTCTATGCTGCTTCCATTCCTCTGGTAGGAATCGCTCATGAAAACTCTCCAAGAAAATCTCCCAAGAGACACTACCCGTGTCAATGCCCAACTTCTTCTCCTCAATAGTCCACCAGGTGGCCCCAAATAACTCTAGATTGGTAATGGCAAACCTCGCTTTGACATTACTGTCAAAGTCCTGCATAGAAAAAATCCTGTCAAGGGCAATAAGCCACTACTCAGCTACATACCCAGAACCTTGCCCATTAAAGGGCTTGATCTTGGACCTCTGAAGATCCTTCATCTGAGAAGATATTATGAATCTATGTCGATCCCTCTGAGGACTCCTAGATCTGCGTCTATGCTCATGTCCAACCTGGTGTGCTCTATCCTGCTCAAGAATAGGAGGTAAGCGATCAATAAGGGTTCGCATCATTTGCCTCAGATCAACCTCCTCAGATTCGGCATGTCCCTCATCGTGGTTCTCTTCCTAATGCTCACTGACATGCTCTTCCCTATTCTCTTCCTGAATGGGGCTCTCATGGATAGACTCATGAACACTAGCATCTCTGCCTCGTCCACGGCCTCTGCTACGGCCCCTAATGGAAGATCTCGTCCCAGATAGCATCCTACAATAATATCCAAGGCACAAGATGCTAAAATAACCATGAAACATATTACTGAAATACATAGATAGAAGATACATGTTTTGCAAACAAGATATTTTAAGTTTTCAGTTTACCTATAATTTCAGTTTAAGTATAATTTCAGTTTTGAAGTTTTGAGTGTTGAAGTATGAATAAAAAAAAGGTAACTAATAGTTTATATACTGTTTCAGTTCAACTAGTTTCAAGTTTTAGTTTAAGGTTTGCATTTTTATTCAACTAGTTAACACTAGTGGCGTTCCAATATACCCAGAGCTCCCAATGTAGAAACTTGGGCTCTGATACCAGATGTAACGCCCAGCCAAGGGATCCAAAAGAATTAACCTAAAGTTTCACTAAGTTTGCTAAACAATTTTTTTTTAAAACTAAGAAAGTATGACATACACATCAAACAAATAGT
This sequence comes from Cupressus sempervirens, assembly GCA_028749045.1. Lineage (NCBI taxonomy): Eukaryota > Viridiplantae > Streptophyta > Pinopsida > Cupressales > Cupressaceae > Cupressus > Cupressus sempervirens. The sequence continues at coordinate 280,871,721 of CM053783.1, read as the reverse complement.
AGCGGAAGCAATAACATGAAATCATCGACAAACATACATTGCAAGCTACATTTCTTAAAGATCCCAAGACGTTGAGTCATGTTTAAATTTAATTAATTCTAAGTTTAACAACTATCACATACATATAAAAGAAAAATCAGAAACTCCAACGTCCATAATATACATTTGTTCCGAATGCTCCTTGGCAAATTAATTTGAAATGCTCAATCATCCACTGTACATGTCACAGGGTATGAAAGGCTTAAAAGAATATACATATGTAAAGATCAAGATACAACATCCTCAAATCCATGATACAAAGTACAATAAAAATATATGAAACTATTCACCATACATGATACATCCATACATCCATAATGATAAAACATCTATCATAAAATCTAACCATCCATCATAATAATCCAAGAACATAGTGAAGGTAAATGCCAATCACGAAAACTCCAGCCACGGTGACCACAGAATGGATCTCAATGGTAAGAGTAAAAGCACTACCACCCGACCGTGTGGAACCTAAATGGTCCACTCCCACCGCGCTGAGGAGATAGTCTCAAGTCCCAAATAGGATAACAAAACCCTATAATCAAAATTACTCTCTAAGTCCAGGAAATCCTATAAGTATGCTAACTCAAGGGTTCCTAAAAAGATCGACATCTAAATCCCAGAGGTACCACAAGACACGTAGGAAACCTAATATGCAAGCGAAAAAGTGTCATCGCAAAAGTCACATAGAAGTTACCCGAGCAATCCCTTAGGAATCTCGGGTCCCTACTGATCCTGCGGCCACTAGTATCCTCTCGTACTGATGAGGCATACTATGGAATGCAAGGTCGTAACCAAGCGTTCTCTCTACCCCATCCTAGTCTGTACTAGCACTCATGGCATGGGAGAGAACATACAATTATCTTGTTAGGTTCATTTTCTCTCATTTAGTGTAAATGTTTTCACTTATTAAAAACGACTTACAATGGGTTTCTCAAGGCAGCCTCTTAGGGCTCCGACCCCCATTGCAAGCCACTTCCCAACTCTACACATAGATAACCTACCCTAGCTCATGAACTCGTAAATCAAAGAATCATAAAAAAAAACTACCTCAGTCCTATACAAGCAACTGAAAAAATCGTAAAAAGATAATCCACAAATTATATCAGTTCTTCATGAGCAACAGATAGCATCAAAAAGTAATCATGTAATCACGACAGTTCTCTATCCGCAACTGAAGGCATCAATGATAAGTCACAAAATCCAATGGTTCTCTAATGAGCAACCAGAAAGTAATACAAGTATAACTGATCGAGACTCAAAAATGGTTATCAAATATAACTGATCAAGACTCAAAAATGGTTATCAAATATAATTGATCGAGACTCAAAAATGGTTAAGTTAGGTATTCTCAAATACATACACCTCAGCTTCACACAAGGAAACTGGAACAGATACATAATCGCATAAGCAAATGCATAAGTATAAACAATACAATGAAAGTACATCCAATCAATAACATCCACTGCACATGTCGCAGGGTATGTGAGAATAGATACAATACATCATAATACATGATAACATATATACTTCATCTGAAAAGAAGTCTCTGAGATAAGAAATAAGAATGATAAAGGTACATCTTCTACAAAAAACATCCAATAGCTGGCAATGTGAAGGGGAACCCAAATGGTAAGAAGGCACTACCTCCCGACCGTGTGGTTACCTAGTCAGGCTTCCACTGCCATCGTGCAGGGAAGATAATGAACGATCCACAAACGGCTATCAAACATAAAACACTCCTAGGCATGGAATACCTACTAGCCAAAACTATCTCAAAGGTAACACATACTACTCAAGAAGATAAAATAAACCAGAAAGAAAGAACACTCAATCCAATACTGACATCACATAACCAAACATCATACACAAACCAAGAATAAACCAAATACCAAAATCACAAGATAAAGTCAACAAAAGATAATCCTCCTCGAGTCAAAAACCACATGTCAAAAGTACAACATAATGAAACACCAATCATCATCAATGAAAGTAAGTAACCACAATAAACACATCCAACAATAGATACACCACCAACAATAAGTACACCACCAGAGATACACAAAAACTACAGAGGAGACTTAGGCTACATACTAGGGAGTGTCATCACATGGCTGCTTGAGTTACCCTGGACTGATCTCTTAATAGACCCCGGACCCTCAAGCATTGAGTTACCTAGGACTGGTTACTTTGAACCCCGGACCCTCAACATCACACATAGGGAAAACTAGAAAGCCCTCTCAAGAAGACAAGGTACTCATCTCATTCCCATCCTTAGTCTATACAAGCACTCAAGGCATGGGTAAATCAAAATCCTCTAACTTATCTTCTTAGTGTGTTTTCCCCCCCATAAATTTTAATTACTAGGTTATCACTTATTACATAACTTGCATTAGGTTACCCTGGTACTTACCACTTTGGGTCCCGGACCCTCTAATGAGCAACCAGAAAGTAATACAAGTATAACTGATTGAGACTCAGAAATGGTTATCAAATATAACTGATCGAGACTCAAAAATGGTTATCAAATATAACTGATCGAGACTAAAAAATGGTTAAGTTAGGTATTCTCAAATACATACACCTCAGCTTCACACAAGGAAACTGGAAAGCAATAACAAACCGTAACACAATCATGTCATAGAGCACTTCATCACATTATCATGGTCAGGTTAAAAAAGATCGAGACCAAATCATCATGACATCACATTCACAACCCCGAGCCTCTTACACTAAATGAGAGAAAATGAACCTAACAAGATAATTGTATGTTCTCTCCCATGCCATGAGTGCTAGTACAGACTAGGATGGGATAGAGAGAATGCTTGGTTACGACCTTGCATTCCATAGTATGCCTCATCAGTACGAGAGGATACTAGTGGCCGCAGGATCAGTAGGGACCCGAAATTCCTAAGGGATTGCTCGGGTAACTTCTACGTGACTTTTGCGATGACACTTTCCCGCTTGCATATTAGGTTTCGTACGTGTCTTGTGGTACCTCTGGGATTTAGATGTCGATCTTTTTAGGAACCCTTGAGTTAGCATACTTATAGGATTTCCTAGACTTAGAGAGTAATTTTGATTATAGGGTTTTGTTATCCTATTTGGGACTTGAGACTATCTCCTCAGCGCGGTGGGAGTGGACCATTTAGGTTCCACACGGTCGGGTGGTAATGCTTTTACTCTTACCATTGAGATCCGTTCCATGGTCACCGTGGCTGGAGTTTTCGTGATTGGCATTTACCTTCACTATGTTCTTGGATTATTATGATGGATGGTTAGATTTTATGATAGATGTTTTATCATTATGGATGTATGGATGTATCATGTATGGTGAATAGTTTCATATATTTTTACTGTACTTTGTATCATGGATTTGAGGATGTTGTATCTTGATCTTTACATATGTATATTCTTTTAAGCCTTTCATACCCTGTGACATGTACAGTGGATGATTGAGCATTCCGAATTAATTTGCCAAGGAGCATTCGGAACAAATGTATATTATGGACATTGGAGTTTCTGATTTTTCTTTTATATGTATGTGATAGTTGTTAAACTTAGAATTAATTAAATTTAAATGTGACTCAAAGTCTTGGGATCTTTAAGAAATGTAACTTGCAATGTATGTTTGTCGATGATTTCATGTTATTGCTTCCGCTACTATTTGTTTGATGTGTATGTCATACTTTCTTACTTTTAAAAAAAAAATTGTTTAGCAAACTTATAAACTTGGGCTCTGATACCAGATGTAACGCCCCGCCAAGGGATCCAAAAGAATTAACCTAAAGTTTCACTAAGTTTGCTAAACAATTTTTTTTTAAAACTAAGAAAGTATGACATACACATCAAACAAATAGTAGCGGAAGCAATAACATGAAATCATCGACAAACATACATTGCAAGTTACATTTCTTAAAGATCCCAAGACGTTGAGTCACGTTTAAATTTAATTAATTCTAAGTTTAACAACTATCACATACATATAAAAGAAAAATCAGAAACTCCAACGTCCATAATATACATTTGTTCTGAATGCTCCTTGGAAAATTAATTCGGAATGCTCAATCATCCACTGTACATGTCATAGGGTATGAAAGGCTTAAAAGAATATACATATGTAAAGATCAAGATACAACATCCTCAAATCCATGATACAAAGTACAGTAAAAATATATGAAACTATTCACCATACATGATACATCCATACATCCATAATGATAAAACATCTATCATAAAATCTAACCATCCATCATAATAATCCAAGAACATAGTGAAGGTAAATGCCAATCACAAAAACTCCAGCCACGGTGACCACGGAACAGATCTCAATGGTAAGAGTAAAAGCACTACCACCCGACCGTGTGGAACCTAAATGGTCCACTCCCACCGCGCTGAGGAGATAGTCTCAAGTCCCAAATAGGATAACAAAACCCTATAATCAAAATTACTCTCTAAGTCTAGGAAATCCTATAAGTATGCTAACTCAAGGGTTCCTAAAAAGATCGACATCTAAATCCCAGAGGTACCACAAGACACGTAGGAAACCTAATATGCAAGCGGGAAAGTGTCATCGCAAAAGTCACATAGAAGTTACTCGAGCAATCCCTTAGGAATCCCGGGTCCCTACTGATCCTGCGGCCACTAGTATCCTCTCGTACTGACGAGGCATACTATGGAATGCAAGGTCGTAACCAAGCGTTCTCTCTACCCCATCCTAGTCTGTACTAGAACTCATGGCATGGGAGAGAACATACAATTATCTTGTTAGGTTCATTTTCTCTCATTTAGTGTAAATGTTTTCACTTATTAAAAATGACTTACAATGTGTTTCTCAAGGCAGCCTCTTAGGGCTCTGACCCCCATTGCAAGCCACTTCCCAACTCTACACATAGATAACCTACCCTAGCTCATGAACTCGTAAATCAAAGAATCATAAAAAAAAACTACCTCAGTCCTATACAAGCAACTGAAAAAATCATAAAAAGATAATCCACAAATTATATCAGTTCTTCATGAGCAACAGATAGCATCAAAAAGTAATCATGTAATCACGACAGTTCTCTATCCGCAACTGAAGGCGTCAATGATAAGTCACAAAATCCAATGGTTCTCTAATGAGCAACCAGAAAGTAATACAAGTATAACTGATCGAGACTCAGAAATGGTTATCAAATATAACTGATCAAGACTCAAAAATGGTTATCAAATATAACTGATCGAGACTCAAAAATGGTTAAGTTAGGTATTCTCAAATACATACACCTCAACTTCACACAAGGAAACTGGAACAGATACATAATCGCATAAGCAAATGCATAAGTATAAACAATACAATGAAAGTACATCCAATTAATAACATCCACTGCACATGTCACAGGGTATGTGAGACTAGATACAATACATCAGAATACATGATAACATATATACTTCATCTAAAAAGAAGTCTCTGAGATAAGAAATAAGAACGATAAAGGTACATCTTCTACAACAAACATCCAATAGCTGGCAATGTGAAGGGGAACCCAAATGGTAAGAAGGCACTACCTCCCGACCGCGTGGTTACCTAGTCAGGCTTCCACTCCCACCGTGCAGGGAAGATAATGAACGATCCACAAACGGCTATCAAACATAAAACACTCCTAGGCATGGAATACCTACTAGCCAAAACTATCTCAAAGGTAACACATACTACTCAAGAAGATAAAATAAACCAGAAAGAAAGAACACTCAATCCAATACTAACATCACATAACCAAACATCATACACAAACCAAGAATAAACCAAATACCAAAATCACAAGATAAAGTCAACAAAAGATAATCCTCCTCGAGTCAAAAACCACATGTCAAAAGTACAACATAATGAAACACCAATCATCATCAATGAAAGTAAGTAACCACAATAAACACATCCAACAATAGATACACCACCAACAATAAGTACACCACATCCAACAATAAGTACACCACTAGAGATACACAAAAACTACAGAGGAGACTTAGGCTACATACTAGGGAGTGTCATCACATGGCTGCTTGAGTTACCCTGGACTGATCTCTTAATAGACCCCGGACCCTCAAGCATTGAGTTACCCAGGACTGGTTACTTTGAACCCCGGACGCTCAACATCACACATATGGAAAACTAGAAAGCCCTCTCAAGAAGATGAGGTACTCATCTCATTCCCATCCTTAGTCTATACAAGCACTCAAGGCATGGGTAAATCAAAAATCTTTAACTTATCTTCTTAGTGTGTTTTCCCCCCCATAAATTTTAATTACTAGGTTATCACTTATTACATAACTTGCATTAGGTTACCCTGGTACTTACCACTTTGGGTCCCAGACCCTCTAATGAGCAACCAGAAAGTAATACAAGTATAACTGATCGAGACTCAGAAATGGTTATCAAATATAACTGATCGAGACTCAAAAATGGTTATCAAATATAACTGATCGAGACTCAAAAATGGTTAAGTTAGGTATTCTCAAATACATACACCTCAGCTTCACACAAGGAAACTGGAAAGCAATAACAAACCGTAACACAATCATGTCATAGAGCACTTCATCACATTACCATGGTCAGGTTAAAAAAGATCGAGACCAAATCATCATGACATCACATTCACAACCCCGAGCCTCTTACACTAAATGAGAGAAAATGAACCTAACAAGATAATTGTATGTTCTCTCCCATGCCATGAGTGCTAGTACAGACTAGGATGGGGTAGAGAGAATGCTTGGTTATGACCTTGCATTCCATAGTATGCCTCGTCAATACGAGAGGATACTAGTGGCCGCAGGATTAGTAGGGACCCGGGATTCCTAAGGGATTCCTCGGGTAACTTCTACGTGACTTTTGCGATGACACTTTCCCGCTTGCATATTAGGTTTCCTATGTGTCTTGTGGTACCTCTAGGATTTAGATGTCGATCTTTTTAGGAACCCTTGAGTTAGCATACTTATAGGATTTCCTGGACTTAGAGAGTAATTTTGATTATAGGGTTTTGTTATCCTATTTGGGACTTGAGACTATCTCCTCAGCACGGTGGGAGTGGACCATTTAGGTTCCACACGGTCGGGTGGTAGTGCTTTTACTCTTACCATTGAGATCTGTTCCGTGGTCACCGTGGCTGGAGTTTTCGTGATTGGCATTTACCTTCACTATGTTCTTGGATTATTATGATGGATGGTTAGATTTTATGATAGATGTTTTATCATTATGGATGTATGGATGTATCATGTATGGTGAATAGTTTCATATATTTTTACTGTACTTTGTATCATGGATTTGAGGATGTTGTATCTTGATCTTTACATATGTATATTCTTTTAAGCCTTTCATACCCTGTGACATGTACAGTGGATGATTGAGCATTCTGAATTAATTTGCCAAGGAGCATTCGGAACAAATGTATATTATGGACGTTGGAGTTTCTGATTTTTCTTTTATATGTATGTGATAGTTGTTAAACTTAGAATTAATTAAATTTAAACGTGACTCAACGTCTTGGGATCTTTAAGAAATGTAACTTGCAATGTATGTTTTTCGATGATTTCATGTTATTGCTTCCACTACTATTTGTTTGATGTGTATGTCATACTTTCTTACTTTTAAAAAAAAATTTGTTTAGCAAACTTAGAAACTTGGGCTCTGATACCAGATGTAATGCCCCACCAAGGGATCCAAAAGAATTAACCTAAAGTTTCACTAAGTTTGCTAAACAATTTTTTTTTTAAAGTAAGAAAGTATGACATACACATCAAACAAATAGTAGCGGAAGCAATAACATGAAATCATTGACAAACATACATTGCAAGTTACATTTCTTAAAGATCCCAAGACGTTGAGTCACGTTTAAATTTAATTAATTCTAAGTTTAACATCTATCACATACATATAAAAGAAAAATCAGAAACTCCAACGTCCATAATATACATTTGTTCTGAATGCTCCTTGGCAAATTAATTCGGAATGCTCAATCATCCACTGTACATGTCACAGGGTATGAAAGGCTTAAAAGAATATACATATGTAAAGATCAAGATACAACATCCTCAAATCCATGATACAAAGTACAGTAAAAATATATGAAACTATTCACCATACATGATACATCCATACATCCATAATGATAAAACATCTATCATAAAATCTAACCATCCATCATAATAATCCAAGAACATAGTGAAGGTAAATGCCAATCACGAAAACTCCAGCCACGGTGACCACGGAACTGATCTCAATGGTAAGAGTAAAAGCACTACCACCCGACCGTGTGGAACCTAAATGGTCCACTCCCACCACGTTGAGGAGATAGTCTCAAGTCCCAAATAGGATAACAAAACCCTATAATCAAAATTACTCTCTAAGTCCAGGAAATCCTATAAGTATGCTAACTCAAGGGTTCCTCAAAAGATCGACATCTAAATCCCAGAGGTACCACAAGACACGTAGGAAACCTAATATGCAAGCGGGAAAGTGTCATCGCAAAAGTCACGTAGAAGTTACTTGAGCAATCCCTTAGGAATCTCGGGTCCCTACTGATCCTGCGGCCACTAGTATCCTCTCGTACTGACGAGGCATACTATGGAATGCAAGGTCGTAACCAAGCATTCTCTCTACCCCATCTTAGTCAAGAGAACATACAATTATCTTGTTAGGTTCATTTTCTCTCATTTAGTGTAAATGTTTTCACTTATTAAAAATGACTTACAATGGATTTCTCAAGGCAGCCTCTTAGGGCTCCGACCCCCATTGCAAGCCACTTCCCGACTCTACACATAGATAACCTACCCTAGCTCATGAACTCGTAAATCAAAGAATCATAAAAAAAAAACTACATCAGTCCTATACAAGCAACTGAAAAAATCATAAAAAGATAATCCACAAATTATATCAGTTCTTCATGAACAACAGATAGCATCAAAAAGTAATCATGTAATCACGACAGTTCTCTATCCACAACTGAAGGCGTCAATGATAAGTCACAAAATCCAATGGTTCTCTAATGAGCAACCAGAAAGTAATACAAGTATAACTGATCGAGACTCAGAAATGTTTATCAAATATAACTGACTGAGACTCAAAAATGGTTATCAAATATAACTGATCGAGACTCAAAAATGGTTAAGTTAGGTATTCTCAAATACATACACCTCAGCTTCACACAAGGAAACTGGAAAGCAATAACAAACCGTAACACAATCATGTCATAGAGCACTTCATCACATTACCATGGTCAGGTTAAAAAAGATCGAGACCAAATCATCATGACATCACATTCACAACCCCGAGCCTCTGGTAACAACCTAAACTGGTCAACGCTAAACCAACCCCAAAACATTCAAAGTACAAAGGTAACATCAAAGTCTCAGGGATTGGATCAGAAAGTATATTATTTGAGTTAAGGTAAGGTTTATGTTTCAGTTTAATGTCGAATTCAAGTAACTAGATTTTCACAACTACCCTTTACGATTAACCCTTTCTATAACAACTTTCATTAAATCAATAATCCAAATTTATAATGTAGTCAAATAAAATTCCTTATTAATTAACTTAATTAAACTAATTTTAATTAAATTAATGAATAATCATTTGATCTAATTACTTATTTTAATCTAACCATTAATTGTTAATTTATTAATATTTAAGCAAAATTATTAATAAATTAAATTTACAACTATGTTAAATGCATTATTATTTAACTAATCGATATCAATCAAGATTTAAAAAAAAATATTTATTAATTTAAATATATTAAAAAATTTTATAAATTTAAAATTTTAACAAGTAATAAAATTTATACATAATAATAAAAAAAAAAACGAATTAAAAAAAAAACTTTAAAAAAAAAAAATACGTTTTAAAGCCCGTCGGCTGGAAAGGACCCTGCGGTCTGCCGCAAGCCTGTGGTCTGCCGCAAGCCTGTGGTCGCAGGGCCTGCGGCGGCAGGTACTCTGTACCTGCCATCGCAGTACCTACGACACAGGTACTGTCAGCCCGCCGGCAGTGTGGGTGGGTACGGGGTGATTCCCTCCCCCCCACTAAAACAATTTTTTTTTTGTTTTATAATATTTTTTTTAAAAAAAATTTAATTGTGTTTAAAAAAATTAGATATGCATATATCAATATATATAGATGTATAAATATATTAATTCAAATTCTTGTTAATATATATATAAACGTATAAATATATATATATTAAAGAATTGCTTCCTTTTTTTTTTCTTTTTTTTTTAATTTTAAATATACTAGTATAGAAATAAAGTCAACCATCCAAACTTCTAATCTAGAATTTCGGTATTAGATTCAACCCTTCCTATTTAAATCTCATGTATACAAAAGTTTATAAACAAGCAACTGATAAATACCAATATCGTAACGTTTAAGTATTCTTCATAAGGAATTTCAGATTTACAAACCTCAGACACAAAGAAGACAGGAAAGGATAATTGCATATTTAATGGATAATCAAAAAAAAACACAGGACCCTACCTGATCCTGATGCTATTATGCAATCTCCAGGAACTATAAAAGAAATTCGCTCCTCTCAATAATCTTCCTCTGGAAAACTTTCTTCGTATCAGCCTTCTGAAATTTGCTTCCAAAAATTGTCCCCCAAAAATTCCTGTCCAAATTCCTCTATCCCCAAAAATGAACCCCCAAAGTTGTGATAAGCAAATTCTCCTCAATTCGGGGCACTAATTGTGCGTTTACCCGAGAAGACTCTTTGCCCAACTCAGTTAACTCCAAATTAACTTTTATTATCTTTTCTTATTCTTTTGCATTCAACTTTCATGCACATTAAGTTGAATTATTAAATAACTTTATTTAAAATTTCACTTGACTTCAATTCTTAATTAATTTATTACTTTAAATCTTATGTGCACTTTTAAGAAATTAAAATAACATTATTAATTTTTATAATTTAATCTTTTAATATAATTCTTATATTTAACTCATGTTTAGATCATGTGATCTAGAATTCTTAATAAATTAATATCTTTTAACTTTTTATTTATTTATTTTAGAATTTAATTGATAACATATTTAATTAATTTAAATAACAATAGTATTTAGCATTTATTTAAAAATGAACTCCAAATATATTATTATTAAATTAAATAAATATTATCCTATTCTAAATATATCTTGAACTTTAATTTCCAACTTTAATTCTTTTATTTAATTAATTAATTAATTAATTAAATATAAAGATATCATAATAATTCCTTATTAAATTAAATCATTAATTAGTCTTTTTAATTAGACTTAATTTATAGAAAAATACACCAAGGACTCATAAAGCAACATACAAAAACCCATCATAGAAAAAAACATACTAAATCAAACAAAAGGGTTATAATCACAAAATTACATCATTTGATGCATTCGGAGGGTACTTAACTCAGATACTTGTCCTAATTATTAATTAGGACAATTGGCTAAAGGGTTTAGGATTTGGACTTAAGAGCTTTATCTCCCCTCTCTTACCATTGAGACAGTGCGATAGGGTACGCTCATCCTGACAATTCAGGGAAGTCGATACCCGGTACCTGCAACCTGCATAAAATCCACGCATGTACAAACACAATATTCTAAGCTAAACAGACAATGGCAGGAAGTGGTGCATCGTGTAGATCCCGACTAGCAGGTGACTACGACTCCCTTCCTTAACCATATCAGAAACACCATACATAAATAAAACAGCACGCACACCATACACATGCAGTATGGGGTAAGTATCTATAAGAAGCACATGGAATAATAAACCATCTAACTAATCATCATCGATAACTGAAACCATTGAATAATCATCATACAGGCATGAAATATAGAGTACCAAGTAATCTCATCATATAATAAACTGAGTGTAAACATCATCTAATAATCTCTAAAATAATAATACTTAATCATCAAACATAAATTGGCCTAAAAGAGTTTGGCAATCATATCATAAATGTAGCTTGAAAATGTAAACTAGGGGCAGGCACTACATAGATCTTCCTCGACAGGAAGGTTAATACCTTGCACAAGAGGTCTCCTATCATTCACTCCCCCACCAGGAATCTAGTTATTAGCCTCAATATTATCAAGACATTCTAGTATCCTTTGAAGTACCATAGCTTAATCTTCCTTATTATTTTGGTTGTTTCCAACCCCAGCATTATGATCAAACTGATCATTCCTAGAAAAATTCTGGTGCCTAGGACCTCTACCATGGCCCCTTCCCCTACCTCGGCCTCTGCTAGCAAGGTTATCCTCAGGAATACCACATCCTCGAATTCCTCTAATGATAGGAGGCATGATAGCAACCTAAAAACAAAAAATCTATTAATACACATCGATAATGGATTAAACCCTATAACCCAAGAGTCCTGGTTATTCAAACTTGGCTCTGATACCAAATGTAACACTACTACAAACAATAACAATATAAATGAATCCAACAACAAGTACAAAGTACATAATATTTTTTATTTTATTTAACTCTACTTAATACAAGTACAAGTATACAGATTGAACCATTCTCAATCTAAAAACCTCTAAATACAAGTAAACATCATCCAAATATGATTCCAAAAAGATTATAAAACATATTGAGTTTAGTACAATAATGGAGTACAATCTCATCCTTAAATGCCTATGTCCAAAATATGGACCCTACAAGCAAATGAATAATGATTCAAGAAGAACTTCAATAAGCATATTTAGCTACTTGTAAACTAGAAGCACCTGGAAACACACAGGATGCAACACAAAACACAAGAGGGCTCAGTACACATTGAGTACAAAAATGTAATCCATCTGCATGCACATTAGTCCAAACATAAACAAAAACATAATGTGGATATCTATTTTACTATAACATAGTGCAGTTCCAAAATTAATATGCAAGAAGTAAACTTTTACTCATTATTGCAAAATTAAACTCGCACTAAGAATAATATGTAAATGAAACATATATATACTGAGGTGTCATCGTTATGGCACTAAGATACTACATCCATGTATGGTATGCTCATAGTCAACACATAACAGGTTTCTCTATTGTACTTGTCAACGACAGAATAGAGAAATGCTTTGTTCTCCGTACTTAACCATATAGGTTTAAGTCATAGGTAAGGCTAATTATCTATTAATATGTAATTAACCCACCCAATTTCATTTAATATTATCACTAAATTTAAATTACTGAATAGGATAAACCGTATTCAACCACCTCGATAAATGTTCATCACAACTATTCTTAAACACACTTCAAACAGATTTACTAGGAATGCACATGTAATGAATAACAATTCAGTGTAACATGCAATACTACATTTCTTATGAAATTGAAACATATCCACTTCTGCCAATTTCAAAAGTATACTTAGGTCATTGATGCAGGAGCATCCAGAGGTATAAGGGCAATCCTGTGTCACCCAAAAAAAATACTTAGTTTCTATTTCATGTGTTTTCATTTTTGGATACCCATTTGGGTCAAATAAAGGTTCCAACTCTCATAGTTCCACTATCAGTGTGTTTGAAAATCCTGAAAAAATAGGAGCATGTAATTGGGCTATCATTTTGGTGAACTAGAAGGTGTGAATTGGCCAGATGAATGTAATCGTGATTTAGAGCATTCCAAAAAAAGAATCAGGTTAGTAGACCCCACGGTTTGAAAGTTATTGTAGTTTTTTAGGTTTTGGAGACCTTCTAAGAATGCTTCAAAGTTAGGTTAGGGGCATTAAATGACTTCGAAAAGGGCTTAAAAATGGGGGACAAGCAAAGCTTTTCCATAGGGCTATAGAGCACTTCGAGAGCTTTCTGAAAATGTAAACGATTCGTCAATCAGAGCTATGGTTCAAAAGTTATGCCTCTTGGAAGTTCGATTACCATTTCTGGATTCTTCTAGATTTGCACCGACTTCCAATGCAGCTTCTGGAACCTTCTATATGGTCGGTGGATGCCTGCTAGCACTTTCTAGAATTTACTCCTAGTCCTTAACCCTCCGGGGTCTATTTAAGGAGATTTTTGGCATTGTAAAAGGTAGTTCGGAGTGGAGTTTGAGAGGAGGTCCTAAAAGGAGAAATTATCTTTAGATTTATGCTATTGTAAGCCCTTAGGGCATGTTTCAAAGTTTATTTTCCTGTACTATTTGTACTAGCTTATTTTCTCAGTTAATATAATTTTTCCTTTCTGTTGTGCCCATTTTGGTTCTTGGATTGTGTCCCCATCAGTCATTATAGAAACAGAAACCAAAACTATAATATCAAGATCACATAAATATAATCAAACTAACTTAACGGTTTAATGATATTTACCAAACCTTAATACTATACAATTGAACCCTGCTGACATAACAATCTAAACTTATCCCTCAAAATGACTAAGATATTAAAATTAAAGTAATTATGATAACAATGAAATTTCATCAAACATATATCATAAATTCACCTTTTATTTGAAAACAACTTTTCTTTTCAATAGTGAACTCTAAATAGTTCTGAATTCAAATATATAACAGAATACATCTTTTGAATAAAAGATTTCTATTTCATAAAATGTTACTTCAAAGAAATGTATAAATGCTAATGAAATAATTCTTATTAATTTTAGCATTATTGATAGATTTCCTATCGTCTAGATTCAGTCAATGCCTATACAGAGATCAAAACAATGATGCCGTTTTAACATCTATATATTAAATTATCCAAATGTAAATTATTATTTTTTTACAAAAAGCTCTCATATTATATTTTTAGAATTTTACACAAACTATTTAACAATATGTCATTACCCTGTTCAAACTGTATTTTAGCTTTCAAAAATACAAATTAGACACCATATCATAATGTCATTCTCTGTCAGTAATCAAAAACAATCAGATCACAAAATCCATTGAAAATGTATAATAGGAATCGGCTAATACTATTGACAAGTTTTCTGCCGTCTGTTCTCACCAATCAAATTACAACCTAAAGTTCCATATCGATATTATAACCAATTGTTTACAAAATGCGTTGAACAACAATTTTTTTTAATTTGTAGTTTTGCTATAACGTTATACCCTAAACTTGTATGCGATACTAGGGTAAATAACTGTACCAAAATCAAATGCAAACCATTTGACTAAAAGACTAGACCAAACCTCATTAACACTGTTCGAGACACATTCTCAAAACTGATAACATCCACAGGTACACAATACACAGTGATCTCCGAGACACATATAACATAGTAGAAACCCATTTGCACACAACATAACTGAAAGAAATTTACATTCTCATATTAATTAATCACAGTGATATGTTAAACACAGAGTTCGGCTATATGAAACCGACAACTGTGAGCTATTTGAAAATAAACAACAAAGCCCAAACATATCCATGTTGCCCAAGCATACTTCCATAACCTCCCTCAAGTATGGGAACAAGAATTTCTCAAAAAAACATCTTCGAACCATGCCTACTTCCAGGCTCAAGAGTTGATTACGCAAATATACTTCAGAATATTATTGAATCATACTCCTAGCATTCCTGTTTTAAAATTAATTACAATAGTAAGAGAGAAAGAAGGGATAGAGAATGCCTCTACTTGAGACACAGTAAATGGAAACGCTTGACACAAAGATCTTCAAAAGTGCTTGCTCCAAAGCTCGAAATGCCAAATCAAACCTTACTTCCAGACTGAGAACACTGTCTAACTAGTATACATCCATGATACAGAAGAGACTGAAATGAAAAGCAATCGAAAATCTTGCTATGAGAAAATTAACCGTGCTCATTTTTCATATGAAGGTTTCTCCTTCCAACTAAAACCCTTCATGTTTCCATCTCTTCAGCAATAGAAGACAGATGTAACACTTCACAGAGCAAAAAGGCCAATTTGCCGGCAATACTTTCGTAGAAACCAAACTCACAATTGACATGGACAACCAAGAACTTTAGTGCCTTAATGGCCCCACTATAATGTGCTCAATGCACTTCAATTTTGCTCAGAGTCGTGTATACAACAGATTCAAAGCCACTGCCAAAGTTGGCTTTTTAAAAACAATGCATAATTCCCTAAGTTATTGCATTCGAAACCCTTTAGGGTTTTAGGGAAATAAAATCCTTTAATCAACAAAATATATGTATTCTATGAAAGCCATGTACTAACATTAATGTTGTCATAAAGAATTTAAATTATGGTAACATAAACTATTTCCAATCATGAAATATAATATGTAAACCTATATTTAATTTAAAACTTTTCAAATGCTTTATCTGAAATATTTTATCTAATGTCTTTACACAAAAGTAACAAAACTAGAGAATTAGACATTCATTCTTACTACTTCAGAGAGTAGATAAAGTTCTTAAATTATCAGCAATAGTCACATGTCCCAAGGACATTACCTTAACCAAGTTCTACAAATGAAACAACATAACATCTGAAAGATACTTCAAACAGTAAAATTTTAATATGCAGAAAAAAGTAGTGGTCAGACATGACAGACTTTAACTCTTTATTAACTTTTCTTTATCTTTTCTTTATCTTTCCCATGCGCATTTATTGAATTATTAAATTACTTTATTTAATTTTCACTCGACTTCTCTTTTTAATTAATTAATTAAATTTAATCTCATTATGCAATTAAAATATCTTTATTAAATTGACTTGTTTTATCTTTTTAATTAATTTCTTTTATTTTCATCTGATGCATACATCAAATGATCTAAAAACTTTTAATAAATTAATATCTTTTCACTTTTAAATTATTTTTGAAACTTAATTGATAAAATATTTATTAACTTAAATAATATAATTTAGCATTTATTTTAAATGAACTCTAAATATATTATTATTAATTTAAATAAATATCATCGCATTCTAAATTTAATTCTTTTTATTTAATTAATTTTCCAATTAATTAAATATAATTAAATATTAAAATATCATATTAATTTTTCATTATATTAAATCGTTAATTTAATCTTTTAATTATATTTAATTAATAAAAAATTCACCAAAGACTCATAAAACAAAATACAAAAACCCATCATAGAAAATGACATACAAAATCAAATTAAAGGGTTATAATCACAAATTAATGTCATTTGACGCATTTGGAGGGTACACAACTTAGATACTTGTTCTAATTTTCAATTAGGACAAATGGCCTAAAGGTTTAGGATTTGGACTTGAGAATTTATCTCCTCTCTCTTACCATTGAGATAATGTGATAGGGTCCGCTCATCCTAACAATTCAGGGTAGTCGATACCCGGTACTTGCAACCTGCATAAAATCCACATATGTATAAACATAATATTCTAAGCTAAATAGGAAATGGTAGGAAGTGGTGCATTATGTAGACCTTAACTAGCAAGTGACTACGACTCCCTTCCTTAACCACATCAAAAGCACCATACATAAAGAAAACAAACATGCACACCATACACATGCAATATGGGGTAAGTATCCATAAGAAAGCACATAAGATAATAGACCATCTAACTAATCATCATCATTAACTAAAAACACTGTAATAATCATCATGCATACATGAAATATAGAGTGCCAAGTAATCTCATCATATAATCAACTGAATGTAAAATAATATATGATAATCTCAAAACAATGCTACTAATCATCAACATAAAACTGGCCTAAAAGAGTTTGGCAAAGATAGAAAAAATATAAACTAGGAATAGGCACTACATGATGCCTTTCAACACTATTGAGCATTGAGTTGTACCAGCTATCACAAACAACACAAGGAGAATAAATGATTTAGAGTGTTGTAGAAATGAGTTCACAGTGTTACCTCAGCATGTGCTAGTCATATTCAAGGGTGAAAATGACTTCTAGAATAATGAATTTCATATGTTTATTATTCTAGAGAATAAATTCACCAAATTCTAGACTAATGTAAGGTTTTCCACAAGGAAGAAATTGTTGGACTTATAGGTGTTGAAATTATAGTCAAGTTTATTTATTGGGTATGTGCAGGATCATGGTGTGCCAAAAAGTGGTGATGTGAAAAAAATAGAGTTTGAAAATGTCTAAAAGCATTTCAAAATCCATTGTGATTTAAAAAAAAAAATCTGAGCACTATTTCACACTACATTTTTTGGCTTGAAGCTCTAGTATCCGATCAATGATCAGGTATACGATATTGGTAAGTGTTTTTTAGTTTTTAAAAAAAATGTTTTCAATGAATTTTATCATAAATTTGTTAATATTAATTCAATTTGTTAAAAATTAGCTTTTTTTAATAGAAACTATTAAAATTTAGGTTTTTTTAATAGAAATTATGTTTTGCAAATTAATAGGTATGGCTGACCGAAATGATGATACTGAGGCAAGAAATATTGTTCCTCATAATTTGCCACTAAAAAATTCAGTGCCCCTTCAAAACCATCCACCAAATGATCCCCTACCCCCTCAAAACCCTCCTTGAATCAAAGATTTGATATTAGAAAATCTTGCTGAATTGAGGGCTTTGCAAACCACATATAATAATGTACTCGCACTGGCTCCTATGTTATCCATGATAAACAACATAGTGGATAATATTGAAACACTTACTAATGAAAAAAATGTCGCTCTTCGTTGGTGTGAAAAAATGCATGCCATGTCTGATCATGAGTTGGACTATGATGAGGTTGCAGCCCTCAATATAAGTAAAGATGAAGTGGTTGCCTTTCTTATGAACCCAAAAATTGGTTTACAAGTTGACTACAAAAAGCCTAGACTATCGATTAAATGGTGCATAAATGACACAATATGTGTAAACTTTTGGGATGGCTGGTTGATAGTTTTTGACATCCGTCCACATAGCAATTTAAAGGTGCTAGTTTATTTCCTTAGAAAATTGTATGCAGAATTTGTGTTGGGCCTCAAGGGGAACTATTGGAGCATGAAGCCCAACATGGATGTAGGAGGAGATGCTCCTTAGGATAGACCCTTTTCCTAATGGAAGAAAGCTAACACTTTTGTCCCACTACTAATGTCTCCCCCCCTCCTCAAGTGTAACATCTTGATATCATTGTAGAGGCTATCTCTCAAACTATTAGAGCCATCCATAGATTGAGTAGCCTATTGATATCCTAGGCTAGGTTAGTGTTGCTTCCCTGTGTTCATGATGCTGGTGCAAGTTCATCATGAGAAAGCTCATCACATGTTTGTGTTCCCCATACTTACATAACGTGCAAAAATATTTTTTTGGGTCCATTAGGTGATCTTTCTAAGTATTAGTTTGTATTTGACAAGGATACACCAGACACACGTACAAAGACTACAGACCCTGATGTGAGAGAGGAGGGGCATACAGAGGCATGGACTCCTTCTAAGTCAGTATGTGAATACATTTTTTTTTTATGACATATGAGATTTAAAGTTAATCTTTATCATAGAATAATTTTAATTTTTAAGCCATATTGGCTTATACATATATGTGATCTTCATTCATGTTTAGTTGATGACTGAGGAGGAGCTCAGACAGGTTGATGATGCCACACACTCAACTATTTCAGTTGGCCTTGAGAAATCTATGGTACATTATGTTGTGTTCTCATTATTTTTTCTATTTGATATTGTAGCATATATGGTTTCTAATCTTTCTTTTTTCCTGCAAATATCACCTGTCCCTAGGGGAGAAAGTGTAGGGGATGAGGAAGGACCCATTGACAAGTGAAAGGTAATTAGGTGCTTTCTATTTGATTAAATATTGATGCATTCTTGTCAAATTTTTTTGGTAATGAAATTTAATTACATTATTTATTTTATAGGGTGTGGCTAGTGGCGATGAGCCCATGTAGATTCTACATCGTAGACACTCTGGCATTTCCATTCATACTGAGAGCCCCATTGTATGTATAAGCATCATTTATTTTTTATTTTCCTTATTTTCATAAATAAATTCAAAAATGATTTATGTGATATTAACAGAGTTAGTATTTTATATCTCATAGGAAACACTTAGTGCACATGAGGTTGGATGGTAGAGTTTTGTATCTTTGCTGATGCAACCATTATATCCCGAGGAGGAGTTGAAAAAGGTAAGTTGTAGTTAGAATTCTTGATTATATGTTATAAATTTAGCATGCTATGAATTATAATGTTATAGTTTAAGCTGTAGATTCATCTGAAAAACATATTTGAACATACATAGGCCACAATTAGCAAGGTACAAGCATTGCCAAGGATATATGAGAGGACTCCTGACTGGCATAGGAGGTCAATGAGAGAGGTATTTATGATGAAATTTTAACACTATAAATCTTCATTAGAAAAAAAATCATTATGAATTTGAGTAATTCAAAGCTAGATACAAAGAATCATATAAATTTAGTAGTCTAACTTTGGGTTTTCCTTTTTTGTTTATGTAGGAGGCATCCGATCCACATAGTACAATGAAGAGGCTACATTTTGATCATCCATCAGTAGCCTAGGATAGTATAGTTGTCATAGGATGTGTCATGAGACATTTTGAGATGGCATATGCCACATTGTTTACAAAAACATTGATATTATACACATTCTGATGGCATGATCAACCACATTTTGTATATGGATCTATGTATTTTGATATATATTTGTGTAATTTGTCTATGGATACATGAACTTTGATATATATTTCTGTAATTTGTCATTTATGTGCATAATGATATACATATTAACTTAGTATAGTATTGTTCAATTTGTCGTGGATCATGTGTATTTTTCATGTTTGTTATATTTGATTCAAAATGCAATAATTTGTGAATAAAATTTTAACAACCTTTATTATCAAATTTTGATGCAATGTTTAATTTGAAATGCTATTGTATATGTTTAATTTGAAATAATCTCTCCAATCCACCTCTTTCACTTTGGTACATCATCTTTACAAAGAAAAATGAGAACAAGTGCTATTATGAGACTTTACTTCACATTTGCTTACCAAGCCCACATGACATTTTGGCAATACACAAAAGGTTCAAGGCTTCTATTAGCATCATGACATTGATATGTATGAGTTTGGATCAACCAACAACTCTAAAATAACTAAAAATCAATATCTCAAATGAATTTCAACTAGATTTTGTTGTTAACACATTAAAATCATAGTCATAGAAAGGTCATTTCACACCTTATATATATGTTTACAACCTTGTATGGTCATGCTCAAACCCCTAACTAATTCTTCGAATGCATTTTCACTTTGCAAGAAAAAGTTGCAAAAGTTGCAAAATCACAATTTTGCAATTTTTGCAACTTTTGTAATTTTGAGAAATTTTTGCTATAACTTAAAATTCTTAATTAGAAAATTTTACCAAACTTGGTAAGGATTTATTTTAGTCCTTGACATGACCATCTTGTAGCATTCAATGTTTCATTGATAGCCCTCATGAGCTCTGAGTTACGACCCTTGGAAGATCGACCTTGATACAAACTTAGAGCACCTTGGAGACTCTTTGGTATGGGGTGGCTGTAGACGATGGATGCTCTTCATGGCTAGAAAAAGGGTGTCACTAGGGTTCACCCACCCATCCAAAGCTAATGTCACTAATGATTCGATGCCAAGATCACCTATTTCAAAGTTACACTGTGGTGCACTTATGAACTAAGGCACACTACGAGTTTTAGCATTGAGGGAGATCACTGTAATAAATCCAAATAGAATGTGATCTCTTTAAAATGAGATAGGTTATATTAGGCCTTAGCGTGACCATCCTATAGCATTTGACATTTCACCAATAGCCCTCATAAGCTCTAAGTTATGACCCTCAAAAGATTGACCTCAACATGCACTTAGAGCACCTTGGAGACTCTTTAGTATAGGGTGGTTGTGGATGATGGAGGCTCTTCATTACCATAAAAATGTTGTTATTAGGATTCACCCACCCATATGGAGCTAATGGAACTAATAATTCAATGCCAAGATTAGTGGTTTCAAAGTTATGCTGTGATGCACCTATAAACTAAGGCACACTGTAAGTTTTGGCATCGAGCGAGGTCACTGTGCCAAATCTAAATGGAATGTGATCTCTCAAAATTGAGATAGGTTATTTTAGGCCTTTCCATGAACATACTATATAATTCAACATTTCATTTATAGCCCTCACGAGCTCCGAGTTAAGACCATTAGAAGATCGACCTCAACAAGCACTTAGAGCACCTTGGAGACTCTTCAGTATGGAGTGGCTGTGGACAACGGAGGCTCTTTATGGCTAGAAAAAGGGTGTCACTAGGGTTCACCAATCCATCCAAATCTAATGGCACTTACTATTTGATGCCAAGATCAACGGTTTCAAAGTTACACTGTGGTGCACCTATGAACTAAGGCATAGTACGAGTTTTGGCTTCGAGCGAGATCATTGTGCTAAATCTAAAAAAAATGTGATCTCTCAAAAATGACATAGGTTATTTTAGGTCTTAGCATGACCATATTTTAGTATTCAATATTTCATCGATAACCCTCACAAGCTTTGAGTTATGACCCTCGGAAGATCAATCTCAACATGTACTTAGAGCACCTTGGAGACTCTTTGGTATGGGGTGGTTGTAGACGATGGAGGCTCTCCATGGCCAAAAAAAGGGTGTCACTAGGGTTCACTCACTCATTCAAAGCTAATGGAACTGACAATTTGATGCCAAGATCAGTGGTTTCAAAGTTATACTATGATGTACCTATGAACTGAGGCACACTACGAGTTTTGGGATAGAGTGAAATCACTATGCCGAATCCAAATGGAATGTGATCTCTCAAAAATGAGATAGGTTATTTTAGGCCTCACCATGATCATCCTATACGATTTGAAATTGTATTGATAGTCCTCACGAGCTCTGAGTTACAACCCTCAGAAGATCAACCTCAATAAACACTTAGAGAACCTTAGAGACTCTTTTGTACAGGGTGGTCGTAGATGATGGAGGCTCTTCATGGCTAGAACAAGGGTGTCACTAGGGTTCACCTGCCCATCCGGAGCTAATGGCACTGACGATTGGATGCCAAGATCAGCAGTTTCAAAGTTACAATGTGATGCACCTATGAACTGAGGTACATTACAAGTTTTGACATCAAGTGAGATCATTGTGTCGAATCCTAATGGAATGTGATCTCTTGAAAATGAAATAGATTATTTTGGACATCATGATAACTATCCTTTATCATTTGACATTTCATTGATAGCCCTCACGAGATCCTAGTTAAGACCCTTAGAAGATCGACATTGACAAGCACTTAGAGGACATTCGAGACTCTTTAGTACGAGTTGGCTACAGACGATGGAGGCTCTTTGTGGCTAGTAGAAGGGTGTCAGTAGGGTTCACCTATCCATCCAAAGCTAATGGTGCTGATGATTCAATGCCAAGATTAGTGGTTTCAAAGTTATGTTGTGGTGCACCTATGAACTGAGGCACATTGCAAGTTTTGGCATCTAGCGAGATTGTTGTGCCAAATCCAAATGAAATGTTATCTCTTGAAACTGAGATAGGTTATTTTAGGCCTCACCATGACCATCTTGTAGCATTCAATGTTTCATTGATATCCCTCATGAGCTCTAAGTTAAGACCCTTGGAAGATTGACCTCGATAGGTACTTAGAGCACCTTGGAGACTCTTCAATATGGGGTGACTACAGATGATGGAGGCTCTTTGTGGCTAGAAAAAGGGTGTCACTAGGGTTATTTTTAAGCAAAGGCATTATTTTTTACCTCTCTCAAGTTTTTGGCATTGAGCACAATGCAAGTTTGGTGTTAGTATGTATTAAAATCAACGTTTTTTAGGTCCCTCCACATATTAAATTACATTAAGTAAAATCATCTTTGTTTCTTACATTAAATCAACAAATTTAAATTTACAATATATCAAGTGTTTCATCATTATTACATCAATAAAAAACTACCAAAAATCGTAGTGTCAAAAATCGTAGTGTTAATAAAAGTATTGTGAAAAATCACAGTGTCAAAAATAGAATAGATTTTTCTTCATTCTGTTCCTTATTTAGTTTTTTATTTTCATGCATGGTTACTCTTCATGATGTACCTACATTCCAATATCATAAAAAATTTAGTAACTTATTGTATTAAACAAGATAATCATCGGTTCACCGAATCATTATGAACAAAATAACTTATGAAGTAAATATACCTAGTTGAGTGTTCCAATAGGGTCCTCTCTCTGTTTAGGGTCTCCAATAGGTCTTCATGATTAGCATTAGTAATAGTAAAATATTATTTTACTTTTAGTCTTCCTTGATGCTTCAACAACTTTACATTTGTTGCTATAATAAGATGTGAATATATGAGAATTATTGTGTGCTTCAGATAGTCTTCGAATATAGGAATTCCATTCCTTTTAAGCATGTATGTCTACCACCATGTTCCAGTGACAACCACTAAACCAGTAGGATATGTGAATCCATCATCATCTATGATCGATTGTGCAAGTTTTTGTTTACCTCTTACACAATGTGCTAACCAATAATCTAATTCCTCATCATTCCCCCATGGTGTAACCAATGCAAAGACATGTCCTAGCTAAAAAAGATTTGATAGATGGTTATGCTCAAGTGAACTTTCTATGTCATCATTTCTGATAAAGGGTATGATAGATAATGGAGTAAGATAATGTGGAGCCCATGTGTCCACCCACTCACTCGACTCATAGTGATCACAATCACACTGAAAACAACTAGGATAAGAGCAAGCTAGCTGTCATGTCCAAATGGTCCATGTACTAGAATCAAAGCTCTAGAATGAATGCATTTTTTATGAGTCTCTCATTGTAGCACAATCTAATCTATCACCTATGGACCCTTCGTCAACTAACCAAAAGAACCTATGTACTACTGAATCAAGATCCTAAAATCTTCAATTGCTCCTAAAATCTCCACTTGCTCCTTAACTAGAGCTCTCTTCACACATGCCCTTGCTCCATCATGTTCCCCTTTCCCATGGCTGAACTCAAAAAAACTCCAAATATGAGACACCCCCCTCTCTACATACATGCTACAAAACCAATAAAATAAGTGAGCATTCTTGAATTGTCCTATACAATTATCTGACCAAATGATATCTCTATCCATAGCAATTGTATGCTGCTATAAGAAATCAAAATAATTCTCAAAACAATGTTGCACAAACTTGTGAGAGTGAGATCCATCATCACTCATATAAAAATGGTAGTCTCTAATAATCTTTCGATTATCTTCTACACTATTAGGGGCATGTCTATATGTTATGTGGATGAAAATAGCAATCTAAATGGAGTTGTAGTGTTAAGATTGTGTCTCATTTTGAGGCTGCAATGTGTAGTTCTCAGCAAAATCAACAACTGATATAATAATGCCAATGGGAAAAGTCTCCTCATACATTCTAAATTTTTGATCCAACCATTGAGACCTGTGACAATGTATTGCATACTTGTAGAAAAGATTTGTCTTAAAATCTGAAATAAAACTAGCCACATTGATTTCTTTTGCAACCAATTCACATCTAGAGCCCTTATCCCCACTCTTCAATGTGTATTTCACCATTTCATATATCTTTCTTTTAACTATTGTCTTCCCAAAATCTTGTTCACACCCCTCATGGAAATATGGGTCAAACTTGGATAAGTCATCACATTCTAAACACTTCTCATTTAAGCAAGCATTTCTATAGAAAGAAACAACCATCAACTCTAACACATAAAAATTGATCTAGCAAGTCTCTTGATGATATTTACAACAACATGTATTCAAATTTTAAGTGGAACAAAATAAAATGGCTTCATAGATTCAAAATCCCTTTGTGATATATGAAGACTTTGATGACTCTCTCTAAATTGTTTGAACAACATAGTTTGACTTACCTCCAAACAATGTTTAGGATGTGGCATGTAGTCTTTGATGCCAATTCTCAACTTTAACACATCTTTAGCATTGGGTGATACTCTTGAGCTAGAGTGCCAAAATTGTGTAATTTCTTCCTTCACATCATCAGATAGCTTCTTATCAAAATGTGAAAGTCTCCCACCAAAAGCCCATGTTTCATTTTGAAGAGGATCATCAATTCTCTCTCATCTACTAAGTGCTTTCCTCAAAGTAGTACAATTTAGGTTCAAGTCAATACAAGCTTATCTCATATATCTACCCTTTCTCAAATGATGATTTAGCAAAGAGGTTGTAATAGCCCTTTGAGCAACTCTCTTATCCTTCTCCCTACTATTTTTCCCAATGCTATTGAGAGCATTGAAAAGATTCTTCACAATAATGACATTTATTTTTAATTATTTATTAACATGAATCTTCAATTTGGAAAGCATATGTCTCATCTTTTGAATCTTTCATAAGTGCATAAAAGGTTGACATTACTTCACCTTTGTCTTGCTACTAAAAAATATCTTATATAGTCTTGAAGCCCATAACTAAATTATTCTTTTTTATGTTTTCCCTTCCAAATTGGTAAAAATTGTTTCATCAATTTCAATTATCCATTTTGGTGTTCTAGAATCTTCATGTCAATTATAACTAGGAGATATGTAAGGTTCCTGTGCATTGTCACTTTTGACATGGTCAATCATGCAATTTATATTATGACCAGGTAGCATTTCATTCTCCAAATTTTCATTCTCTAAATTTTCAATCTTGGCATTATCGTTATCAATTGGTATATTTTCATTAACCAATTGCACATATTCATTATTTAACTCTATGATTTCACCTTCGACCAATACATCATCAACTTGACTCACATTTAACATACATTGTCTATTCCTTTGGTGATTTAGCATGTCCCTTTGCCTAAATATTGCAATATCTTCATTCGATACCTTCCTTTTGTATTTAGCTTTTGATGACTACTGCTCCCAATTTAGATGACAATATCAAACACCTAATCATATATTATCAAACCTTTTTTGATCATATGGGCCCCAAAAAGCCAGTTTCTCCAAATCTATGAAAATGGCCCACAAAAATTGATATTGTTGGGTCTACAGTTATAGGGAATATGTTGAGAAAATTATGCTAGTATTATTGGGTATCTAATCTCATATCGAGTATCCAATATCAGATCGGGTACTTGAAATTGATTCCCAAATTTTGGAGGGAATTATGGGCAATGTAAACAAATTTCATTACTATATATATATATATATATATATATATTATATTATTATTAAACATAATATAGTAATATATGTTATTATTATTATAAACTATAAATATAATATATATATATGTTTATTATTATTTTTACTATTATTATTAAATATAGTATAGACAACATATATTAGTATTGTTGTTATTGTTATTATGATGACCTATGACCCATTTGGTTGGTTCAAATGCGTTGAAACCTATGACCCCTCTTGATCCATTCCATGACAACATACGTCCCTAGGGACCCCAGGGCCACTAGGGACACATTTGGTTAGTTCAAATGCATTGAGAGGGGTCATAGGTTAACCTATGACACTTCCCAACACATTTCATGACAATATATGTCTTTAGGGGACTAATTTAGTTGGTTTGAATATGTCGAGAGGGGTCATAGGTTAACCTATGACCCCTCTCGATGCATTTCATGAAAATGTATGTCCCTAAGGGCCCTAGGGACCCTATGAAAGCATTTGGTTGGTTTGAATATGTCGAGAGGGGTCATAGTTCAACCTATGAACCCAATCGGTGCATTTCATGACAACATGTGTCCCTAGGGGCCCTAGGGATGCATTTGGTTGGTTCAAATGTGTCAAGAAGAATCATAGGTTAACCTATGACCCCTCTCAATGAATTTAATGACAACATATGTCCCTAGGAGCCATAGGGCTCCTAAGGATGCATTTGGTTGGTTCAAATGCATCGAGAGGGGTCATAGGTTAACCTATGACACCTATCGGCACATTTCATGACAATGTACATCACTATGGGCTCTAGGGCCCCTAGGGACACATTTGGTTGGTTTGAATGCACTAAGAGGGGTAATAGGTCTCAGTGCATTTCATGACAATGTGTGTCACTAGGGACCCTAGGGTCCCTAGGAATGCATTTGGTTGGTCTGAATGCATCGAGAGGGGTCATAGGTAAACCTATGACTCCTATTGGTGCATTTGGTTGGTTTGAATGTGTCAAGAGGGGTCATAGGTTAACCTATGACACCTCTTGACACATTTCATGAAAATGCATATCCCTAGGGGTCCTAGAGATGCATTTGGTTGGTTCAAATGCATTGAGAGGGGTCAAACACATTTCATGAAAATGTATGTCTCTAGGGGTCATAGCTTAACCTATGACCCCTCTCGATGCATTTCATGACAACTTATATCCCTAGGGGCCCTAGGGCCCCTAGCGACACATTTGCTTGTTTTGAATATGTCGGGAGGAGTCATAGGTTAACCTATGACCTGTCTCAATGCATTTCATGACAATGTCTATCCCTAGGGGCCCTAGGACCCTTATGAACCCATTTGGTTGGTTTGAATGCATTGAGAGGGGTCATACATTAACCTATGACCCCTGTCGATGCATTTGGTTGGTTCAAATGCATTGAGAGGGGTCATGGGTTAACCTATGACCCCTCTCGACACATTTCATTATAGTGTATGTCCCTAGGGGCCCTAGGACCCCTAGGAACACATTTGGTTGTTTTGAATGCATCAAGAACAGTCATAGGTTAACCTATAACCATTTTGATACATTTCTTGACAACGTATGACCCTAGGGACCCTAGGGCCCCAAGGGAAGAATTTGGTTGGTTCGAATGTGTCAATAGTAGTCATAGGTTAACTTGTGACCCCTATCATCACATTTCATGACAACATATGTCCCTTGGGGCCCTAGGGCCCCTAGGGATGCATTTGGTTGGTTTGAATGTGTCAAGAGGGGTCATGAGTCATAGGCTAACCTATGACCCCTCTTGGTGCATTTCATAACAATGTATGTCCCTAGAGGCCATAGGGACCCTAAGGATGCATTTGGTTGGTTCAAATGTGTCAAGAGGGGTCATAGGTTAACCTATGACCCCTCTCAGCACATTTCATGACAACATATGTTACTACAGGCCCTAGGCCCCTTAGGGATGCATTTGGTTGGTTCAAATGCACCAAGAGAGGTCATAAGTTAACCTATGACCCCTCTTGGCACATTTAATGACAACTTATGTGACTAAGGGCCATAGGGTCCCTAGGGAAACATTGGGTTGGTTCAAATGCATCGACATGGGTCATAGGTTAACCTATGACCCCTCTGAGTGCATTTGGTTGGTTCAAATGCATGGAGAGGGGTCATCGGTTAACCTATGATACTTCTGATGCATTTTATGACAATGTATGTCCCTAGGGGCCCTAGGGATGCATTTAGTTGGTTTGACTGCATTGAGAGGGGTAATAGGTTAACCTATGACAACTCTTGATGTATTTCATGACAACGTATGTCCCTAGGGGCCCTAAGGCCCCTAGGGATGCATTTGGCTAGTTTGAATGCATCGAGAGTGGTCATAGTTTAACCTATGACACCTCTCAATGCATTTCATGAACACCTATGTCACTAAGGGCTATTGATGCATTTAATGACAACTTATGTCCCTAGGGGCCTTAGGGCCACTAAGGACACATTTTGTTGGTTTAAATGTGTCAAGAGGGGTCATAGGTTAACCTATGATCTATCTCTATGCATTTCATGCAAATGTTTGTCCCTAGGGGCTCTAGGAACCCTAGGGACACATTTGGTTGTTTGAATGCATCAAGAGGGTGATAGGTTAACCTATGACCCTTGTTGATGCATTTCATGACAACTTATGTGACACATTTGGTTCATTGAAATGTGTCAAGAGGAGTTATAGGTTAAAAATGACACCTCTCAATGAATTTCATGACAATGTATGTCCTTAGGAGCCCTAGGACCCCTAGGGATTCATTTGGTTAATTGGAATGAATCGAGAGGGGTCATAGGTTAACCTATGACTCCTCTCGACATATTTCCTGACAACATATGTCCCTAAGGAAGCATTTATTTGGTTTGAATGCATTGAGAGTGGTCATAGGTTAACCTATGACCACTCTCAATGCATATCATGACAAAGTATGTCTCTAGGGGCCCTAGGGCCCCTAAGGATGCATTTGGCTGGTTTGAATGTGTTAAGAGGGGTCATAGGTTAACCTACAAATCTTGTTAATGTATTTAATGACAATATATGTCCTTAGGGGCTCTAGGGCCCCTAGGAATACTTTTGGTTAGTTTGAATGCATCAAGAGGGGTCATAAGTTAATCTATGACCCCTCACAAAACATTTCATGATGACATATGTCGCTAGGGCTCCTAGAGATGCATTTGGTTGGTTTGAATGTGTCAAGAGGGATCATAGGTTAACCAACAACCCCTCTTGACTTGTTTCATGAAAACGTATGTCTCTATGGGCCATAGGGTCCCTACAAATCCATTTGGTTGGTTCAAATGAATCAAGAGGGGTCATAGGTTAACCTATAACCCCTCTCAAGCCATTTTATGTAAACATATTTCCCTAGAGGTGCTAGGGCCCTTAGGGATGCATTGGGAATGTGTCAAAAGGGGTCACTAGGGGCCCTATGGACATATGTTGTCATGAAATGTGTCAAGAGGGGTCATAGGTTAATCTATGATCCCTCTTAATGAATTTCATGACAATATATCTTGATGCATTTCATGACAATGTATGCCCCCAGGGGCCCTAGGGCTCCTAGCAAAATACATTATCAGGAAATGCATCAAGAGGGGTCATAGGTTAACATATGAACCCTATCAATGCATTTCATGATAATGTATGTTCCTAGGATCCCTAGGGCCCCTACAAATGCATTTGGTTGATTCAAATGCATTAAGAGTGGTCATAGGTTAATCGATGACCCCTCTTGACACATTTCATGACAACGCATGTCCCTAGGGGCCTTAGGGCCATTACAGACACATTTGGCTGGTTCAAAAGTGTCAAGAGGGGTCACAGGTTAACACATTTCATGACAACATATGTCCCTAGAGGCCCTAGGGCCCCTAGGGATCCATTTGGTTGGATCAAATCCATCAAGAACTTATGATGCCTGTCAATGTAGTTCATGAAAACATATGTACCTAGGGGCCCTAGGACCCCTAGGGATGTATTTAGTTGGTTCAAAAGCATTGAGAGGGGTCATAGGTTAACCTATGACCCCTCTTGACACACTTCATGACAACGTGATGCATTTGGTTGGTTTAAATCCATCAAGAACCTATATCCCCTATTGACTCATTTCATGAAAACGTATGTCCCTAAGGGCCCTAGGACCCCTAGGGATGCATTGTTCGAGGTTATAGGTTAACCTATGACCCCTCTCGACACATTTCATGACAAATTATGTCCCTAGGGGCTATGGCCCCTAGGAATGCATTTGGTTGGTTCGAATACATCGAGAGGGGTCATAGGTTAATCTATGACCCCTCTTAATGTGTTTCATGACAACATATGTCCCTAGGGGCCCTAGAGCCCCTAGAGCCCCTAGGGATGCATTTGGTTGTTTTGAATGTGTCAAGATAGGTAATAGGTTAACCTATAGCCCCTCTCATTTCATTTCATGACAACGTATGTCCTAAGGGGTCGTAGGGCCCTTAGGGATGCTTTTCATTAGTTCAAATGTGTCGAGAGAGGCATTTCATGATGACATATGTCCCTAAGAGTCCTAGGGCCCCTAGGGAGGCTTTAGGTTGGTTAAATTGAGTTAAGAGGGTTCATAGGTTAACCTATGACCCCTCTCAACACATTTCATGACAACGTATGTCCCTTGGGGCCCTCGGGCACCTAAGGACACATTTGGCCGGTTCGAATGCATCATCTCATCCAATATCATGACAACATATTTTCCTAGGCACCCTAGGACCCTTAAGGAAGAATTTGGTTAGTTTGAATTCATCAAGAGGGGTTATAGGTTAACACATGACACCTCTTTTCACATTTCATGACAAAGTACATCCCTAGGGGCCCTATGAATTTGGTTCATTCAAATGCATTGAGAGGGGTCATAGGTTAATCTATGACCCCTTTCGATGCATTTCATGACAACGCATGTCCCTAGGGGCCCTAGGGGCCCTAGGGATGCATTCAATTGGTTAGAATGCATCAAGAGGGGTCAACCTATGACCTCTTTTACTGCATTTCATGACAACATATGTCCCTAGGGGCCCTAGTGCCCCTAGGGAGGCATTTGGTTGGTTTGAATACATCAAGAGGGGTCATAGGTTAACCTATGACCTCTCTCAGTGCATTTCTTGACCTATGACCCCTCTTGATGCATTTCATGACAACATATTCCCCTAAGGATGTATTTGGTTGGTTCTAATGCATTGAGAGGGTTCATTGGTTAACCTATCACCCCACTCAATACATTTCATGACAATATATGTCCATAGGGGCCCTAGGGCTACAAGAGACACATTTGATTGGTTCTATTGCATTGAGATAGGCCATAGGTTAACAAAAGACCCCTTTCAATGCATTTTATAACAATGTATGTCCCTAGAGGCCCTAGGGACGTGTTTGGTTGGTTTGAATGTGTTGATAGTGGTCATATGTTAACTTATGATCCCTCTCGAGACATTTAATCACAACATATGTCCCTAGGGTCCCTAGGGCCCTTAGGGACATGTTTAGTTGGTTTGAATGAATTGAGAGCATCTCGAAGCATTTCATGATAATGTATGTCCCTAGGAACCCTAGGGCCCCTAGGGACACATTTGGTTAGCTCAAATGTCTCGAGAGGGTTCATAGGTTAACCTATGACCCCTCTTGATGCATTTTGTGGCAACATATGTCCCTAGGGGCCCTAGGGATGCATTTGGTTGGTTTTAATGAGTCAAGAGGGTACATAGGTAACCTATGACCCCTCTTAATGCATTTCATGACAACATATGTCCCTAGGGACCCTAGGCCCCCTAGGAATGCATTTGGTTGGTTTGAATGCATTGAGAGGGGTCATAAGTTAACCTATGACCCCTCTTGATGCATTTCATGAAAATGTATGCCACTAGGGGCCCTAGTTCCCCTAGGGACACATTTGGCTGATTTGAATGTGTTGAGAGGGGTCATAGGTTAACCTATGACCCCTCTTGATGCATTTCATGTTAACATATGTCCCTATAAACCCTAGGACCCCTAAGGACACATTTCGTTAGTTTGAATGCATTCAGAGTGGTCATAGGATAAATTATGACCCCTATCCATGCATTTTCATGACAATGTATGTTGCTAGGGGCCTAGGGCACCTATAGACTCATTTGGTTGATTTAAATGTCCCGAAAGGGGTCATAGGTTAACCTATGAATCCTCTCGATGCATTTCATGTTATCATATGTCCCTAGGGGCCCTAGGACCCCTAGGGATGCATTTTGTTGGTTTGAATGTGTCAAGAGTAGTCATAGCTTAACCTATGACCCCTCTCGATGCATTTTATGACAACATATGTCCGGATGCATTTGGTTGGTTTCAATGCATTGAGAGGGGTCATAGATTAACCTATGACCCCTCTTGACATATTTCATGACAATGTATGTCCATAGGGGTGTTAGGGCCCCTAGGGATGCATTTCATTGGTTTGAATGCATTGAGAGGGGTCATAGGTTAACTGATGACCCTTCTCAATGAATTTCATGACAACGTATGTCCCTAGGGGCCCTAGGGCCCTTAGGGACACATTTGGTTGGTTTGAATGCATGAAGAGTGGTCATCAGTTAACCTATCACCCCTTTAAACACATTTCCCTAGGGGTGCTATGGCCCCTAGAGATACATTGAGAATGTATTGAAAGGGGTTAGTAGGGGCCCTAGGGACATATGTTATCATGAAATGTGTTTAGAGGGTTCATATGTTAACCTATGACCCCTCTCAATGCATTTCAAGACAATATATGTCCCTAGGAACCCTAGGTCCCCTAGGGACACATTTGGTTGGTTTGAATGCATCAAGAGGGGTAATAGATTAACCTATGAACCCTCTCAATGCATTTCATGAAAATTAATGTCACTAGGGCCCCTAGGGCCCCTAGTAATGCATTTAGTTGTTTCAAATGTGTCAAGAGGAGTCATAGGTTAACCTATGACCCCTCTCGACACATTTTATGACAACATATGTTCCTAGGCTCCCTAGGGCCTCTAGGGACACATTTGGTTGGTTTAGATTTTTTGAAAGGGGTCATAGCTTAACCTATGACCACTCTTAATGTATTTGATAACAATGTATGTCCTAGGGGACCTAAGGCCTATATGGATGCATTTGGTTGGTTCAAATCTGCTCTCGTCACATTTTATGAAAATGTATATCCTTAGGGGCCCTAGGTCCCCTAGGGATGCATTTTTTTGGTTGAAATTCATTAAGAACCTATGACCCCTCTCGATGCATTTCAAGACAACATATGTCCTAGGGATGCATTTGGTTGGAGCAAATGCATCGACAGGGGTAATAGTTTAACCTATGACCCCTATCGATGTATTTCATGACAACTTATGTCCCTAGGGACCCTAGGGCTCCTCAGGATGCATTTGGTTGGTCCAAATGCATTTAGAGGTGTCATAGGTTAACTTATGACCCCTCTCAATGCATTTCATTACAAGGTATGTCCCTAGGGGCCATAGGGCCCCTAGGGATGTATTTGGCTAGTTTAAACATGTTGAGAGCTGTCATAAGTTAACCTATAACTCCTCTCAACACATTTCATGACAATGTATGTCCCTAGGGGCTAGGAACACATTTGGCTGGTCTAAATTTGTTGAGAGGGGTCTTAGGTTAACTTATGACCCCTCTCGATGCATTTCATGAAAATGTATGCCCCTAGGGGCTCTAGGGCACCTAGGGACACATTTGGTTGGTTTGAATGTGTCGAGAGGGGCCATTGGTTAACCTTTGACCCCTCTTGCTACATTTTATGACAACGTATGTCCCTAGGCGCCCTAGGGCCCCTAGGGATGCATTTGGTTGGTTTGAATGCATCAAAAGGGGTCATAGGTTAACCTATGACCCCTCTCAATGCATTTCATAACAACATATGTCCCTAGGGGCCCTAGGGCATTTTGTTCATTTGAATGCATTGATAGGGTTCATAGGTTAACCTATGTCCCCTCTCATTGCATTTCTTGATATCATATTTCCCTACATGCCCTAGGGCCCATAGGGATGCATTTAGTTGATTCGAATGCGTCAAAAGGGGCCATAGGTTAACATATGACCCTTTTTGTCACATTCCATGACAACGTATGTCCCTAGGGGCCCTATGCATTTGGTTGGTTCAAATGCATCGAACAATAATATCATATTTAATAATAATAACCATATATATTATTATATATAATAATAATGATTTAATATTACTATATTTATTTAATAATAATATTTATCATATATATTTTTGTATTATATTTAGTTATAATAATAATCATAATCATATGTAATAATAATAATGGCCACACTTCCCAAATTTTTATTTCCGTCTAATATGAGTCGTTTCCCTCTAAAATTTCCAATGTGGGTGGTTTCCCTCCCAATTGGAAAATTCAAACTTTTTGGGTGCCCAATTTCATATCAGGTATTTGACCTATAATTGGATTCCTAATTTGAAATTGGATATCCAATTAGGTTTGGTATTTACCAAACATATTTGGTCAACCCATAAAACATGTTTGAGAAGGGTTTCATTGACACTAACACTTCAAGTAGCCATTTTAAAATATTATTTTCAATTAAATTGAACGAAACGAAAAGGGTTTTTCTATAACACTCTCAAGATTCCATCAATATGATTGCTATCAAATTCTTGGTTTGATAAGTATTTATTAGTTAATTTTCAATGAAGATGATTGTAAAGTGCTGATTGACAAACTAATTGAAAAATAGCTATAACTTTCAAATGGTGTAAC
Organism: Cupressus sempervirens; assembly: GCA_028749045.1. NCBI lineage: Eukaryota > Viridiplantae > Streptophyta > Pinopsida > Cupressales > Cupressaceae > Cupressus > Cupressus sempervirens. Next base: position 280,835,826 of record CM053783.1, on the reverse strand, counting down.
ATTTTTGAAATCCAAAATTTGTGTCACATTCTATGCTTTTCCTAGTATAAGGAAAAAATTAATTAATTAATTTGGTAATGTTTTGAATTAGTTAAGGTGGTTAGACACGGGAGGTTTTTTATTCTAAAAAAGTTTTAGTAGAAAATTCATATTTAATTATTTATTTGGAATAAAAATACCTAAAAACATGCATCACATTCTGTAGTGCCTGCCCCTAGTTCACATTTTGTTATCATTGCTGAACTCTTTTAGAACTAGTTTTATGTTGTTGGTTAGCAGCATTCTTTTGAGATTATCAGATATTGTGCTACGGATTCAGTTTATTATGTGATGAGATTACTTAGACTCTACATTTCATGTATGTATGATGATTATTTTTAGTGTTCACAATTATTGATGATGATTATTACATTGCTTTCAATTATTAATGATGATTAGTAAGATGATTTATTATCATATGTGCTTTCTTATGGATACTTACCCCATACTTGCATATGTATGGTGTGCGTGTTTGCCTTCTGTGTTTTCTTTTGTATAGAGCGTGTTTGATGTGGTTAAGGAAGGGAGTCGTAGTCACCTGCTAGTCAGGATCTACACGATGCACCACTTTCTACCATTGTCTGTTTAGTTTAGTATATATTGTGTTTGTACATGCATGATTTTTATGCAAGTTGCAGGTACCGGGTATCGACTTTCCTGAATTGCCAAGATGAGCGTACCCTATCACATTATCTCAATGATAAGAGAGGGGAGATAAATTCTCAAGTCCAAATCTCAACCCTTTGATCCATTTGTCCTAATTGAAAAATTAGGACAAGTATCTAAGTTGAATACCCACTAAATGTGTCAGATGACATATTTCGTGATTTTTAACCCTTTAGATTTATTTTGTATGATTTGTTCTATGATGAGTTTTCAAATTTTATCTTGGAGGTCTATGGTGAATTTTCCATTAATTAAGTCTTAATAAATAGATTTAATTAATAAATTATTTATTTGAAAAAATTAATAAAATATCATGATCTTTGATATTTTGATTGTAATTAATTAAATGTGAATTATTGAGGTAAGGAATTAAATAAAAGAAAACTAGAAATTAAAATTAATAATAATTATAAAATAATAATAAAGTAATAAATAAAATAATAATAATAAAAGTTATAAAAATTAAAATGAAAGTTATAAAATTTAAATAGAGATTATTTAAAAAGTAAATTGGAGTTATAAGCTTGCATAGGAATTAACATGTGTCAACAACATGGGGGTTAGTGCATCAATTAAGCACAAGGTGTCTACAATTCTATGACTCATAAAAAAAAATTGGAAAAGACCCATGCTTAGTTGGTGACACCTTTCAGCGGTTTCAAGAAGCAATCCAAAGATTTCTTGAGAGCTCTTGATATTTAGGCTTTCATAGAAGCTTAAATAAAAAATTTAATGGAAGCTACAAGCTTAATGAAAGCTACAAGTTTAATGGAAGCCTCGAGCTACAAGCTAAAAAAAATATAAACTTCAAAGCTTACATGCATGGGAGAAGATTCATATGCTTATATATTTTCTACTTGCTTTTATGCTCCTTCTAGCTCTTCTAATCACTTGGAGGATTCGATTGGCTTGGATTCTTGAAAAAATTGTGAATGATGGAGAAGGAAGGGATTTTCTATGGACTTCTGAGGCATGACAAATTAGCATTAGTGTCCAGGTGCACTCGTGATATTCTCATATTCTCTTTGCACTCTTTCTCTTCCTATCTTCATCATATCTATTTTATGTGTCTGAATACTTTCTGTATTTGAAATTGGAATCTAGATATTTTATTTGGATGAGAAAAAAACAATAGAAAAATCCTAGATCCAATTAAGGAGAAATAATTAGATCTTAATCGGGTTTGGGTTCGAATTTATATTGTGAAATTAGATAGACAAGATTTGAAATTAAAATAGAAATTCTAAGTTAAAAATTTGTATGATTAGATGTAATCTTTCTATCAAATTATATTTTCAGATGCGTATGGACAAACCTATTAGATGGATGAATGGGTAAATTTAGAGAACAATTATTTTAACAGAAAATTTTTAATTCATCACAAATTGACCTGTCACTGCCCCTTCGATAGATTTGAACTTAGTCATTCATAACATTTTATTGGGATCGAATTTATTCGATCGCTCCAATTAGAAGTGGCGCAACTTGACCCTCTTCAACATATTTAAATTTCAGCCTGATCCAACGGTTCATTAAGGAGATATGGCCGTCGTACTAAGACTGTTTTATTCAAGGGTAGATATTTCTCCATTTCTCATAACCAAGAGTTCTTTATGCTTAACTTCACAAAAATAATATATCAAAGCATGGAATGAATTAAGATATTATTGCAATCTTCCCTTATTAGAATCTTATTAATATGCATTAGTTTTATATGGTTTATTATCTAATCTAATTAAATCAAATTTAATTAAGATTAATTAATAGTATTAGTCAATCTAAGTAAAAGAGATTTTAACATAGTTTATATAGTGGACTTTTTATAATGTATATTGAATACTATTTAATATATATTAAAAAATTTTAGAGTTGTTTAATGAAGATGATAATGTTAAGAATTTGAAGATTATTCATGTTAAAATCTACAATGAGTCTTATTGGTTTGTGATAGGGATCTCTTTCAAACAATGTTTATATAGACAAAATATTATTAGAACAATTAGAAAATGGAGTCTAATGGTTGATTTTAATATTGATTAAATAATTGTAAGATGATAATTTATATTATGTTGATTTAAATTTAGAAACTCTGAATGATATTGGACTAAGACTGAATTATTATGTTATTGGTTAATACGTTTGATATACCTTAATGGTATTAAGAGTTAGCTAATGAAGCTTATGTAAAGTTCTCTAGATCGATTAATAATAGTTTTGATGAACTTACTATTTATTAATATTTTTTGAGTCTAAAAAACTATTAATAAAGAATAGTATAAATAGTTTAAATAGTTATCAATTAATACAATCAGAGTTAATCTAGAGGAGATTAGTTAATGATTGAAGTACTGTAAAAAATATTAATCAAATTGAATTGGTTAATAGTTTGGAGGAGTATTAATTAATTGAATCAACATACATAGGGAAAACTTATTTGAGATAATAATACTTGGTATTGGAGATTTATTATAACTTGTTATTATTAAAATAAAAATGGGAACATGACGAATGTGGTCATTATAGATTTATTAATAAAATTTTCAATATAGTTTTTCATTAAATATTAGCAAGTTATTATTATTGAACTATGAATATGAACATTTGTGTATGGTTGACTTTTAGTTATTAGTCAACTAATATTCATTGGGTTGATGGTTTGGTTGTGAAATTATTAATTAAATTAATTAACTAAAGTTAATTGGATTTAATTAATAATTATGTTATGTAATAAAGATTTAATTGATATGATTCTTTTAACAAGGTTGTAAAATATTGATATCAAAGTTGATAGGCCTTATTCTCATGACTTGAATAATAACCTTAAATGTTTTAATGGTGAGACATATTAATATTGAATTGAAAACTATTATATGACAAAAGTCATAGAATCATGTACCTATGATAATTGGTCTTCTTATAATATAACGAATAATGATCCTAAAGAAGTTGAAAGGGTAATCAATTAGAATATGAATCATGGTTAATATAAAAGACAATTTAATTAAGGTCAATGATGATTTATCCTTAAGTTATTCTTAGAATGTAATTCTTAATAATGGAAGGGTAATGCTAGCGGGGAACAATTGGGTTGACTTATAGGTCAAATGATAAAACGTAAAACACTTGAAGTATACTTGCAAACAGAAAACTGAAAACCTCTACACATTATTCAACTATGTAAATTTAGTAAACCAAAACATGTGTTTGCATCGTGTATTCTATATGCTTCTTGTTTTGGATTTTGGGTTGACTAGTGTTGACCAGTCCTAGGATGTTACCAGAGGCTCGGGGGTTATGAGATATGATTGCATGTTCATCTTATTTGGTCTTGATCTTTATAAGCCCAACCATGGTTATGTGATCGTATGCTCTATGAAATGTTTGTATTTGTTCTTCAGCCTTCATGTGTGAAGCTGAGATGTATATATATTTGAGATGCTTGAGCTAATCATTTTTGAGTCATCAATCAGTTATCCTTGGATTACTTTTTAGTCACCATGATGGGACTGAAATGTGGATCTATTTCTTGATGATGTCATGTTGTGACATGTTTGACTCAACCATTTTGGAGTCTTCGATCAATATGATTTTGAGATATTCTTGGTTGCTTGTTGAGAACCATTTATCTTGAGATATATTTTGGTTATTGAGAACCAATTGATACTTATGATTATCAGTGATGCCTTTAGTTGCCAATAGAGAACTATTGTGGTCATAATTTTCTATGGATGCTTTTTCAGATGCTCATGGAGATTTGATGATTCTTATCTTGGAGATTTGATGATTCTTATTATGGATATTTGATGCTTTTATGCATATTTGATGATTTTAGTATGGATTATCTTTTATGATTTTGAGATTTATGATTCCATGAGCTTAGGGTAGGTAATCTACTTGTAGTGTCGAAAAGTGGCTTGCAATGGGGGTCGGGGCCCTAAGTGGCTGCCAGGGTAACTCATTGTAAGTTTGGTTAATAAGTGATAACATTTACACACTAAAAGGGGATTAAATGAACCTAAAAAGATAATTATTTCCTTGAGTGCTTGTACAGGCTAGGATGGAAGTAGTGAGAACGCATGGTTGCGATTGTGCATTCCATATTATGCCTTATCAGTATGAGAGGATACTAGTGGCCGTATGAGATCAGTATGGACCCGTGGAGTTTAGCTAACTACTAGGGTAACTTGTACGTGATAAATGCAATGACACTTTCTCACTTGCAGAGTAGGTTTCCTAGATGTCTTTGTGTGCCTCTGAGAATTACATATCAGTTTTGTGTGATGAAACCTTTGAGTTAGTATACTTTTAGGATTTCTAGACTTATAGAGATTTGTGCTTCCTGAATTGATATCCTGTTTGAGACTTGAGATTATCTCCTCAGCACGGTGGGAGTGGACCACTTAGGTTCCACGTGGTCGGGTGGTAGTGTATTCTCACTCTTATCATTTGAGATCTGTCCAAGACACCGTGGCTAGAGTATCCTTGGTTGGTATTTATTCTTCATTATGTTCTTGGAGCATTATGATAGATAATATACCTTATGATGGATGTATTTACTGGTATGTTTTTTATATTGATGATTTGCTTTACTTTTCATATGTTAGTTGATGATTTATTATGCTTTACTTTGCATGTTAGTAGGATGTTTTAGGAGTGACATTCCTACTATGTTAATACCGATGATCTCTTCAGTGCTTTGGAATGTTACACACAGAGGGATGGCTAGGATCCACGATGGTCTAATGATACTATTAACGATTGGGAGGAACCCTACACTTAGTTTATTTTGTTTGATCTTTATGATGATGATGTATCATGTATGATATGTGGTTTCATTTACTTTTAATTGCATCATGGATTAATATTGGATGATGATGTACTTTAATTACTTGGATGTTTATTCTTTTAAGCTTTTCATACCCTGTGATATGTACAATGGATGATTGAGCTAAACTAAAATATAATTACAAAAGGACACTTATATATTGTTTAAGTACATTGGATGTATCATTGTTATTTCATAAGGATGAGATGTTAGATGAATAGTTAATTTAGATGTGATACAACGTTAAGGGATCTTTAAAGAATGTAGCCTGTTATGTATATATGTTATGTTTATTTTCATTTGAATTGTTGCTATTGCTTCCGCAAATGTTATGAATGGTTTTATCTTTCATGTTTAAAATTTTTTTTTTTTTTGAAAAACTTAGTAAAATTCTTTGGATCCCTTGGCGGGGCATTACACATCCAGGCATGAGTCTGCTTTTTATATCTATAATTATATTAAAAAATATTATCATTTCATTTTGATTAAGGTGGTCAGACATACACCTACTTTTTATTTTCACCTTGAAATTTTTGTAGTACTACATTAAAATCCAAAGTTTTGACTAATCAAATATTTTTTTCTCTAGATAAGGCCTAGTAGTTTAGAAACTACATTCAATTTTCTATAGATTGTTTTCTTACAACTTTTTGATATAAAGTCCAAAACCACTTTAAAATTATGTGTCAAGTTGACATAACCTTAATTTGTTAATTTTTCACTACCACTTAAGGCCATATTTTGGTTGACCATGATCTTGCACATACCCTATTAGTGACTCACATTTAATCAAATGGCTAGCATCTACCAAACTTATCTTATAGTTTACAATGTTAACCAGGTAATTTAGGTTCTATCAAGTTCTATAGTTGCTACCGAGTTCTAGAAGTAGTATTTAGTTCACACTAAATATTATCTACCAAGTTGATGAATATTAGTGTAAACTAAGCTTGATAGTGTTTACCAAGTTTCATAGTACAAACTAATTTCTGTAATGTTTACCAAGTTTATAGCAATAGTTGTCTGAATCTAGTGTTGACCAAGCTAGGATGTACCAACCAAGTGATCCAATTTACACCAAGTCACTAGTGTTGACTGAGTTCATACTACTCAAAAGTGATTAGTATGAGCTGAGCTTCTATGTCTACCAAGAGCATGAAGATGTTGAGTGTTAACAATGGTTCATGAGTATCAAAACCTCACCAAGTTTGTCTTCAAAATGCGAGTGCCAATAGTTGAGCTAACTTTGTGTATTTTTGTGAAACTTGTATTGTAGCCAACTTTGATGAATTGTAATCTCGATTTTTATATATGTAATGTATTGTATCACATTAAAAAGACAAAATACAATAATATATGATGTGAATGTAATAAGAGTAGAAGTGCTAAGTAAGAAGGCTACAAATAGTATAAGGAGCAATACAAATTTATCTATCATAGCAAGGTGATCATTACACTCCAAAGGAATCTCAACTAGCAAATGAGAGTTGTAGAACAAAGATCAGCCACTGGTTCATCCTAACATGTGGAATAGTTAAATTCTTTCACAAGGTAGACATAATAGTCTTTTGTAAATCTCTTTATCGAGTGCATACTTCATTGTATGTTTTGTGAATCCTTTCACAAGGTGGACCTAGCAATCCTTATTGCTCCTAATAGGGTAGATCATTAGAAGTGATCAATTATAAGCCTTAACTAGCCAACTTTATATTGTAGTACTAAAGCTTGTGGGTATCATCCCCACCCTAGTTTTACTTTCTATTTGGAAGGTTTCTAGGTCACCATATCTTGTGTCATAGTGTTATGGATGTTTTAATGATTCTAATTTTTTTATGCATGCAATTAGATAAGAATACATACAAAGGATTAATTGGTGAATTAAGATTAATTTTTATTAGTTCCCGATTCACCCCTTTCCTCTTAGAAACCTATCATGTCTTATATTTCCAAAAATTGGTATCAGAGCTTTGTGGTTCTCAAGAAGAAGCATAACAACTTGAGTGAAGATTAGAGGCAATAGAGGTATTCAGACTTGACAAGGCTATTGATAATGAAAATCTAGATTTGGAATTAGGAAACTTAAGAGGGAAAAGGAGCAACTCTCTAAATCCTTGAAAACAATAAAAGATCTTGCAATATAGATGAATGAAAAAATATACATTGAAAAAAGAACTAAAGATATCTATTCAAAAAGAAATTCAAATGAAGCTAATGAGGAAATTAGAGAACTATAAGAAAAAAATTATAACCTTCAAGAAGAAGTTAGAAAATTGAAAAGAGAAAAAGAAATACAATCAATAAGATTGTGTGAAGTCATGGAAGAAAAAGAGAAGAAAAAAGAAGAGATAGAAGGAAAGAGAAATGAAATTCAACATCTATCCCTTCAACAAGAAGATTTCATTGATCAACTTACTAATGCAAATGAAGAAATCATGAATCTAAGATTAGGGAATAAAATATTGAAAAATGAAATCTTAAATAAATACGAAATAGTTGAATGAGAAAAGTCAATACAAATAGAGAGACAAAGTAGGAATAGGATACACAGAAGAAGGTGAATCATCCAAGCAAGGAGCTCAAAAGAATAAAAGGCCTACTTGCAATCACTATGGTATGTTAGGTCATACATCAAACAAATGTTGGAGTAATGGTAAAGAAAATTTCAATGGAAAGTGTTACAATTGCAATAAGCATGGTCAAAGAGCTAATGAATGTGAAGAGAAACCTAAATTTGAAGGCAAATGTCACAGATGCAAGAAGAATGGGCAAAAATATTCTAAATGTGAAACCAAGATATGGAACTCAATAGAACGTATTGTAAAAGCTATATTTGGTTGGGACTATAATACATGGTGTAGATGCCACTAATATAAAGAATTTGGACACATTGGAGAAAATTGTGTGAAACATCACATGAGGACAAGTGACACCACCAAAAGATGCTTTATTTGTACAGAACTTGGACATCTTGCCAAGAACTTTATAAAAACTAGAAGGATTCAAGATGAAAAGAAAGCCAAGGCTTGACAACATCAGAAAGAAGATGAGGTAACAATGGATTCTAAAATCTTTTGAGAATGCAAGTCCAAGCCATGAAGCACATATCACTCAAGAATTAGGTGACTCAAACATTTCTACTTGATCTCCCATAGGGATTATTGGAACCAAGACTCTAAAGTAGAAATCTTACATCAGTTCTAGTTAGCTAGAAGTAAAGATCCATATCACCATTTAAGATACAAAGGGATCTCTAAGTGTCTAAGGAAAATCTAACTTTACCAAGATAGGTGAAGTTGCAAGACCCTACTGAGCAAGGTTGGGATACACTAAAATATTATGTGGACACTGAGTTATGGATGACTTTGCCAAGCACTAAGATCAAACCGAGTGGAAGATAGTCTATCATTGAACAAGCAATCATACCAAACATTTATGGAAATTATAAAGTGAAAAATGTTAAAATGAAAGGAATTGAATTCATTTTTCACTATGAATTTTCAAAGAGCTATCTATTGAGTGCCATTTTTGTGCTTCCAAGAATTTTTATTTTATTTTTTTGTTGAAGATTTTTGTATTTTCATAAAACCTACCAAGCATGGCATCTTCTAGTAGTGAAAAAAAGAAGGGATCCAAGATGTTGGTTCAAGGAGTCAATTGGAACGCACTAGACTTCAAGTTGAGTCTGACAATTGCTAAAGTGCTTGATCCAAATGGAGCTCAGTTGTAGGTTCCACCAAATGTACTACTTGTTAATGATTTTTTTCACATTTTTGTTCTTCAATACAAGACATTGGAACCCTAGAGATGGATGAGACTCTGGAAAAGTTATGTGTGAATGGTGCATTGAAACCTAAGCATTGACACTTGGAGACCAAGGGTTTAATCTACATTTTTCATATGCCCCAAGACTTTCAAATAAAATGGATAAGGTTTATCCTTATCCATGTACACAATGGGAAGCTATGGTTGGAATAGCCTATTCAAATAATGAAGAAAATAATTCAACAAATCACAAGGCTTCCAATGTTTAACAAGGTGAAGACTACCAAAACCCTAAGTCGAGTAGAACTAGAAAGAAAAACTCTTATTGAGTAGGATGGAAGAGGCATGGAGATTAGTAGTGTGATTGACATGGAGCTGAAATTTGGAATTCATGTGATAGCACATAAAATCTATAGCTCTAGTTGTCTCAACAATGTGTCATGTGAGGCAGTTGATTTGGCTCTCAAGGTGGTGAAGAACAACATGTCCTTTGACCTTGCTGAGCTATTGCTAATTCAATTTAATAAGAACATGGAGAGCATTAGGAATTCAAAGAATAAACTATGTAAGTTTGGTTCACTCTTAACTTAGTTATTCTTCTTTGTGTAAAAGTTTTTCCCTTCAAAATGTTTACTCATATGGACAAAAATGTACTAATACTATACCAGATTAATGAGTATATAGCAAAAAGGGGTGAGAACTTTGTTAGTATCATAGGTAATTATTTTGACTCATTAAAGGAAAAGATGAATAATAGATTCATATTTCCTAAGAAACTTGTACAATATTACAAGGATGATGTTTGTTTCATGGTAGAATATGATAAGGTATATATTCAATCAGTCAAACCTAGAGTGGTGTGGGTTAAGCCTCTAAGCTATGAGGTTAACATTGATGATACTAAGGATATCATTGAGGCACTATTGAATGAACCTGTGGATCCCAAGGCCACATATTTTGGTACTTATGATGAATCCAAAGCCAAAATAGAACTTGAAATTAAGCTTCCTCAAGTAGTCAGCAAAGGAAAGAAGAGGATAGAAAAATTGAGACAAGAAAATTATACTCTCCTATTGATAGAAGGAAAAGAAGATGATGTAGAAGATGAGGTAGAAGAAACTAAATCAGAAAAAGAAGAGACAATTAGGAAGAAAGGTAAGGTTATCATAACCAGACCTACCAAGACATGTACTATAGTATTCACAAGAAGACTATCCAAATCTAGAAAGAAATTGAAATTAGGTTAAGAAGAAGCAAAAGATATTATTTTAAAAAGAACTCCACCTACATTTCAAGAAAAATTAAAAGAAATTTATGCATGAGCTATAATGGAAAACTTTAAATCTCTTAGATATGAGACCAAGAATGCACATGAGAGGAAGCAAGCTAAAGACATGATTGTGTCCAAGTTAGGTAAATGAAAATATTCACCTGATCAACTTGTAAAATGAATTTCCAATGAGCTTATGGATAGAATCAAGCTTGGATGGGTAAATGCTAAGAAGATTGCAAAAGACATATTTGAATAGACTCTAAGGTAGCTCATGCCAATTCATAGTGATAAAGAAGTGAAAGAATCCTCAAAGAGAAATGAACACAAACTCACATTGAAGTTCAAAACTTGCATGATATTGGTTAATGACATTGAACATGTGGTGAAGACAACTACTACTACTTGGAAGAATATCTATAATCTTCATCAAAAGAGTGATTTTGTTGCTTGTGTTAGTGATATTGATGATGAAGATGACAAGGAAGAAAATGAAAATAATGATGTATAAGATATAGAAATAGATGATGTTAATCAAGATGACTAGGAGCAAGAATAGGAAGTTGTCTTGGAGAATCTCCCTGAGATCTAAAGTATTGAGGAAACTGATCCAAAGAAGATTGAAACAACAATTATGGCCTAATTTCCTCACTCTAAAAGAAAATATTTAAAGCCATCATGCTTAGAGAAAGCTTGTGTCACTTTGGTTGTGGCAACCACTGCAATTCCATACACCCAACCAATTGTTGCACTTGTTTAGCTAAGTACTATATTGATTGAAGTGATCAATAGTTCATCCACCAAGCAACTAGTGCTTCCTCCTTCATTAGATTTGGCTACACAACAACTAGGTATTTATACTATCAATGCAATATCTACTTTTTTTGCTAACCCTCCTATCTCTACTATTGTTTCAATTTCTAGTATGCAACTAGTTAGTACAAAGATAGTTGAGAGCAAGCCTCAATTGATTACTAAAGTTTCAAGCAAGGGAAAAGGTAAAGAAGAAGACATTGATCTTGATGAGGATATAATTATCTTGAATTGGGATATCTCTACTCTGAATCTTGATCAAATGCACATCATAGGTGAACTATTGTAGAAGAAAGCTAACTAGCAGAAGACTAAAGAAGAGAAAAGAAGAGAAAACCAAGTGTTAGAAGATGCAAAGAACATACTTGTAGATGCACTCAGTACAGAGGTTGATAGTACTCAACCTATTTTGGTTCAGTTAGCAAATTTTTTTTAGAAATTCAATGAATATCTGAATAGACAAGAAATGTTGCTACAAAGAGTAGAGAAGAATGTCAAGAACAAAGTATTGGAGCTACTTGCAAAGAAAATTTCAATATATCAAGTAGACTTGTCTACTATTCTTAGCTCATTCAAAAGCTCTGCAAATAATGTTACTTCATTATTCAAAAAGTGATGTGAGACATCTATCTTCAGTTAGGAAATCAAAGATAAACTATCCAAGAAAGATGATGACTTGAAGGAAAGTGTGTAGTGCCCACCCCTTGTTAACTTTTTTTATTTTATTGCCCAACTATTTTAGGCTTGTTTATGTTTATGCTTGATGATTAGTGATAGTGCTTTCTAGATTATTGGATGTTTTTTTCATAACTTAGTTCATTATATGATGAGACCACCTTGGTACTAGTTACTTCATGTGTGCATGATTATACTTTCATGATGATTATTTACAGTGATTTTATGTATTTAATGATGTTAGTTAGATGGATTATTTGTACATGTTTTCTATGGATACTTAATCCATACTAGCATGTATATGGTGTGCATGTATGTTTTCTTTATGTATGACATTTCTGATGTGGTTAAGGAAGGGAATCATAGTCAACTGCTAGTTAGGACCTACATGATGTACCATTTCTTCTATTTAGTTTAGAATATATGTGTTTGTACATGCATGGATTTTATGCAGATTGTAGGTATCAGGTATCGACTTCCCTAAATTGCCAAGATGAGCCTGCCCTATCACAATATGTCAATGGTAAGATAGCATATATAAATTCTTGTGTCCAAATCTTAATCTTAAAACCAATTGTTCTAAAAATTAGGACAAGTATCTAAGATGATTACCCTTCCAAATTCATCATATGACATCAATTAGTGATTATAACCCTCAAGTTTGATCTTGTATATGGTATTTTATGATGGGTTTTCATATTTTATCTTGTAGGTCTTTGGTGATTTTTCTGTTAATTAAGCCAAATTAAAAGAATATTTAATGATTTAATTTAATGGAAAAAAAATATATATAATTTCAACATTCAATTATATTTAATTATTTGAGAAATTAATTAAATAAAATAATTAAATTTAAAGATAAATTTATAGTTCTAATTTTAGAGTATAAAAATATTAATTTAATTTAATAATATTATATTTAGGAGGAGATCATTTTTAAATAAATGTTAAATATTATTATTACTTAGTTAATAAATATTTTATCAAAAAATGCTTCAAAAATTAATTAAAGAGAGAAAGAGAAATCAATTTAATAAAGATATTTTTTAATTGCAAAAAGTGTGCATAAATATTCAAAAAGTAAATAAATATTTTATCCCTCACTTGATCACACAATCAATGCCCTGAATTTAGGGGAGAACTCCTTATCAGAGATTGAGAGTTCATTTCACAAAATTTTGTTTTTGGGATTTTGGAGGAGGGATTTTCAGAAAGAAGGTTTTGAGAGAAAAGAAAATTCTCTTAGAATCTTTGAGTGGTTGCATAATAGCATTAGATTTAGGTAGAGTCTTGTGTTTTATTTGCAAAATGAATTATGTTCTTCAAAATTCTTGTCTAGATTGTGTTTGTTGAATCTATTTTGCAAAATTCATTTATGATGAATCTTTCATTGTGATTTATTGATATTCATCTTGAATTCTATTTGTATTATGAGAACTGAGACATTAGAAAACCCTTGTGCTATAGATTAACGATTGATAATTTAATCAGGAATAGTTTTGAAAAGAAATAATTTTAGAATAAAAATTTGATTGGTTTATCAGGTTTTCTCTATTAGAGTATTTTCATAAATTTATTAAAACACACACACACACACACACACACAAATATATATGTATGTATGTATGTATGTATGTATATGTGTGTGTGTGTGTGTGTGTGTATCTATATATATGTATATATATTGAATTTATGGATGAGTTTTTTTTTTAAATTTAAAAACAAAACAAAAATATAATACATTTTAATAGGAGGAGTTATATATATATATATATATATATATATATATATATATATATATATATATATATATAAGGGTGGGGGTGCGTCCACCAAACCCTACATCCCAACCCTTTGTCCTGGCCTTGAAAGGACTGCATGCAGCAGATGTACTATTGCACACAACAATAATATTAACAATGTTTCTTGTGGTCACATGGCAGTAGCCTTTAATGGTCAGCTGACCGACCATAAATGCATGTTCATTTAGTTTTTTTATTAAATTGATTTTTAATTTATTTGAATTTTTATAAAATTAATTATTATTTATTAAAAAGTTTTATTATTAATTAATGAATGAATGAATAATAATTTATTTATATAGTTTATTTTAAATAATTATTAATTTAGTTTAATTAAGTTTTAAATTAAAAATAAAATATTATTTAATAATGCTTATGTGATTTATTGATATTATTATTTAATAATTTTGATTGTTAATAAAATCAAAGTAATTTTATTTAATGATCAATAATTATTATTTTAATAATTTATTGGAGATAATTATTTTTAAAGTCATCATATGGTATTTAATTGTGAACCTTGAAATTTCATAAGTTAACGGTGATTGTGCAAATTGTTCTATCACAAGAAATGGGTTAAGTTGTAAGGGTAAAATATAAATCTCATCTACTCAAAAACTTAAACCTTATTGTTAACTTAGACTATGTATCTTCAAAATCAAGCAAAACTAGGAAACTACACTGTTAACTGTATGTTGTCTTATGTTTTGGGTTTAGGTTGACTAGAGTGTTGACTAGTCCTAGGATGTTACTAGATGCTCGAGAGTTTTTTTTTTTGTGATATTATGATGATGTTTTGATCTTGATCTTTTAAATTCAAACATGGTAATGTGTCTAGTATGCTCTATGGAGAGTTTGGATCTATTGATTGTTATTACTTTCCATTGTTCTTGTATGAAACTAAGGTGAATGGTGTGACCTATCTGATTTAACCTTGGAGTCTTTGATAAGTTATTTTTGGATTTTTTTCAGTTACTTGTAAAGGACTGAGGTTTTATTATGAGTTTTCTTTCGATTCTTTCTAGTCACTTATGTAGGACTGAGGTAAAAACTATGATTCTTTGATATGTACTTTTATGAGCCTAGGGTAGGTAATATGTATGTTAAGTTGGGAAGTGGCTTCCAATGGAGGGTGAGGCCCTAAAGAGGCTGATGAGTAACCCATTTTAAGTAGTTAATAAGTGAAAAAACTACACTAAATGAGAGTAAAATAAACCTAATAAGGTTCTTTCCTTTCCTCACCCATACCTCGAGTGCTAGTACAAACTAGGATGGGAGTAGAGAGAATTCTTGATTGTGACCATGCATCATTAGTATGCCTTGTTAGTACAAAAGGATACTAGTGTTGCATGGAGTCACTAGGGGGGCGAAGGATTAAAAGACTAGTTGGGTAACCCTAGAGTTGGCTTGTGTGATGACACTTAACCATGAGCAATATAGATTTCCTATGTGTATTTCTTTGCCTCTGGGTTTAGATGTCATTTTATCTTGGAACCTTTGAGTTAGATTACTTTTATGGTTTTCCTTGAGCTAGACATTACTTTTGAATTTTGGGATTTTTATCTTGTTTGGGACTTGAGACTATCTCCTCACTGTAGTGTGAGTGGACCATTTTGTGTTACCACAAGGTCAGGTGGTAGCACTTTTGACCTTTTCTATTGAGATCCATCTATTGATGCCGTGATTGGAGTTCCTTGTGTTGCATTTTCTTTCATTCTATCTTTGTGTATTATGATTGATGATTTTACTCATTGTAATGTATTTTATTTCATAGATCTGAAAGGGATGATATAAATAATATTATAAATATATACTCTTTCAGGCTTTCATACCTTGTGACATGTATAGTGGATGACTATGCATTCCAAATTAATGTCAAGTGGCATTCGAAACAAATGTATACTATTTAAATGGATTTGAACTTGTAGTTATTCTTTCATTTGGATGTGTTATTTATTGGACTTATTATTAGTTAAATTTAAATGTGATTCAAGATCTTGGGATCCTTAAGGAATGTAATCTATTATGTGTGCTTATGTATGATTGTATGTTATTGCTTCCATTATTTTATAATTGTTGTCTATGTTATTCTTTACAAAAGAAAAATGTTTGGAAAAATTAGTAAAACTTTAGCTTAGTTGTTTTGGATCCCTTGGTGGGGCATTACAAAGTGCACACCAGTTGTCAGTTGACCCAAGCTATATTTCTGCTCACTACTCAAAGATCAAATTTTTAACTAATATGCAAACATAATTATTAAGAGAAGAAGCCAGGATTAGGGCCATACTTGTAGACATTTAAGGCATGATTCTTTTCAACATGGATGCATTGTAGAAACATATTGAACATGTTACAACTCTCATCCATGATAATAACTTCTCCATAGCTGATCACATAATGGAATCGTCAAATGTAAAAATTGCATTACATGCAAGCAAGGTGTTACAAGAAAATCGAGACAAGACAATGTCATTGATTTTGAAGGTACATTCTAACTTCTTATCACATTTGGCATTAGCGTGTAGCATACACCTTTGGCCTTTATGTCAAAAATGGGGAGAAGATAATGTATATATATGTATAGGGGAGCAACATAATATTATGCATATACATGTACAAATAATGAAAATACATCTCTTACAAAATTAGAAAATAGAGTATGTTACCGAGTTGAAGACACAAGATGGAGACTAAAGATTGTTTTGAACTTGAAAATTTGAGAGTTCAATTTTTGATTGATAAATTTTTTTGTCAGTAATGCTAAAGGGGGAGATTATTGACATTATAGTCAAGTTTTTTTAATAGTGACTCACACTTAAATAGCAAGTAGCTAGTGAGCTTATCTTGCAGTTTACAATGTTATCCAAGTAATTCATGTTCTACTAAGTTCTATAGTTGCTACCGAGTTCTAGAAATAGTATTCAATTTGCAATAAGCAACACGTATTAAGTTGATGAATATTAGTGTAAACCAAGCTTCATAGTTTTTACCAAGTTGCATAGTGCAAACTAAGTTGTCCAATGATTACCGAGTTCATAGCATCAGTGATGTGAAACTAGTGTTGACCAAGCTAGGATGTGTCAACCAAGTGATTTAGTTTATATGCTGAGTTTTGTAGTATTCACCCAATCACCAATGTTGACCGAGTTCAGACTAAATGGGAGTGATTAGTATGAGCCAAGCTTCTAGGTCTACTGAGAGCATGATAATGGATTTTGAGTATCAAAACCTTGCCAAGTTTTTCTTCAGAACCTAAGTACCAATAGTTGGGTTGACTTTGTGTATTTTGGTGAAACTTGTATTGTAGCTAACTTTGATGAATTGTAATTTGGATTGGTATTTATGTAATATATTGTATCATGTCCAAATGAGAAAATATAAGAATATATGATGTGAATATAATAAGAGTGAAAGTGTGAAGTAAGAAGGCTACAAGCATACTAAGGAGACAAAAAGATTTATCTATCATAACAAGGTGATCATTACACTCCAAAGGAATCTCAACCAGAAAATTAGAGTTGCAGATCAGAGATCAGCCACTAGTTCATTCTAATAGGTGAAATAGTTAAATCCTTTCACAAGGTAGTCTTAATAGTCTTTTTTAAATCTCTTCACTGAGTGCATACTTTATTGTATGTTTTGTAAATCCTTTCACAAAGTGGACCCAATAGTCCTTATTGCTCCTAATAGGGGAAATCATCAGAAGTAATCAATTAGTAAGTCTTAATTGACCAATTTTATACTATAGTACTAAAGCCTATGGGTATCATCCCCACCCTAGTTTTACTTTCTATTTGGAAGGTTTCTAGGCTACCATATCTCGTGTCAAAGTATTATGGATGTTTTAGTGCTTTCATTTTTTCATGCATGCAATTAGATCAGAATACATATGAAGGATTAATTGGTGAATTAAGATTAAGTTTTATTGGTTCTTGACTTACCCCTCCCTTCTTAGTAACCTAGCCTATCTTATATTTCCAACAATAGTTATTTATTCAAGAGAGAATATTTCATATGGCTAACTCATGCAAAAATTTATCATTGGGTAAATATGTACATGGTCATTCCTAAAGAAATAGTAGTGGATCTATGTAACAACAAGGGGGGGGGGATGTGGTTCAGGATGAAAAATGTTTAAGAATTTTAGTTTCCTATAGTTTTAATACCTACTACAATTAATCTTGTATTCATTTGTGTTCTTTTACTGATGTTTATGAAAAGGTATAAATCTATGTTTTCTACCTTCATTTCCTATAAGAAGGGGTACTAATACCTTAGTTAGGATATATAGAAGTGAATATGGAATATCAGGAACAAATGATTTTGTATTTTTGAATATGTACCTACAAAAAAATAGTGCTCAATTATACTTCCTTATTTTGAATTAATATAAATACATTTTCTTCATCCTAGTTTGGAAAATTCATGTTCAATAACTTGCATTTATTATTATCATCTTTGATAGATTGAATTTGATATATGATCTTGATCATCAAAGTTTGCATGAAATTCTTTCTTTATCTTATTAGTCTTCTTTTTTTGAAATTAAATACATTTGGAATAGTGTTTATATTTGAAGTTCTTTGTCTAGTAGTATATGTTTGTGCACAATGTCTTCAAAGAGTTGATAATATCATGTTCATGTAGGATTGACTTTATTTTCCCACAATTGGATAGAGGACTAGGATTGTTTGCTTCATCCAAGTTGATATAGATTTGTATATTCATCTAAATATCATTTAATCATGATCATTTACATTACCAATTTCCTTTAAAAAGTTCAAAGTAATTTTCAATCTCTATTTTGATTTCTCTTGTGAATATCTTGTGCTTCCAAAAGAGAATCACCTAAGAAATTTGTAATAAAAAGCCTTGAACCAAGTTGAGAGGTTATGGTATAGGTTCACCAATTTAGGTTTTATAGCACATGAAGAGTAGGGGAATTTAATATTTGAGAGTTATTCACATTCATTGGCCAAATTGTGTTGCAGATCCCAACATTGAGTAAGAAATCTTATAGTATTACAACGAACAATTTGACGAATCAACACACTGTAAACATTATCATCATACCAATGCACCCATATTTAGATTAGGGATCAGATTATAATTTAGAGTATGATATAGAATATTGGATATAATTATAGCTAGGATTGAAAATTCATGGTTATTATTATGGTTAGGGTTAGGGATTAGGAATATTCTTTAAGATTCTATTTTTATAATCGTTAATATTATAATTAGGGCTAGGGCTAGGGCTAGGAATAAGGTTGTGATTATGGTTAGAATTAGTGTTTCAAGGTTTTAGTTATGATTATGATTTGCATTAGGGATATGGTAATCATTAGAATTACAATTTAGGGTTATAATTAAGGTTAGGGTTTGGGGTCTTAAATACACATGACATATTAGAGGGGGTGAAGCATTTGTTGATCAAACTTAGTAAACCTTTCCTTCTATTATATCCATAAAATAAGATTTCTAATTATTTAAACACAAAAGTATTTATAAATGAAAGAGAATACAAGAAATAAAAATCACTATACATGATAAAAGATGATATTTACATGGAAATTTCTATTAAGGGGAAAAAATATAGAATATTAGGTCTCAAATATATAACATGTATTAGGGTGCCACTAATTAAAGTTATTTTTTGTAAAGAAAATATGATTTTCAATGAACTCACTACTCAAAAGAAGACTCATTGTCAAAGTTATCACCAACTAATCTCCCTTATTTTATCCACTTTCATCACATTTATCAAATTGATGTAAGTATATTTTTCTTTCTTTCCTTCATGTGCCTCTATTAGAAACTTACAATTGGGACAATTGTTGTTTTATCATTGATGTCAAATCTATTAATGAGACATATTTTAACCTAATCTAAATGTCATATCTATTTTATTGATGAAGCAGATTTGAGAAATTTCTCATAACACTAGTACCTAGAGGAAAGGTTGAGTTATGAAAAGGAAACTACAATGGAAATTTGACTAGATAGACTTTGATAAAACAAAATGATTGTTTATGTCAAGAAAGTTAAGCCAAAAAGAATAATAGAGTAAATGACAAAGGAATGTTGAGTGATGCTAGTGTCAACTGAGCCACAGTTAGTGTCAAGAAAATCTAGTGTTGACCAAGCATCAATATCAACCAAGAAAGCTAGTCAATGCTAAGCCAAAAAAATTTTATAGTGCTTGAGTGTTTAGTGATGACTAATTATCATAAAATAATGATTGTCACGTAATACTATTGAAGATGAAGTCAAGGAAATCATGATTCCCAATCAACTCAGTTGAGATCTTGGGATATGTAAACCATGTTGAAGTTAAGATTAATGAGTTGGATCATTAAATTCAAGGTGAGGATTAGGTAAACACCCAACAGACAGATTCTAGAAAAGTTTCTAGAAGAAGATCAAGAAGATGGATAGATATAGTGAATCATGTTGAACCTAATCATAAACCCTAAGATCTATACTGATCATGGAAAATGATAAAGAAATAATTTCCTATTCAAAGAGGTGTAGAGTAAAACAAATTATAGAGGAGTTCAAGTATATGCAAGAGGCACATAGAAAGAAAGGTGGATCAGAGATGTATAAGAGTGTGAGTGAATGTGAAGCCAAAGGAGAAATCTTGCAAAGATGTTGCTAATAGTGATAAGTGAAATCTAAGAGAAGTCTTGAGTGTTGTTGAAGGGGGAAAACTAATTTCTTGAAGGGTTACTAAGAAAATCAAGAACAAATATGGCAGTGGATAACTTATCAGTTAATCAACACCTAAACTGAATAGAGATATGAACTTGCAAAGTGAGTTTTAATCACATAGATCAAAACCCTATTATTTTATTTCTAATCATTGTAAGTAATTGTTATTGAAATCTTTTTAACAAAGGTTGACCTAATGGCCATTTGAAAGACTTAATAGTCTGTGTAAATCCTTTCACAATGTGACATTCAAAATGAAATGATCAAAGTCCTCTAACAAGGCCACTCCTAATAAGGTGATTAAATCCTCTAACTAGGTCACATTTAACAATGTGTATTGTAGCCTTTAATAGGGTTGACTCCTGATAGAGCTCACTTTGAAAGAGTAAAAAATTGGTGATATGTTGCTAATGGTTTTCCCCAAATTGGGCTTCCATGTAAAAATCCTAGTTTCAAACTTGTGTTGAATGTTTTATATTTTTTATAGTTTATATTTAGCAAAGCATGTTATATTTGGAAGAGTGAATTTTGTTTATAGTAGAGACCAAGTGATAGTAGAGATTGAGCAATAGCAGGTTAATAATAACAGTAAGAGATTTATGTTTAAAAATTCAAATGGTACTTAAGGACCTTGAGAAACTAATTCACCTTGCCCCCTCTTAGTTATTCTAAACATTTCTAATGATTTGTATCAAAGAAAAGTTCTTAAAAAGAGATGTTTTAAGTTACTTAAAGCTAAAGATTATGGCTCAAGAGAGAGATGTACCCAACCTAAATAACGAGAAATTTCCTACATGGAAAACCTTGATGAGGTTGCACATATCTAGTATCAATGATGTTGCTATAAATTTTGTGGACAATGAATATGTAGAGCTAAGAACTACTCCTCTGATAAATGGACAACTGAAGTAGAAACAAGAACACAACCAAGAAATATTGGTGATTGCCTCAACCCTAAGCTATACCAATTTTGATGACCTAAAAGACTATAATTGTAAGAATTTGGCTTAGGCCAGAATTCACCCAAGAACTAAAGAACTCAACACAAGTACACAATAGACCAAGAGAGAGAGTATGATGAGAATGATGATATCCATTCAATATACCATATAGCCATATCAGCCATTACAAGAGTACACTAGGAGTGCCTATATATAAAGGCCTCAGGAGAGCTTCTAGAATACATAGAAGTCAACATCATAATAAGTCATACAACCAGGCACATGTCCACTAGATATGGGCTATCCTCCATTAAGCATGGATGCAAGTGCAATGATGTGAGGATAAGACTACAATGGTGTAGACAACATGTGCTAAATTAGGATTCTAAATAATTGTGTTGTCAACATGACAACTCAGTGAATGATGCAAACTCCTATGTCATAGATACCATGTGCATAATTAGAGTTGTGTACTTCTGTGAGAGTACACAAACTCCTAAGTGTCTCACCTAAATAAATAATTAAATAATGCATTAACCTAAGTAAAATTAAGTGTAATAACTAAATACTTATTTACACCAGCACCCCCCATTAAGTGAAACTTGGAGGAATTCCCTTAAGCTTACAAAATCTAGGATGAACTGCATAATGGGTCCTAGCTACTAGGCCATGTTAGGTACCTATGTACATAATGATGTGCAATCTCTCATAACACAGAGAAAGAGGGAAAACCTCATAGGAAAAACCCTCCCCCAAAAAGAGTGATGAATAAAGATGCATGGATTGATAGAGTAATCAAGACCCCCCCATTACAACATACATCTAGTATATACATAAGAGAATGATGAGAAGAAGAAGAGAGATAGGATAGGCTTCCCCCCCTAAAGAAGAATGCCAAACAATGACTACTCCAATGAAGAAGTTGATCCAAGACTATAGAATGGTGTTCCTCCCCTTAAGAAGAAACAATGCCAACGGTACAAATGAGACACTTCCACTGTACATGGAAAGAGTCCCATGAATGAGTGATGTCTCTCAAACCTACTCAACTAGCTAAAGAATTTGTCTCAAAGAATTGTCTGTCTCTACAACTGATGAAGAACCCCTCTGCAACTACTGATCATAAGTATCCATAATCACTTCAACTTGTAATGATCAATCATGTAGAGAATGAACAAAAGGTTTGGATGGAGCCCTCATAACAACTAAAGAAGGTGATTTTGCATCAAGAAGAAGAGGTAGATCATCAATACTATCTCCCAAATTTGTCACTGAACCTATGCCTGGAAGACTGGAAGTACCCTGTTATGCTGGACCTATCACTATGGTGATGTATGCATGTGGACTGAACTAATGTAGTGAGCTCTCACTACAACTGTTGATAGAACTCCACGTGTCTGAATCTATTGAAGCACTATCGTTGGTGTCACTATCAGTTTCCACACAATATGATGTGTAAAGAGGATTAGAGGACAAGCTTGGTGAACATTCCTCAAAATATACATCCTTCTCCACAAAAATCTAATGTTTCTTAGGATCTAGAAGTCTGTATGCCTTCACACTATCTTCATAACCAATGAAAGTACAAGGCCGAGATGACTATGCCTTGCATCTCCTGGAAGATACCTTTGCCCATGCAAGACAACCAAAGACTCTGAAGTGTGTCACAATAGATTTTTTGTTGTACCATGCCTCAAAAGGAGTTTTTCCATCTAAGGCTAGATGAGGAGATCTATTAAGAATGTGAGTGGTACTAGAGATTACTTCGACTTCTAATGGTGGATTGAGAGACTTAGCATGTATCATGCAACTTTCCATAGACTTAAAAGTTCAAATCCTCAAGGCTAAAATATCTATCTTATGTAGAGTGAATGCTGGTAGAGGCTGAAGATCAATGCCCTCAAGTCTACAAAAGTCTATAAGTCTTCTGTTCACATACATGCTTCCATTGTCCATTCAAAGAACTTTGGTGGCTTTCTTGGATTTCCATTCAACATGAGTCTTGAAGTCTAGAAACTTGTCCAACACTTCATCCTTACTATGAAGAAAGTAGACCCAAGTATATCTTGAAAAGTCATCAACAAAGGTAAGTATGTAGTGACCCTAGCTGAATGCAAAAGGACTTGTTAATACCATGTGAACCATCTGTAGAACACTTGGTGCTCTTGAAGACTTCCCTTTTTGTATCTTCCCCTCTAGATGCATATCCATTGAATTTGTTGAATATTCACCTTTAGAAAATTCTTTGACCATTTTATATGTGCAAAGTTGTTGAAGATAGTGAAAGTCAAGAAGACCATACCGCTCATGCCATAATTGCATTCTTGAATTTGATTGTGTTAACAAGGCCTTTGGAGGAGACTTGGGCAAAAAATAAGAGAAAGATTACAACCTTTTGTTATGATTCACTTTCCCCACTACAACCAAGGAGTCATCTTTAAGACTGTGCACCTTTACTGAGTCTAGAAGGAACTCAACTCTATGTCCATCTCCAAGGTGAGTGGTTTGGTAGATTGAGAAGAGATTTGAACTTAGGTTTGGAACATAGAGAACCTCTTAAAACTCTATATTTTCCATCTCCACATTTCCTTTCCCTTCAACTTCCATTTTTCTATTATCTCCCATGAAGATGTGTGGTACCTTTGATTGCTTCATTGAAGAAAAATCCTCCTTTGAAGAACCCATGTGATAAGAGGCACTTGAGTCAAATATCCATTCCTTTGAAGAATTTGAATTTTCCATGAATGTTTTCCCTTTTCCCTTGGAATTGGAAGAAGACCCTTTATCCTTGTAAGCATTAGGAAATGGAACATTATGTTTCCTCATGATGTTGGTCAACTCATCAATATTTTTAAGATAACACTCATGGTCTTCATGACCCGATTTCTCACAATAGGCACACTTTTTCTTATCCTTATTGTTGTCCCCCTTCTTGTTGGAATTTGAGGAAGACTTGCCTTGTTGATTGGATTGTGGTGTTCTCTTTTTTGCATCCTCAGATTTGGTCTTCCATTTCTTCTTACACTTTCCTTTATTTGAAGATTGTCTAGCTGAATTTTAAGAACCCTCATTGTTGGCCACCAATGCTTTAAACTTAGGTGATTTGAGAATCCAAATTTATTTTAACTTCTTTTCTTTAGTATCCAATAGATCAAAATATTCATCAAAAGTAACTTTCTTGTGGGTAGACCCTAAGGTAGTCTTTAAGGTGTTAAAAGAAGATACAAATGTGTAATACTTTGATGGCAGCTTGTTATGTATAAGAAATCAATCTATCATCTTTGATAGGACTCCCACAATCAGTAAGCTTTGTCCTTAGTTCATTCACCTTGATGATGAAATCATGTATTGAATCATATGACTTAGGATCTAAGGAGACAAGCTCATCTTCAATTTTGAAAACATCCTCTTCAAGCACTTTACCATAACGGTTTTTGAGGGTATCCCAAGCTTCCTTGGATGTAGAACACTTCTTAATTTGATACATGATCTTATCATCAACCCCCAAACATATATCACCTAGGGCTTTCCTATCCATTACTACCCAAGCTAAAATATCACTTGCTAATACATTATCACCTATTGGTTTAGGAAGAGTACCATCTACATATTGTGAAACTCCATTATGCATTAAGTGATACCACATTTTTATGGACCATGTTGCATAAATATGAGGAGTTAGTTTAAGAAACTTAAAGCTGGCCATAATGCCAAAAATGAAAAAAAAGTGTAGAAAAGAGAGAACACAACACCAAGAACATAGCCCCCCCCCCCCCCCCCCCCCACTTTCACCAAATCAAGAAACCCCCCCAAAAGAGATGCTTTGGGCACTTTATTAGTAGTGCGATTACAATGGGCCACTTGCCAATTTTGGCCTTTGTGGACTTCTAACTTTTCTTGTTACAACCTCTTAATAGATTACAAATTTGAAGATTTACAATGTGCTACAATTCTAAAGTAATACAAAGCAAAGAAAGGCCCTATTGTTGAAAGTGACACTTTTGTCCACACAACCCTACAATTTGATAGTAGATTTGGAAAGTAGACAAAAAATAATGCATTTAAAAAAAAAAATAGAACCTATTTTTGATTTCAAATGTGCCTGTATGGAGTGTTTGAATTTTTAAAATGTAGGATTATGTAGGTATAGTCACCAAAAAATGCAAATTCTGACAAATCCATGAACCAAAACAAGAAAAAAGCTACATCGCTAAAATTTTTAGGAAATTTTACCTAATTTCAAAAAAAATTGCACCTAATTTGGAGTTCAAATGTCTAAGTTATGGTCTCCTAAACTTGGACAAAAAAATTGAAAATCAATCTGGAGAGGGGTTGCATTAGAAAATGAGGGGGTTAAATTTGATAGTCATATAGTCATCACATTAGTTCAAATTTAGCCTAGTATGATGGTTAGATGACTATCAATTTTAAGCTCATGAACTTGATGACATTAGTCACACAAAATTGTACAAATCATATAGATGCATGACATGGCAATGTACGACCATTGACTATATGTGCTAACAAGTGTACAGATTTAAATTCCATGTGTGCTAACTGGTCAAGCTAATTTGTCACTAACATAGGCAATATAGCTGACTGGGCAATCCTGTCACAATGTGACGTGGCAGGTCTACGTAGCTAAACTTCTGTCATGTGGATATTGATATGGCCCAATAGATAAGCATTACATGGTGATAGATTACTAGTCACAACATTTGCTGCATCATCATAGAGGTAAAATTTGTGTGGATTTTGTAGGCTAATAATAGTGCGCCAGGTGGACTAGATGAAGCACTTGTTTGAGCCATGTGGGCACTAATTCAGTGCTGTGTCTACAGATTCACGCCAATCGAAAAGTGTTTTTTTTCGCTAGAGTTTCTTTTAGCCTTTGCTAGGCTATGTGGAATTATCCCACATTCGATGTGGGATTCTACTATGAACTGTATAAGAGTTTACATGGGCTAAGTGAAATCAAACATAAAGCCTTGTCGCCGGTGAAAAGAAGGGATGGCGATGGGTTTCCAGTTTACTTTGCATCAAAATTTGGAAGCTTGGCTAACTAGTGTGATTCTGATCTATTGGGAATATGTTAGAATTTATTTGCCCATAGATTTGCAAAGGTTGCTCAGTACGGCCAAAATTTAAAAGCCGAAAAATAATTTAATATGCCTGTAGAATAAATAATGCTCCCTGTAATAAATTATTCCTCCAAAATTACAGAGCCAAGCCGGGGTGTCACTGCCTGGTTCGGCTAAAAAAAATTTCTCTACTTGAACACCCAATTGGGCAAAAAATTCAAAAAAATAGCAAAATTACAAAGAAATAATTAAATTAGATTTGAAACACAAATAATCAGATCAATAAAATGACCATACCCAAACTACAAATCGGGGCCTCTAAGTTTCGATTTGCAAAAAATGTTTGCCTCATGATCAACTTTCACTTAACATAGGAAAATTTATAGTAGATCTTCACTGAATCGATGCTCTAGACACAATGGTGAGGTCAGATCTAGCTCTAGATGCTCCCAATTTCTATGGATTCTCTGGATTCAGGTTGAGGTGCTAAAGCATGAACGGTCTCGAATGGCTATGTGTAGAGAATCTCCCTCAACTTTGATATCATATAAGAATTTGGCTTAGGCCAGAATTCACACAAGAACTAAAGAACTCAACACAAGCACACAATAGACCAAGAGATAGAGTATGATTAGAATGATGATATTCATTCAATATGCCATACAACCATATCAACCATTACAAGAGTACACTAGGATTGCCTATATATAAAGGCCTCAAGAGAGCTTCTAGAATGCATAGAAGTCAGCATCATGATAAATCATACAACCAGGCACATGTCCACCAAATATGGGTTATCTTCCATTAAGCATGGATGTAAGTGCAATAGTGTGAGGATAAGCCTACAATGGTGTAGCATGCAACTCAGTGGTGTAGACAACATGTGCTAAATTAGGAGTGTGAATAACTGTGTTGTCAACATGACAACTTTGTGAATGATGCAAACTCCTATGTTGTAGGCACCATGTGCATAATTAGAGTTGTGTACTTCTATGAGAATACACAAACTCCTAAGTGTCTCACCTAAATAAATAATAAAATAATGAAAAATAATTAAATAATGCATTAACCTAAGTAAACTTAAGTGTAATAAGTAAATACTTATTTACACCAATAGTAACAATACAAAGAAAATGTGGGACAAACTAAAGACCATATATGGAGGTGATGAAAATTACTTGAGAGCCAAATCAAAAAGCTCAAGAGGTAAATTTGATGACATGAGAATGGTGGAAGGTGACAATATAGTACAATACTGCACAAGAATTAAAGAAGTTGTAAATATTATTCATGGTGAAAATGGAGAAATCAAAGATAAAACTGTGATAAGCAATGTATTGAGGACTCTACTCCCTATTTATGCCATTAAATTAGTCTCTACAATCCAAGAACTAAGATGGACACTATGTAAAACTTTAGACCTTAGATGTAATGCCCCACCCACAGATCCTTGGAACACAAGGATAAAATATTCACTAAATGATTTTTTCTTATGACAAGTTACTAAATAAAAAACATAAAGTAACCAAGTGTAATAATGAAACATCAAAACAAGGTGATAGGAATAGGGAACATTGCTAAACTCACATTATCACCTACAACAGTGGAAGTCTTACAACACTTCCAAAGATCTCCAAGAAGACAACAATAACTCACAAACCAAAGATCACACAAATCATGAGAATGTACCAAAGGGATGTTCTCTTTCAAACCCAAAGTAAAAAATCCTAACATGGTTAAACAACAAGTCCATTTCCACTCATCATTTAATAATCCATAATTACAAGAAGAGACCAACAATGGTCACATAAAAGACAATGGCTAAAAGTTACAACCACCTACTAGACACCAAGCTGATAGACAAATGTTGACTCCTAAAATTTGGCTAATTCTGAAATCTTAAAGCCTTGAAATGTGGCTATGTCTAAATTTCTTAAGCCGTAAAATTTCATAGAATCTTTATCTTAACTTGGAGAGGTCAGGAACCAATCTCAAATGAATCTTCACATATATGAAAATATCTATTAAATGATATATTTTAAACCCCATAGAAAATCTATTTTGAACTAGGAAGGTGTAAAACCCAATAGGGTGTCCAAAACTTACTTTTGAACTTTCCTTGACCAAGCCAAAATGCCCCTTGTTTTTCACATGAGGAAACATTGATGTTCACTCTCATGTGAGACTTTTCTTGTTGACACTAGACCTTTCCTAACTACATGTGATGATTTTTAATGCTTTGAGTGAGGCTTTACAATGACGTGCGTAAGCCTTCACATCACATCATGTGAGGAATTACATGCTCTACACAAGAATTTGTTTCTCCATGCAAGGAAGTACATGCTTATGCGAGGGAGAATGTATATTTATGTGAGACAATATATTATTTCATGATAAAGTTCCCTTCCCATGAGAGGTATGCCAATAATGCAATATCGAGGCAAGAAGAAAATGCATAAAAATATGAAACCTCCACATTGGGGAGTATTGGATCCACGTAAATTGAGGAATGATCACTCAAAAGCATAAAAGAGATCAATTAACTCTAACATCTAATCTATAACATCTAGTGTAATCATGCAGAAAGAAACATCACCATGAACATACATGAGCATAAATCAAATATTACAAGAAGGAAACACAAGAAATGAAGCCACCAAACTAACAACAACTGTGCTCATTTTCTTCCATCCATAATAGCATCATGGGACCTTAAAGACCCTAGCCATGCCCTAAGAATGAATCTCAAATTTCCAATAGGATACTTGGAGTAGTGTCATGAGATCATTCTTAACAATACTATCAATAAAAACATAAGGGGAGAATACATCCAATCATGCTAATCTATCAATAGCAACACTATCCAAAGCAATGGTAAGGAATCTCATCTAGAAATATGATACAAAATCATGATAAAGGAATGCCTCAAGTAACATGTAATATTCATCATCTTAAAATGGTAGAAAATGCATCCAAAGTTAAACATAAGTCATTAGAGAACATACTCTGGATACACCTATAAGAATTTGCCTTAGGGAAAAATTCACCCAAGACAAAGAAGCACAATAACTAGCAAAAATAGACCAATATAGTATGATCAAAATAA
This sequence comes from Cupressus sempervirens, assembly GCA_028749045.1. Lineage (NCBI taxonomy): Eukaryota > Viridiplantae > Streptophyta > Pinopsida > Cupressales > Cupressaceae > Cupressus > Cupressus sempervirens. The sequence goes on along the minus strand of CM053783.1, from coordinate 280,806,132 downwards.
AAATATGATATTCAATTCATTTTGTAGTACACTAGAGGTGCCTATATATAAAGGCCTCTATGATGCATCTAGAATATCTAGGAGTTAGCAGTATGATAAACCTCACAACTAAGCACATGTCCACCAGGAAAGAGTTATCCTCCATTAAGAACAAGAGTTAGTGTAATGATGAGAGGATAAGCCTACAAATGTGTGTCATGTAAAACTATGTTTTAGATACCATGTGCTAAATTAAGAGTATAAACAACTATGTTGTTTACATGAGAATTTAGTTGATTATGCATACTCTTGTGTTTTCAACAAGACAACTCATATGAGTATGCAAACTCCTAAGTGTCTAGCCTAAGAAATAATAAAATAATGCATTCATCCTAAGTAAACTTAAGTAAAGTGTAAATAATAATTATTTACACTAACATCCTTTCTTGAATGCAACTTAGGGGAATGCACTTAAGCTCACAAAAGCTATGATGAAATGCATAATGAGTCCTGGCTATTAGGCCATGTTAGGTACCCAAGTACAAATGCAATGCAAAAATGCAATGAAATCTCTTTGCAAATGAAGAAAGAGGAAATACCTCATGGGAAACCCCCCCCCCCCCACAAAAGAGAGATATGTACAATATAGAAGAGAAGGATCATGTGACTCGCTTAGTGAAAAATCCCTCACCACCAAGAGATCTCGCAAATGAATATACTTGACCTCTATGAAGGGCTTGGTGAAAATGTTGGCTACCTACTACTCAATATGAAAATACTAAAATGTGATGACCTACTCATGAATTAGCTCTCTAATGTAGTGCATATGAACCTCAATATGTTTGGTGTGCTGATGTTGCATTGGATATTTTGAGATTTCAATAGCACTCTGGTTATCAAAATGGATGATGGTGGGTCTGGGTAGATCAAAACCAAACTCCTTTAGAATCTGTTGTAGCCAAATAGCCTATATTGCTGCATTTATAGCTCCTTGATACTCAACCTTAGCCGATGAAAGAGCAATGATGTTTTTTCTTTTTACTCTGCCAACAAATGGGGCTAGAACTAAGATGAAGCATATATCCTAAAGTAGACTTGTGATAATCAATGTCCCCTACATAGTTTGAGTTTGTGTATTCCACTAACTAAAGTACTATACTAGCTGCATAATGTATCCCATGTGTATGTGTACCCTAGATATAGTACAATATTTGCATGGCTTCCTTTTAATGAAGTTCATGTTGCTCTTGCATGAAGTGAGAAACCATGCAAAGTGCAAATGAGATGTCAGGGCATGTATGTGTCAAGTAGATGAGGCTTCCCACCAACTATCTATACAAAGTCACATCAACAAGTGGAGAGGAACACTTTGTTTCTAACTTAACACATGAAAGGAATGCGGTGGATGCAGTCTTGTAGTCACTCATGTGAAACTTAGCTAGAAGATCAAAAACACACTTTAGCTATGATAATTTTATCCATGATGAAGAATAATATACCTCCATACCAAGTAAATAGTGTAGTAGACCCAAGTCTATCATCAAAAACTTGTCTTGCAAAGTAGCCTTTACATTGTCGATGATGGATGTAGTACTTCCTATAATGATCAAGTCATCCATATAGAGTACAAGGAGCAAATGTGAATCATCCCTATGAGGAATGAAGACACTCAGATCAAAATGACATTAGGTGAAGCCTTTTGAGAGAAGGAAGGAATCCATCTTGGTGTACCAAGCTCTGGGAGCTTGTTTAAGTCCATAAATAGACTTCTTCAATTTGTAAACCAAGGACACATCTTGTATGAATCCTTGCGGTTGCTCCATATATATCTCCTGATATAGATCACCATTCAGAAAGGTGCTCTTCACATCCATCTGATGAACAACCCATCTCTGAGTTGCTGCTATAGCTATTGTCAAGCGAATGGAATTCATCTTTGCCATTGGTGCAAAGGTCTCAGCATAATCAATGCTAGGTACCTGAGAAATTTTTTTTTTCAACAAGTTGAGCTTTATGTTTATCAACACTTCCATTAGCTAGGAATTTGGTTCGATAGATCCACTTAAACTGAACAAATTTTCTTCCCTTAGGAAGAGAGACTAATTCCCATGTTTCATTTCTCATAAGATAGTTATACTCTTCCTCCATTGCTCTATCCCATTTTGGAATACTTGATGCTTCTTTAAATGATTGCGGATCTAAAACAACTGCAATATAAGCATGTTGGAGTGAATTGTGCTATGACCTTGTCCTCCTTGTATCAGAAGGATTCACTACCAATGGTCCTATTGAATCCAATGTCTACTTAGCCCATCTAGGTCTTATGGAAGGAGATGTAGAAGGAGTATCCTCAATCTCAACTAGTTGATGCCTCTATGTTGGTTGGGGATGTACATCTTCCAAGTCACTATTTTCACTATCAATCTCTTTAATGAAGGAGGAAGGAGGAGTTGAAGAAGAAAATCTTAGATAACTTTCTTCAAAATGTGCACTCCTCTCATAGAATATATCACGTATCTCTAGATCGATTAACTTGTAGGCCTTATGTGAGTCCACATATCCAACAAAGATGCAAGGTTTGCTTTGAGATTATAATGCCTTACATTTCTATGGAGGTATTCTGGCCCATGTAGGACAACTGAAGACTCTGAAGTGCTTAACTATAGGTTTCCTAGTAGTCCATGCTTCAAAAGAGTTATACCATCCAAAGCTTTGTGAGGACTTCTATTATGGATGTAGTTAGCACAATTCATTGCTTCAACCCAAAAGACTTGATCAAGAGACATTTTTAATAGCATGCAAGTGGTCATCTCTTTTAGAGTTTTCTTTTTCCTCTTAGCAACACCATTCTGTTGTGGTGTATATGGTAGTGAATGCTGAAGGTCAATTCCCTTTTGAGTGAAAAAGTCTATTATTCTTGTGTTCATATACTCCCCCCCCGCCCTCCCCCTCCATTATCTATTTGAAGAAGTTTGATGAATTTTCTTGACTTCTTTTCCACTTGAGCCTTGAAGTTAAGAATTTTTTCATACACCTCACTCTTATGAGCCATGAAGAAAACCCAAGTAAAGCAGAGTGGTCATCTATGAAGGTGAGTGCATAGCAAGACTCACCAAATGATGGCTTTTCCACCATGAACCAATTCAAGAACACATTGTGCTCTCCAAGACTTCCCCTTTTCATACAATTTTTATGGATGTTTTCTAAGTGAGCAACCTAAACAAACACCTTCTAAAAACTGAATTTGAGGTAGAATATTGACCATTTTCTTGTTGCTAAGTTATTAAAGATATCTATAGTTGAGATGTTCAAATCTCTCATGCCATAGTTTACTTTCTATATTTAAATGTAGTAATAAGGCTTGTGTATTTGATTTTGGCACAAAGGAGGAGAAAGTGTAAAGCCTTGAATCATGATTGGCTTCCCCAATTGCAATCATAGAGTCATCCTTAATGCTTTTTACTGCCACTAAATTTGGAAGAAATTCCACCTTATTTCAACCTCCATAGTGAGTCATTTGGTAGACTAAAAGAAGGTTGGAGGTAAGATTAGGAACATATAAAACATCCTTGAACATTCCATTATTCATCTCAACTTCACCTTTACCTTCAACTTCCACCTTAGTATCATCACCTACAAAGATGTGTGGTACCTTTGAATGTGCCATGGAAGAAACATCTCACTTTGACAAACCCATATGATGTGTCGCACCTAAATCAATGATTTGTTCTCCCTGACTAACAGTGTTTGTGAGTAAAGCATGCCCTTTTCCCTTAGAATCTGAAGATGATGATCCTTTCTCCTTATAAGCATTAGGCGATGGAGCATTGTGTTCCTTCATGATGTTCTTCAACTCATCAATCTACTTATGCAAACACTAATGTTCATAGTGACCCATATTCTTACAATAGACACATTTTTTCTTCTCCTACTTAGTGTTTCCCTTTTTATTTGTATTTGATTAAGACTTGCCTTGTTGATTTGATGTTGGTGTTGTCTTTTTTGTATCCTCTTGTTTATTGTTCTTCCACTTCTTCTTGCCCTTTCCTTTGTTTGAACTTAGACCAGCTGAATTTTGAGAATCCTCGTCATTAGCCACCAATGCCTTAGACTTGGATGACTTGAGAATCCCCATTATTTACAACTTAGCTTGTTCTTCTTCTAATAGTTGAGCATAATCATCAAAAGTAATTTTCTTGTAGGAAGCCCCTAATGTAGTCTTTGTGGTGTTGTAAGAAGAAACAAAGGTGGAGTACTTAGATGGTAGCTTATTATGAATGAGATAGATCAACCTATCATCTTTTATAGGACTACCACAATCATCTAGTTTTGTTCTTATTTCATTCACCTTAATGATAAAATCCTATATAGAATCAAATGTCTTAGGATCTAGGGAGACAAGCTCATCTCTAATTTTGTAAACATCCTCCTCAGACACTTTACCATATAGGTTTTTGAGGGCATCCCAAGCTTCCTTGGATGTATTATACTTCATGGTTTGATAGAGAATCTTATCTTCAACCCCCATCCTAATATCACTAAGGGCTTTCCTATCTACCTCTTCTCAAGCAGTAATATCACTTTAAGATACTTGATCAACTATTGGTTATTTGGTTTTAATTTAATAGGCCATGTAGCATAGTTATTGGTGTTAATTTTGGAAACTTAAGATTTCCCATAATGCAATAAATGAAAGATAACAACAAAAAAAGATGAACATAGCACCAATAGACACCCTCCTTTTCACTCAATCAAGAAATCACCCCCCCTCCCAAATGAAAGATTTCAACAATTTATACTTAGTGTGATTACAATAGCCACTTGCCAATTTTGGCCTTAGTGGACTTCTAATTTTCTATTCACAACCTCCTTTTGTAGTCCAAATCTAAAACTAAACAATGTACAACAATTTTGAAGTAATACAATGCAAAGAAAGAACCTAATTCTGAAAGTGATATTTTTGTCCACACAAGCCTATAATTTGACTATAGATCTAGAAAATAAATGAAAAATTACTCACTTTCAAAAAAAATGGAACTTGATTTGGAGTTTGGATGAGCTTGTATGGAGTAATTAAAGTTGTGAAATGTAGGATTGGATAGGTATAGTCACCAAAAACTAAAACCTCTAAAAAAATCCATGCACCAAAACTATAAAATAATAGGAATACTAAACATTTAGGAAATTCTACCCAAAATCGAAAAAAATTGTAGTTCATTTGGAGCCTAGATGACTATAATATGGCCTCCCAAAGTCACAATGTCAAATAAAAAATGAATCTTGAGAGGGATTTGATCAAAAAATAGTGAGGTTAAATTTGATGTCCAAATGGCCATTGTAGTAGCTCAAATTTGCCTGGAAATGATGGTCAGATGTGTGTTAAATTTAGCATAGCAAAAGGATGATGTCAGCAAAATTGACCCTCCTAGGTGACATCATTACTGATGTTAGCAGTGTAGGAATAGTACAGACTACCATGATGTGGTAGAGTATAGATCCAACATGGGGTGGATGATGTGTACTATTGCCAACTATGTGGGTGTCTATGTGGTAGACTTTCTACTGTCTGCATAGAGGGAGTCTTTGCTATCATAGATCTATTGACTATTGTGCCACATGGTGTAGAGCTGGCCACTAATGGGGCCATGCATGGAATTATGAAGCTATAGTGGGCTAAAAATAATAGTAGTGGCTAGAGAATATTTAACATTGGTAGTTAGAAAAAGAAGCTCGCTAGTAGTTGTTATACGAATGGTGGCAGGGTAATCTGTGGTGGCTAGGAAGTGGCTAAAATAACCAATTTTTAATTAGCAATAAGGGAAATTAGTCCCACATGTGATGGGATTATGCTCTCTTTGTTGTTTGAAAGAAGAGGTCCACAGACTTTAAACAAAGCCGCATGTGAGTTGGTGATTAAATGTGTAGGCCTATTGGTTTGTAATGCCATGAAAAGTTGGATGTTGGCTGTATGGTGTAATTTGATAGTTGTGTGCCAAAAATAATGCTGATGGAATATTCCAAAATAATAGAGAATATTCCCTATGGGGGCTAGGGTTTCACAGCCCAGTTCCTACAAAAAAAAATTCTCTATAGGCCCAGTAGGCCTAAAATATTTTGGAAAATTGCTCCAAAAATTGAAATTGCAGAGAAAAATTTAGATCTTGCAAATAAATTAACAGATCTAATAAATGACTATACTAGATTTGCAAATTAGACCTTCAGGTGCTGGTTTGCAAAAAAAAATTACCTTGAAATTAACTATGGCCTAATATAGGCAAATTTATTGTCAATTTTCACTGAATTGATGATTTGAATGCAATGGTGAGGTCCACTTTGGCTCTAGATGCTCCTAATATTGACAGATACTCTAGATCTAGATTGAGGTGTCCTCCAAGAGGTGAAGCAAGATTGCTCTCTAGTGGCTATGAAATGACATTTCTATTGCTCTGATACCATGTAAGAATTTTCCTTAGGGAAAAATTTACCCAAGGCCAATTGCACAATAACTAGCACAAATTGACCAACAAAGTATGCCTAGAATAACAATATGATACTCAATTCATTGTATCATACACTAGAGGTGCTTGTATATAAAGGCCTCTATGATGCATCTAGAATGTCTAGGAGTTAGTAGTATGATAAGCCTTACAACCAAACACATGTCCACCAGGAATGGGTTATCCTCCATTAAACATAGGAGTTAGTGTGATGATGAGAGGATAAGCCTACAAAGGTGTGTCATGTAAAATTGTGTTGTAGACACTATGTGCAAAATTGAGAGTGTGAACAACTATGTTGTCTACATGACAACTCAGTTGATTATGCACACTCTAGTGTCGTAGACACCATGTGCTAAATTGGAGTTGGTTACTCCTGTGTTGTCAACAAGACAACACATATGAGTATGCAAGCTCCCAAGTGGATAACCTAAGAAATAATAAAATAATGCATTTATCCTAAGTAAACTTAAATAAAGTGTAAATAATAATTATTTACACTAACAATACCAAGGTACCAAGTGAATATCTAGCATTAGCCTCAAACTAGAAATAGACCATCTATGTACACTAGTCCCTAGCATTGGGATAGGTAGCTATGTCTCCCAACCATGTAGTAACCCATAGGCACACTCCTAGTGTGTTGATGGAGGTATTGATCCAACCAAAAACACACAACACAAAAATCCATGGCTAACACTCACACCAAATTGTATAGAGGATTGAAACCAAGATCATGAGATAATGCAATACAACATGTCCTAGTAAGACACTCTATGGGTCTATTAGTAGGGACTCTTGTGAAGAGTAAGAATTGTCCCCCTAAGGAGGCCAATGTGTTTTTTCCTTGGATGAGTTGTGTGAACAATGAGGTATTTTCTTATCTTATTTAATTATCCAAGAATTCTATTTAATTATCACTTAATTAGAAACTTCTTTAGGTACATCTCACTAGGAACATGACCCAAGATTACGAGAGAAGCCCCTCAACACCAACCTAGCCTACATATCCATTCTCATCACATAATGAGTGCCCATAGGAAATATAGTTTCCCAACTCAACCCCAATGAACATAATGTCATGTCCCCTATTCAAATAATTTAAAAAAAAAAAAAACTTTGTTAAGGCAGGCAGGCTCCAAAAAGGTGAAATTTCAAAAAAAGGGGCTAATATTTGGAAAATAATGGACTAATAAATAAAAATTATTATTAAATTATATTTTATTAACCCCTCTTGGATGTGAGTTAGGGTTATGCCCTCTTTAAAAGGGGTTTGGAGGCATTTTGGGCTCATTCTACATCTTGATTCTTGCTAATTTTCTTGTTGTTCTTCAGAGGCTGCCAAACTTGTGGAGAAGGAGACCCAAGAACAGGAGTTTGCAGGTTTCTAGGAAGGCTAAGGAAGGGAGTTTGAAGCCATTCCATGTGCATGCTCATACAGAGTTTGCCTTTGTGCTGAATAGTGCCGATTTGGGTGTTTTCGAGGTTGTTTTTGGTTTGAGTTTGGGTTTTCAGTTGAGTGTTTCATATCAGTTTGGTTTGCTGCTATATTTTAGACTTTATGATGTTAAAATAGATCTGAATATATGTATTGGGTCGTGATTAAACTTTTGAGATAGTTTATGAGTGTTTTGTGGTGTTTTCGGGCATTTTTGTGTTAATTTCGGGAGCCCGATTGAGCATAGTTTTGCCCTACATTTGTGAGCTGTTGTGTAAAGGCTACACAAATATAGAAATTTCATTTTGTAGGCTGTTATGCTGCTGAAATTTCTGTAAAAATGTCCATTTTCAGATTTATTAATAATTTGTGAAGTTGTGAAGTTTTTGGCACTAATTTGGACATACCCGATTTGGGTTTTATTGGGAAATTGGCAGATCTTTGTAATATTGGTTGTTTGATTTTAAAGTTCTGATTTGAGGCTAGAAATATCATAAAAAATTAGTAAAGGGACATTTCAGTGGTATCAGAGCCGTGATCTTGCCAGCCTGAGGGTTTGTAGAAGTTGCATGTCATATTTTATGATTGCATGCAACTAAGTGAAAGAGAAAAAAGATATTTGCAGCGAGAAAAGAATAAAGAAATTTTGATCAAACCCCCAGTTGAAAGCAAAAGTACAAAATCCAAGGAAGAAAAAAGTGGCTGATCTAGATGAGATGGCAAAGAAATTCTTCCAAGACATCCAAAATACTCAGAAGCAAATAGTGGATGGTTTGGCGGAAACTAGAGAGGCTTTGCGAATATTGACAGAAAAATTACAAGGAATTGCATCTATTAATGAGAAAGGGAGCACTTCAGAGGAGCCAAGAAATGGGAGATCCACACCATCTAAATCAACCAAATCTATTTTCTTGCCTGTAGATGAGCCACCAGTACCAAATCCAACCATTAATCCAGTGGAAGAGGTTACAGGTAATTTGATTACATTAAGAGCTACTTACAATGGCTTAGATGATGACTTTCGTAGTTCAGTTCCTTTTAGAGAATATGTGGATATGATGAACGCTTTGATGCCCAAGAAAGAGAATAGGAAGGAGCATGACACAAGTGGAAGAGAGCTCAAAAATAAAATAAGCAAGTTTACAGCACCTACTTTTGATGGAACAAATAAAATTTCAGCTAGAGCATGGCTACAAAAATTACAAACTTTCTTCACACTTAACCCCATGAAAGAGAGTGATGCTATTCAATTTGCAAGTCTACACTTGGAAGATGCAGCCTATGATTAGTGGTATCATGGAATGACTACTCAAGGTCACGATCAGGTAACTACATTTGAAGATTTCAGTCAAAGGGTGATAGATAGATTTGACCTCAAGGATGATGAAGAGTACTTTAAAGAATTGTCAAAGTTGAAGCAAACCAAATTAGTTAATGAGTATATAGAAGAATTTCAAAAAGTGGCTGTTATGGTACCTAATATGAGTGAAAATATGATCATTTATCTTTTTCTTGATGGTTTAGAAGATTCTGTTAAGGGTTTGGTTAAGGCTTTCTCACCCTCAACCTTACAGGAAGCTATCAAAAGAAGCTTGCAACTTGAAACTTGCGTGCCTATGAAATCAATCACTAATCAAAAACCCCCAAATCTTTGGCAACATAAGGGAAATTTTCAGAAAAAGACTTTCCCAACACTACCACCAAAAGATGTGACAAATGTGGCAAAAAAGAAGGTAGATGAAGAGACTAGGAGTGAATTACGAAGGAAAAAGCTTTGTTTTACTTGTAGAGAACCATGGGTTCTAGGACACAAATGTTTGGGGAAAGGTCAAGTGCACTATATTGAAGTTGCTTCAGAATCTAATTCAGATGAGCATGAGGAGTTTCATGATACTAAGGAGGAGGTAGAAGAAGAGAAAGTAAAAGAAATCAGCAAGGATGGCACTTTAGCAGCATTATCAGAAGTCCCAAGATACCATCCCTTTCGAATTCAAGGGGTACTAGTAGGGCAAAGGTTGACTATTCTTCTTGATAGTGGGGCAACTCACAATTTTATTGATGAGGGATTTGTCATGAAAAGAGGGCTTAAAGCAGAAGATTTTGAGGGATTCAATGTTACTATAGCTGATGGATTCACTATGCCTTGCACACGGGTGGTGAAACAACTCAAGATGACCTTAGGAGATTATGAGTTATGTGATGACTTCTATGTGGTTGGTATTGGGGAGACAGATCTTGTATTGGGTGTTCAATGGTTGCACTCTATCGGAGGCTATTACATGAACCATCAAACTATGGAGTTTAAATTTCATTCCAATGGGAAAGAAGTCATATTGAGAGGGTTATCGAATGGAGCACCTAAGGCGGTCTCTGCAAAGAGGATGGAGAGGACTTTACGAAGAGGACAAGTAACATGGGCAGCAGGAGTCATAATCCAACCAACAAGCTCTCCAAAGAATCAAGGTAATTTCCATTTTGAAATTCAAAATATTCTTGATAAGCATAGTATAGTTTTCAATGATTTGCCTCCAACATTACCACCAGATAGAGGTTTTGAGCATGTTATAGAGTTAGAACAGGGTGCCAAACCAGTTATAACAACCCCATACCGCCATCCAAGAGGTTATAAGGAAGAAATTGAAAAAAATATTAAAGAACTCCTGGACATGGGATTCATAAGGCCTAGCTCTAGTCCATTTGCATCATCTGTGGTACTTGTCAAGAAAAAGGATGGTACAATGAGAATGTGTCTAGACTACAGGGCTCTAAAAAAGAAGACCATAAAAAATAGGTATCCCATACCACGCATAGATGAACTCGTTGATGAGTTACATGGTGCTGTATACTTCTCAAAAATTGACTTAAGATCAGGCTACCATCAAATCCGAATGAGGAGTGAAGATGTGGAAAAGACTGCTTTCAGATGTCACTATGGGCACTTTGAATTTCTTGTTATGCCATTTGGACTCACTAATGCACCTGCAACATTCCAATCTTGTATGAATAAGGTATTCAGTCAGCATCTTCGAAAATTTGTTTTGGTATTTTTTGATGATATCTTGATATACAGTAAAACATGGGAAGAGCATCTAAAGCACATAGACACTATTTTGGGAATCTTGGAGCAGCAATCCTTCTATGCTAAGCTATCTAAATGTGAGTTTGGTTTGACAGAGATCCTATATTTGGGACATATTATAAGCTCTAAAGGAGTACAGGTTGATCAACAAAAAATCCAGGCAATTTTGGATTGGCCTCCACCCACTAATCTTACACAGTTGAGAGATTTCTTCGGGTTGTGTAGCTACTATAGGAGATTTGCCAAGGGATTTTCTCAGGTTGCTGCCCCCTTGACTAATTTGACAAAGAAAGGAGCTTTTGTTTGGACAGAAGAGGCACAAAAAACATTTGATAAGCTTAAGGAGGTAATGAGTTCATGCCCTGTGCTTGCAATTCCAGATTTCTCTTTACCTTTTTTTGTTGAATGTGATGCTTCTGGAGAAGGTATAGGGGCTATCCTAACTCAAAGGGGACATCCAATAGCATTTGAGAGTCAAAAATTAAATCAAACAGAGAAAGGGTACTCCATCTATGATAAGGAAATGTTGGCAATTATGCATGCACTTCATAAGTTTAGACAATATTTGGTATGTGGGAGATTCATTGTAAAGACAGACCATAATAGCCTCAGGTTCTTCTTGAACCAAAGGGATTTGAATGATCGTCAACAAAAATGGGTAAGCAAATTGCAAGCTTATGATTTTGATATTGAATACATGAAAGGAAAGAATAATGTGGTTGTTGATGCTCTCTCAAGAAAGCCCACTTTGTGTTCCTTATCATCTATCTCTACTGATTGGAAAGTCTCCATAATTTTAGAGTATGCTAAAGATTCATTTGTGACCAAGATTTTTGATAAGTTAGTGGATGATAACAGGTACAAGGTTGTTGATGAATTGATTTATTACAAGAACAGGATCTTCTTAGTGCCAGGGTCAAAAAATAAGGAGAGGATATTGAGGGTCTTTCATGACACACCTTTGGCTGGTCACCAAGGATACTTCAAGACATACAGGCAAATTCAAGAGCAGTTTTCATGGAAGGGTATGAAGGAGGATGTCCTTAAACACATTAAGGAATGTATGGTATGCCAACAAAGCAAGAGTGAGCAAAATTTTCCTGCAGGGTTGTTGCAACCACTTCCTATTCCCGAACAAAAATGGGAAAGTATTTCCATGGATTTCATCACTGGGTTGCCCAAGGTTCAAGGTAAGGATTGCATATATGTGGTGGTAGATAGAATAACTAAGTATGCACATTTCTTTCCTATCACATCTGATTTCAAGGCATCACAAGTGGCCGAATTATTCTTCAAGGAAATTTTTAGATTACATGGTTTGCCTAAAAACATTGTTAGTGACCGGGATAGTAGATTCCTCAGCTCTTTTTGGAAGGAGCTCTTTCATTTGGCAGGAACTGAACTCACTCCCAGTACTAGCTATCACCCTCAAACAGATGGACAAACAGAGATAGATAATAAATGGATAGAAGGATATTTGAGGAACTATGTTTCAAATCAACAACATGCTTGGGTGAAATGGTTACACCTAGGGGAGTATTGTTACAATACATCTCATCACATGTCTATTGGTATGCCTCCTTTTCATGCTCTTTATAGTTATGATGCCCTTTCTTTTGTTGATCTAATACTTTCCGATAGCAGAGTACCCGCAGCAAGTAATTTCATCAAGCAAAGCCAAGACATAATAAGGTCCCTCAAGGATAATCTACAACATGCACAAAACCAACAAAAGATATATGCTGATAGGAAAAGGATTGAAAGATCTTTTGAGGTGGGAGATTTGGTATTTGTTAGGTTGCAGCCATATAAGCAAAGCACCTTGAAGAGAAGTGGGGCAGAGAAACTCAAGCCAAGGTTCTATGGGCCTTATAAAATCATCAAGAAGGTAGGAGAGGTAGCTTATGAATTGGAGCTCCCACCAAACAGAAAAATACATAATATTTTTCATGTATCTTGCTTAAAGAAGGTTCTAGGCCAGAAAACCATAGTATCTACAGAATTACCACCTCTTGATGATGAAGGGAAATTAGTTTTGATACCAGAAGAGATTTTGGATACAAGAGAGAAAAGGTTGAGAAATAGGAGCATCATAGAGCATTTGGTCAAATGAAAAGGATTACCACTAGAGGATGCAACTTGGGAAGGAACACATATTCTTGAGAATTCCAACCTTCATTTCTTGAGGACAAGCAATATTTGGGAGGGGAGGACTTGTCATGTCCCCTATTCAAATAATTTAAAAAAAAAAAAAAACTTTGTTAAGGCAGGCAGGCTCTAAAAAGGTGAAATTTTGGAAAAAGGGGCTAATCTTTGGAAACTAATGGACTAATAAATAAAAATTATTATTAAATTATATTTTATTAACCCCTCTTGGACATGAGTTAGGGTTATGCCCTCTTTAAAAGGGGTTTGGAGGCATTTTGGGCTCATTCTACATCTTGATTCTTGCTAATTTTCTTGTTGTTCTTCAGAGGCTGCCAAACCTGTGGAGAAGGAGACCCAAGAACGGGAGTTTTCAGGTTTCCAGGAAGGCTAAGGATGGGATTTTGAAGCCATTCCATGTGCATGCTCATACAGAGTTTGCCTTTGTGCTGAATAGTGCTGATTTGGGTGTTTTCGGGGTTGTTTTTTGTTTGAGTTTGGGTTTTCAGTTGAGTGTTTCATATCAGTTTGGTTTGCTGCTGTATTTCAGACTTTATGATGTTAAAATAGAGCTGAATATATGTATTGGGTCGTGATTAAACTTTTGAGATAGTTTATGAGTGTTTTGTGGTGTTTTCGGGCCTTTTTGTGTTAATTTCGGGAGCCCGATTGAGCATAGTTTTGCCCTACATTTGTGAGTTGTTGTGTAAAGGCTACACAAATCTGAAAATGTCATTTTTTAGGCTGTTATGCTTCTGAAATTTCTGTAAAAATGTCCATTTTCAGATTTATTAATAATTTGTGAAGTTGTGAAGTTTTTGGCACTAATTTGGACATACCCGATTTGGGTTTTATTGGAAAATTGGCAGATCTTTGTAATATTGGTTGTTTGATTTTAAAGTTCTGATTTGAGGCTGGGAATATCATAAAAAATCAGTAAAGGGACATTTCACATAACTCAACTGATAAGCAACGAAGAGATTAGAACTCACAAGACCCCACTAAGTGCACACTCACATGCTCATGTATGGTCATAGTAATAGCACAATGATCATAAATAATAAGAGCTAGATGAGAAACACATAGGGTGCAAGTATAACAAGGTAACTAAACTAACCGATACTTGGGAGTATAGATTCTACATGAGTCCCAATGGTGCAACAAAACTAAACATCATGACTCACTCTATTAACCTAAATCTAGGAGTATGGGTTCTACACAAATCCCAATGATGCAACAAAACACCAAACATCATGGACTCACTCAACTGATCTAAACTTGGGAGTATAGGTTCTACACGAATCCTAACATCCATGAAATAAGAACAAGGGTTCAATCAAAAACAATAACACTAGGTATAAAATCACTCAACCAAGCACATAGTCGAGAATACATATTCAACATGAATCCCAATGCAATCAGAGTACAAATATGTCTAGATTGGAATTCTCATAGATAATCCTAATCCACATAACCAATATCAATGTCAAGAAACACTAAAGAAAATTATGTAGCACACAAATTGAGGCAAAGTAAAAAATGCCCAAAATCCAACATTGATGAAAATCAACAAAAGTAAAAACCTTTTTACAAGCAAGTATAACAAGCCCAAATATCCAATAAAATTTGAGTTCAGAGTCTGTATGCAAAAAGGACCAACATAATAGTCTAAAACCCAAAACCCCAAGTCAAAAAGTAATCAAATGTTCATACCTACCCAATTGGGTAGAGCTAGTATACAAGAATAGAGGAGAATACTAGTTCTGTACCTCCTAGAAAATTCCTATCTAAAACAATCTCTAAAACATAGCCACATTGTAAAAATGGGAGAGCCCTACCTGGAAGCCAAAAGGGACAAAGAAAGAATGTACATGATAAAATAATCACTCCATAAAGGTAGCCCAAAATATGGACAAACTAAAGTCTCCCCAAGATGGGTCCAAAGAAACCAACATCATGATGATCCTACTCCTGTAGCTCCCACAATGAATCAAACTGTAATTCCTCCTAAAGATGATTTGGATTTTTCTCTGAAAATTTCTAATTCAAAAGGTGATAAGTGAGAAAGTACTCCCTTTTTAGGATATATACATTCACTTTAAATATTAAAATAGGAAGATAACTGGCTCACTTAATTAAATCCCTTCTCAACCCAAACCAAAATCAAGAAATTCCAATTAATTGCAATTCAACTACGACAAAGTTGTTAGTAATTAAAATAAGTTAAATCAATATAAAATTTCCTTAAGACATTTAATTTCAATAATTAGATAACTTCCATGACCACTATGGATTTCTAAATGCATGGACATACTCATAGGTCTAATCACATAATGTGTTATGAATCTAGATTTACCAATTACTACGGGATTACAAAATCAATAAGGATAGCTTGTCCATATAGGGATGATATTGGCTCAACATGAAAGGTCTGATCACTAACTCCATATGTCACTATTAGAGATATAAGTCCTACATAATAAATGAACATAATCAAGTGTAGATGCATGGTAATAATAGCTAAAGTGACAATTATGTGAAATCATGTAATTATAGCATCTAATTAATTTTATTGAAATAATTAATTTTGCATAACAAGTGAAATGAATAGTATAAATATCTGTAGCACCTTCACATCACAATAAACACAATTAATGTACATTGAAAATCCTTAGTGAAACCATATTAACACATCATAATCTCATAAATTAGGCAACAACATAATCACCCAGATAATACAACAATATAAATCAAATCACCCCTAGGGTGTAGACCACTCATGGTCATAATCTTGATCACTTATAAGAAAGATCATCAAGGTTTCATCCACCAGGATGACTTGTAGAAATCAAATGAGAGTGGCACTACATTAGAAAGTGTAATTGGTAGACTTACAACTTTTGAAATGCCAATGTTTGATAACTACCACTAGTACATTTTTAGTAAAATGTGACTATGTGACTAAAACATTTAGTCATGACACTAAAATTTTTAGTCACGTGACCAAAATTAATCACATTCCACTATTTCCTTGTAATTTACAACCATAGGTGACTAAATAAGAAAATAATTAGGCCATCAGTTAAAATAACTAGATCAACCAAATAGAAGTGACTAAATAAAATTCCTAATAAATGTCTAAATAACTAGTCACCTAAATAAAAATAACTAAATAATATGCCACTAATCATCAATCAAGGCTCAAATCATCCAAGATACTTCTTTTTTCCCTTTTATTATTCTTGAAAGGATAGTGATTAGTTACTTATGCTCCTTGATCTTCTCATGGGAAAATATTTATCCAATCTAAAACAAAATTTTAGGGTTTAGACCTAATGTTGAACCATTGAATTTTCTTTAGTTTTTTATATTTTATAGGGTCGTCTTACAAAAGATGAGCTCTTTAGGGTTCCATTTAGATCTCAATTCTAGCCAAGGGATTTTCCTTCCATAAAAGCTATATTAATACTTTCTCAAGGGTTTCATTCTTATTGATTGATCCAACCTCTTTCTTAAGAGTTGGAAAATGATATGGCTTCTTTATTATCTTCAACATAATATGATTTTCATGAATTTAAAATTGACTCGATTCATTACAAGGCAAGTAAATTTTGAAGCTTTGGCATTTGATAAATAATTTCATCAACATTGATTGTTGAGAGTTAATAATCATTCTATTTGCTTTCTTATCATTTTGAGTAGCAACTATTATTTTGGATAATTTATATAATCAAGTAAAAAGAATAGACTAGAAGTTCAAAAATGGTTTTACTATTGACATAGTAAAATAAAATTTCCTTAAACTTTTGTATTGAGTGATTTAAAAAGTAAATGATTCTTAAAATTATAGTTAAATAATGTGATTTGTAATATATTGCTTTATCAAATATTTCACAATTATGTTAATGCAAAATACAATATTACAAAAATAAGTACCCACTCCTTATTGTGTAATATGCATGTAATTTTCCTATTGATCAATTTTATTTAACCCAAAATATAAACAATATAATACATATATTTACTAAAATGTTTTGTTATTTATTTTTATTATTATTTTTATAAAAAAATTATAATAAAATAGTAATAAGCATAGGGTTTGAGGGATTTTTTTAAAAGCTAGAATGGACTAGCCACCATCAATATATTAATAATGGAAATTGATTCAAAGAATCATCTAGGAAAGAATTAGAAAGAAAACCTAGAATCCTTGTCATATACATCCATAAAATTGACAATTACATTTGATTTTCAATAGGAAAACCTCGCATTCCCTAAAGATAAAGTATTGTTCATTTTGTCCTTCAACATCAGCTTGTTGAGTTGCCTGTTAGACTTAATAAATGCCCCTGGATTTAGATCCTCAAAATCCATCTCGTCAAATTCTATGTTAGCCATAAAATCTACCAACATGTTTCATTCTCTCAGGTTATGAGAAATATGGATAACCTTAAATGAGTTGAAAAGAAACCAAATTTGTTGAAGGATATATGAGAGTTTCCAACTATGAGATTCCCATTTAATGCATGATTTTATGATCACCATGGAATCGGCTTCAATTTGAATTGTTTGATAACCCCCTTTTATTGCCAAAATTAATCCTTCAAATAGGGCATAAGCCTTAGCCATGTTATTGGTTCCTGGAGGAATAGGGGATGCTTTAATGTCAAGAACCTCTCCATGATGATCTTTAATACAAATACCTATCCCAAATTTTCTCAGATTTCCATGGGAAGAACCATCAAAGTTAATTTTAACTAAACCACATGTGGGAAGGAACCATGGAACTAAATCTCTAAGTATTGGAAAGGTTGGCTATTTGTGATGAAGCCATCCAAAAGTAACATGTATGTCTTTCCAATCCCTAATGATAGTGTTGTTCCAACTAGTAAAAATTGGAATGCATTTAACTCTATGATGACTAGCATTCACCACTTTTGAGATGGACTTTTCAATACCAAGAAGAATAGATTTAATTGGTGAAGAGATCTTATAGAATATCCTCTTGTTTCATTCCCACCAAATTGCCCAAACTACTAATGAAGGGATACATTTCCATAGGCAAGAGAAAAGTGAGGAAGAATATAACATTGTCCAAGCTTGAAAGAGATCCCAAAGATTGTTTGGTAGAGGAGAAGGAAAATAGAGTTTTCTAAGAACGAACAACCAACATTGTTGGGCAAATGAGAAATTCAAAAATAGATGATCTACATCTTCCAATTGAAGATCACACAACCAACAATTGAAAGGTTGGGCAATGTTAGGTTTGGTAAGATGGTCACTAGTGAGAGCTCTCTCTTTTAGAGCTATCTAGGAGAAACAACCTTCTCTAGGAAGAGTGGCTGCAAAGTTCTAGCAAAATGAAAAAGCATGACATTGAGTGTTATTTGAATCCCACTGCTGAATAATCTTGTACCCATCTTTAATACTATAGGAGCCTATTTTTCCCAAGGCCCAAAACCATTTATCCTCCTTTTCTGATAAAAAGACCACTCTGTGTGACAAAATTGTCCTAAATCTAGCTCTATACTAAGAAAAAAATGGTAACTCACTCGGATACTTCCATATAATCTTTCTAGAAAATGGACAAACTATAGAGACATAGTCCACAAGTGTTTTAGCCCTAACATTTTTTAGAAGAATTTACTATTTCCTCCATGGATTTTGTAAGATTGATGGGAGGTAGTTCACTCTAGGAATCATGCCAAAAGTTGACCTTTTCACCACTATTCAACTCCCAAGAAATATATTGGGTCAGGATATCTCTAGATGCCATCATAAAATCCCAAATGACTAATCCTTTGGAGGGGTTTTGAATGGACATAACTTTAGTTAGACAAGGGTTGTCAAGATATTTGTGTTGTATGATTTGACACCAATTAGTGCTAGGCTTCGAGTACATCTGCCAAACTAACTTTCCTCCTAATGCCTTATTGCTTTTCTCCATATCATGTATACTGACACCCCCAAGAATTTTGATTTGTGACATATCTCGGAGTGAGACCAATGGAATTTTATTTACCTCAGTTATGTTTCCATACCATAGAAAATCTCTCAAATTTTTTTGAATGGTCTAAATAACTAAAGTAGGAGCTTTCAAGACTGAGAGATAATAATTGGGGATGGCTGCAAGTACTATTTTGACAAGAAGAATTTTACCTATGATTGATACCCATATGGATTTCCTAACCACTATCCTTGTCTTAATCCTTTTAATAATAGGCATCCAATAACTAATTTTATTAGCTCCCATGAAAAAAGGAATGCCAAGATATACTGAAGGAAAAAATCTTTTGAGGAGCCCAAAATTAAGATAATTTTATTGGAGATAATTTGGTTAGTGTTAAAGATATAAACTTTTGACTTTTGAGGATTAATCTTTTGTCTTGAAGCTATTGAATACAAGTGCATTTAGCTGGTTTGAGGGAATTACAAATACCTTCAAATGGAATTTTAAGGGCATCCTTCATAATTTTCTTTCTCTTTGATATTTGTTGTGGGAATTACAATTGGAGTTATTAAATTTTAAGCATATAAAATTGTGAATTCTACTATCTCTTAGCACTTAAAATTGGGGAAAAATATAGCAATTCGTGCTGTCTAACATAGCTTCAATCATGTATCATATTTGAGATTAATGTTGATACCTTAGGTGACCAAAAGGCATAGTTTTTTTTATCAAAATGATGGAAAAAATAAATAAGATATGAAATGTAGTTAAGAGTATAAATTTACCTTGATGGATATACATTTAACAAGAAAAATCCTAGTTTCTGGCTTGCACACAATATTAGCCACTAAAAAATTGACATTAAATCATAAGTCATCTTTAGTTTGGGCAAATCATTATTATACATCATGAAATCATATAATGACCTTATTAGAAATTTGTTAAAACATTTATAAACCCCAAGATTGATCACACTTGTACTTCTACAACTTCGTGGGTTGGCCACTCTTCCATCTCTTTGTTCACCTTGGACACTGGTCTACCTCCTTATTCGAGCCCAACAAAATGGAGGGTATGTGTTGCATTCCACCTCCTAGTCTATGAACATAGATGGATGGTCATCTATTCCATCGCAAAGTGGCATATTTGGTGGGACCTCAAATTCAAGGGACCCCTAGTCCAAAAGGTTTATACGTATCTCAGTGGCGAACTTGAGTCTTGTAAACTCAGTAAGTTAGAAATCCTTCCTATTTGTAATTCATTTCTCTAAATTCAAAAAAATACTAGCACTTGCACCAAAAAGAAGGTGCAATGGGTATGCCAATAGTAAGATATTCATTAAGGCAAAAGCCTATAACACAATAATAACTTGTGAGCCTCCAATCTGGAAGGTCTTGAGTTTAAGTTTACTCTATCTTAACAAAGACTAATAATTAATCTCAACAATAATAATAAATCTTGACTTTGGCCTATTACACATAAAAAAATAGTAATATGCAGATTGCTTTGTTAAAAAAATAGTTATTTAAAGATTTTAAAATAAGTAATAAATAAACAAAAACTCAAGAAAATCAAATACAAGGCCAAAAAAAAAAAATTGGGTAGGCATGTTGTCATTTGTAGAGTTTATTTTTCAATCTTTTATGATCTACCTGCTAGGGCTTCCATCGATAATCTAAAGTCGCATGGAATGGAGCTTTCTGAAATTTCTTATACAAGTTGCCAATTTGTTTTCAACAAGTATTTTCAGATCCATCTCAATGGAATTTTGCACCTGGAATGAGGTGGTGATGTCACTGAGAAAGACGCTGGGGAAAGTTCTCCAAGCATGGACAAAGTCATTCACTGATTCCTTCGCTTCACTCGCAAGCGCTCCTCCACTACCACAGTCAACATAAGGATTCTTCTTTGGGATATGGTAATGCATCTTATGTCTTCTTCTTTTACCTCTACATTTTGACACAGAGAATAATCCATGACTATTATGTCTCATGTCATTTAGGGTCATGAAGAGAAAGGAATAGAGATTTACAAAGCAACTGCTGACCTTGGCAATCCTGTATGACAATACAATGTTGGTCTTTTGTACTTGCAAGCTACATCTGGGGTTTTCTCTAATTTAATACATGATTCTCATCCTTGTATAATTTGGGATTATATGTAAATATTAAAGCTTCATCAAGTGTACATTTTTAAAAATAAATAAGCAATTTATCAGAAAATTACCATTTTATCTGTTACTAGTAATAAATAAGCATAATGTTTTTCATATCATATTTTCTAGTATAGTCACCATGAGATCCTTGTTTGTGGGAGAACATACAAAAATAACATCTGTTCTTCCAAAATAGGAAAATATTATGCATATAAAGGACAGATCATTAAACGCTATGAAAAACATGATATAAGCAGCCAAATCCAAAGATGATATAAAGACTCAGAACAAAGATCGTATAATGTCAGTTCCAAGATATCAATGCTTGGGAAAAGATGAGAGGGCCTTCATTCAAGCAGGAAGATTCTTTTGACATTGATTAATGAGTAAGAACTTGATGGAATACAGACCACGTGATCTATGGAGGCCTGATAAGAGTGTTGAATGACACTGATATCAACTGGTAAAAAAATAAGAATAATAAAGATTATTAAAGTCTGTATTAAAAAAACCACAGTGATAGCATATTGGAAAGACATATCGTGGGCTTGGAATTATTGTAAAACGAATTTATAGAAAGAAGCAGTGAGAAAATTCTTTGTGGTATGATTTAATGGACAATTTGAAAGGAGAGAACATCATATAAAGTTGGGCTTTAATATATGTCAGTCGATTTATAAAAGGAAGGATGCACATTCAGGAAGTCTATTTATAGGGGTGACATGTTAGAAAAAGTCAATTTTGATTATTTAATTGTTTTAGTCTACGAGTTAAGCTTTAGTATGTGATGTTTAAGTCATTCTCACATGTTAGTGACAGCAAATTACACATCAAAGTAAGCAGCAATGAATGAAAGTGAAAAATAGAGAGTAAAAACAGAATGACACGTCATGTGTTATCTCATAGGGTGACGAAAGTCTTTGAAGCCATATCATATGATGGAAATATATTAGAAATGAAAAAGAAGGAAGTTGCAACAATATATAAATGGGAAACAAAAAAGATATTAGCTAAAGAGGTCAACAATGTGTTAAGTATGATTTATTATTTAAAATAGTGTGCCTCCTGATTTTGAAAGGAAATGTCTCTTGTATTGGAAAGACATAAAAAATTATATTATTTGCACAAGCAAAGCAAAAAGACACATTGAGAAATATTAGGTGAGAGATATTTTGTATGGACAAAAATGAATTATAAGGCATACATCTTTGTAATATAAATTCAAACATTATACTTTAATAATAAATAATAGTCCTTTTTATTTTTTGTTTATCTAAATGCAAAGAGATTAAAATTACAATTTAGATTCGTCTTTCATGATCAATAAGAGAATTATTGAACAATTCTGTCAAAGCTTTTGCATTGTGTGTTTTTTGCATTTTGTGTTCAACAAATAGGGTTGGTGTGAACTATACATATATTTCCATTTCTCTAGCTAATTGCACTTCCCATCAAAGAAGTTATATTCTTTTTCACTAATTTAGAATTGCATATTGAATTTATCTCTTGTAGAGCACAAGAGTAATTGATGATATTTAATAAATATTATCTCATAAAGTTGAAGATAATAATCTCTGTTGTAGTTGACTCTGTTACCCGGATAAGAAGAGGTACCAGTCTTTTAAAATAATTGACACATAGTTATTGAATTTATAATTGAAATTAGAAAGTTATATACTTCCTTCTTGCAAGAATCTAATCAATTATTGATAACCCTACATAAACATTTAACTATTTCAAGAAATCACATAACTTTATATTGATAGTTCAAGGAACTTGCCAACCTAAAAACTCAAAAGTTAAATTCACTATAAAATCTTTGAATTGAGTCATAAGGTTCAAAGTGAAGGTTTTCTCACCTTGGTGTAGTGAAGTATAAAGTGTATATGGGTCGAAGTAATTCTAGTTCATTTTCCAAAACTAATTAAGGAATACTATTGGAGAATTGGCAAAACTCCTGCATATCCAATCCATGGTTTTGGAAACCAACACCTCCAAATATAACTAGGTTGTAACATTATAAAGTCCATGAAACTTAGGAGGGAGAGAGGATTAAAATGCAATGGAGAATCAAAGAGGCAAAGGGTAACCATCACAGTTGAGTCATAATAGCGACAATAGGGGAAAGAAGCTCTATGGACAAATGTATTGGAAATTTTAATGACTTTTTTTGAGTTTTCAAAAAAATTGCAAGGATTTTATTTTATTGGATGAAATAATCTGAGTGACTTATGTTGGAATTATTTAAAATAAATAAGAGGGGGGATGAATCAATTATCCAGTTTCTAGATATACAAATAATTTTTTTCAAAGATTAGTGAACCCATATCCATAAAAACTTAATATGCATGCATCCATTAGATCATAAAATGCTTAAACTTGTAGGTTACTATCCTAGGTCAAAACATCTTTGTAGAAATGTAAACATGAAATATAATAAATTCAATAACACATTTGACACATGAATTTTATATGGAAACCCAAATTGGGAAAAACTACCATTAACATGCTACTAATTCTCACTCTTCTAAAGTGATGTCCTCTGAAAGGCCAACCCTATTAAATGTCAAAACATACACTATTAAATGTGACCTAGTTAGAGGATTTCAATCACCCTATTAGGAGTGAGCCTTGTTAGAGGACTTTAGATCATTCACTTGGAATGTCACCCAGTTGAATAATTTACAAATGTCTATCAAGTCAACCTTAATCCAAAGGATTTAACCTAGACTGATACAATGATTAGAAAGTAATAGTAAGGCTTGATTTGATAACAATTTACAACTCACTTGCAGATTATAGATCTTTGTTTTAGTCCTTCATTCTCCTTGGCTTTCACACACTTCAGCTCTAATAGCTTGTTCACCCTTCAAGCATTCATACTCTTAAGCCTTCTTATTTTTCTTGCCAATAGTAGTCTCTTCTGATTGGCCACTAAATGAAGCAATACACTAGACTCCTTTTCTTCCTTAGGTTCTTGCACATAACAACCTTTTCTTCTGACCAACTCTCTCTTTAAAATATAGGTTTAAGACCTTTTGTTAGTCAACATCAATATTCTATTTGAGGTTTAGGTAGGATTATGAATATACTTACTTTTACATTAGGTTTCTCTAGAAAATTCTTCCTCAATCCTCTTTGAATTCACCTGTAAATAGTTTGCCTTGAATTCTATGCCACCAGCTCATCATAGTTATCTTCCACACACTTTTCACAATCCAAGAAAATAAAATAGTTGGCTCAGATTCATCAAATCTTCATATTAGCACTCAGAATCAATATATTATTACTCATCTTTCATACTATTCTTCGACTCATGATCCACTAGATAAATTGACAAACACTAAAGTTTACTTGCTCTTAGCATCAATTAAACTTTACTCAACTTACACTAAGTTCACTCGACATACACTGAAACTTCACTTTACTCTGTTCCAACTGATTTTCTTCTCAGCTTGCACTAACTTTGCTTGGCACCTATTGTACAATTGGTCAAGCTTGGTAGACTTAATTTTTCTTACTTTTTCTTCTAGACTTAATCAATGTATCCATCCTTTGTACTCTTAAATAGATAATCAATACACTATGTCATCACTATCTTAACTGATCTCTTTACTCCTTTTACATACCATAACTCAACCTTTCCTCTAGGTATTCTTGTTATCATTTTTTTATCAAAAACCTACTCCTTAATCAAACAAATGATAGTACTCAAACCAACTAAGCAGTTGTCTTACCAGCAAGTAGCAAGTTTGACATTAGTGACAAAACAATGATTGAAACATTATAATTTCACACTTATATCAATCTATTTTCAACAATACCCCTCTTTGGAATTGATGGAAAGCCAATACCAACAAAAATATGAAAAAGAAAGTAATTCTTTTTATTGAAATCTCTTCCTCTATTAATAGCTTTCATCTTCTGTATAGGCTACAAAATTTTGTTCTGATCAACATACAATCTACTCATCCTTATGACTCTCTCTTGATCACTCTCTCTTTTTGACAGTCAAGTATCTCTTTTCTTATATCTCCCTTAGCACTATCTTCCACTTAGTAGGTAGATGTACATGTCTTTTAGTTATTTCTCCCTCTGTAGTAAACATTAGGTACATTATCTCCCTCTAAGTAGATATTTCAAGAATTTCTCTTTTGTTCTCACCGTATTTGGTATGCTTTATTTCTCCCTCTTTGACAATAATGCCAAAGACTTGTCATCTTACCATATAGCTATGAACAATTTTAGTTTCTCCCTCTCTCACCTTAATTGTGATTGATCATCTTTTCAGTTCCTTGATTACTTTAGGCAACTCCTAAATCAATATCCACTACATCAATGTGTAAGATACAACTTTCAGCTCCAATCGATGCAAGGTATTACTTATATTTTTAATCAACTTTGGATAGGGGTATCACCCCTAGTTTACCTGTAAGATACTCATAAAAATCCTTAGGTTATGCTTTGGTGAAGATATCAACTATCTACTCTTTTGTATTCACATATTCCATTTCCACCTCTTTGTTTTGAACTAACACTCTCAAGTAATGATCCTTGATTGTGATATGCTTAGTATTTTTGTACATCATAGGGTTCTTCAATATATTTATAACACTTGTACTATCACAATAAAGTATCACTGATGCAGTGATTTCTTCCTTCATACCTTTGAGTTTCTCTTTGATCCATACAATGTTTGTATAGTTTACTACAGTAGCAACATATTCATCCTTAGTAATAGATTGAGATATGTAATTTTTTTTCTTGCTAGTCCAAGTAACCAACCTCCTTCCTAAGAAAAATGCTCCTCCACTAGTATTTTTCTATCATCAACGTTTCCATCCCAATCAACATCAGTATAGGCTTTCAACTCAAACTTCTCATTTTTCTTGTAGTATAGACCATAGTCTTCTATTCCTTTTAGATATCTCATTATTCTCTTAACAACCATCAAATGATTCTCCTTAGGATTAGTAGAGAACCTTGCAACTATCCCAAAAAATAATGCAATGCTAGGTCTATTATGCACTACATATTGCAATTTACCAATCATTGACTTGTATAATGTTTGATTCACATCAGTTGAATCACCATTCTTTGACAACTTGTGTCATGTCACCATGGGTGTGCTAATTGGTTTAGAATCTTCTAGTCCAAAAAAATTCAATATCTCCTTCACATACTTAGATTGAGTGATGTGTATGACATATTTCATCTAATACACTCACAAAACAACAAAGAACTTGATCTCTCCAAACATAGACATCTCAAATTCTTTCTTCATTTCATTTTCAAATGCTTTAAATACTCCATATTGACCTCCAAATATGATATCATCAACACAAATTTATGCTATTAAAATATCTTTACCTCCTTCTATCTTCAAGTATAGATTGTTGTTATCATCAATCCTCTCAAGTCCAATTTTCACAAGATAATTGTGAAGTCTTTCATACCATGTTCTTGGTGCTTTCTTTAAACCTTATAAATATTTGTATAATCTACATACCATGTTCTTATTTTTAGCATCAAAATATCCTTGTGGATGTTCTACATAAACCTCCTCTTCTAATATACCATTTAGAAATACAAATTTCACATCCATTTGATAAACTTTGAAACCTTTGTATGTAGAGTAAGTAAGGAGAGTTCTTACTCCTTTCAATCTTAAAATAGGGGCAAATGTTTCTCCATAGTCTATCCCTTCTTCTTGTGCATACCCTTTGAAAATTAATCTTTCCTCATTCTTTGTTACTTCACCATTCCCATCCAACTTGTTTCTATAAACCCACTTGGTTCCAATCACAGTCTTATCTTTTGGTCTAGGAACTAGAGTTTGTGTCTTGTTTTTCTCAACTTGTTCAATCTCTTCTTTCATGGCTTTACTACAGTCCACATTGTCTAAGGCATCTTTCACTAACTTAGTTTCATGTATGCTTAGATAACATGTATCATTTCTTAGTTTTTTCCTTATCACTAGTCTAGCATTTTTGTCTCTAATAATTTATTCAATAGGGTGATGTCTCTTGGTATACTTTGACAATCTTCATTCAACTCTATTTTTCTCATTAGATCTATCAACTTCTGAATCCCTATGTACATCTCTATCAAGTATCTCAACATCTCTTTTTTGTACACTAATCTCATAATCAGAATGTGCCTCAACTTCATTCTACAACTTGACACTTGACTTTAGCTCATTTCCCAAATGCAACTCAACATTCATTGTATGTGACCTGGCAGTCACTAAAACTTGCTATAAATTTGTAACTTGATTTATAGCATCTTCATCAGGAGGAATACCCTTTTAAAATTATAAAAAATATTTTTATTCCTCTTGTTCCTTCATAGGTTTAGCCTCATGTACCTCTATATATTCATCAAAATTCACATTTTTACTTTCCACAATTTTGTTAGTGTTAGTATTTAAACACTTGTAAGCTTTACTTCTTGTGGAATAGCCAAGGAATATATCTTCTTCACTTTTAACATCTAATTTTTTATTGGCATAATCTTTAAAGATATAACACTTACTTCCAAATATCTTAAAATATCTTACATTGGGTGAGTATCCATACCATAATTTCGAAGGTGTTGAATGAGTACATTTCTTGACATGCACATGGTTCAAGGTATAGATAGTTATACTTACAACCTCTCTCCAATATTTCAAAGCAACATTCTTCTCCATGATGAGTATCCTAGTATAGTCCATTATAGATCTATTCTTCATTTTAGCATTTCTATTTTTTGACAAGGTCCTAGGTGCAAATATCTATCTTTCAATTCCTCTATCATTACACCATCTCAAACTCATTTGATATAAATTCTCCTCCTCTATCATATCTCAAACATTTTAGGCTTTTACCTATTTATTTTGCAACTCTTTTTAAGTACCACTTAAATATTTGAAAAGCATCAAATTTCTATCTTATAAACATAACTATCATCATCCTAGAATAATCATCAACAAATACCATAATGTACTTGTCACCCTTGTAGCTTTGCACATTAATTAGTCCACACAAGTTAGTAAGAACAATCTCAAAAATTCCTTTAGAAGTGCGAGTCTTGGAGGGGGGGGGGGGGAGGTGGGGTTGAATCAATTATTCAAGGTCCAAATGTCCTAATAAATTTTTTTCACTAAGTATAGTATGCCCAATTAAACTAACCATGCATCCAAGCTAAACATACATCTTAGCAAGTTATTGAAAAACCAACATGCACGAATAAGACATGGAAAATCAACACATAACATAGTGATTTATGTGGAAACCCAATTTGGGAGAAACCACTAGTACCATGCTACTCCTTTTTCACTCTTCTGAAGTGATGCATTGTAAAAGGCCTACCTTATTAAAGGCTACAATACACTATTAAATGTGGCCTAGTTAAAGGACTTTAGAATATTCACTTGGAATGCCACCTTGTTAAAGGTTTTACACAATGGCTATTAAACCAAGGTAAGTCCGTAGGATTTTACCCTAACAGATGTAATTGCTAAAGAGTAACAATAAGAGATTTTGATCTGATACAACTCACAACATAACTTGCAAATTTTAGATCTCAATGTAGCTCACAAATTTGTTTGGCTTTCAATCTATGTAGCTCAAATGGCTTGTCCTCCTTTCAAACTTTGTCTCATTGAGTCTCCATGCTCATTATGCCAATGCAATCTCTTCTATGGTCACCTATTGAAGTAGAGTCATTGTACTCTATTCTTCCCTCTTGATGTCTTCTCCTTGACACCACACACTCTCCCCAACCAACTACTCTTGCTTCTTAACCTATAACTCCTTAAATACAAGTCTGGAATACTTTTTCTACTCTAACTTTCTTGCTCTTATTTTTAGTTTGAATGGATTAGGTAAGATTCAATGAATCTATCCTTAATCTTGTTTCTTCTAGAAACATCATGTAGAATCCACCTATATTCACCTAAAAATGGTTTATCAAAAATTTGTGTCACCAGCTCATCATCCTCATCTTCCATCTCATTCACAAACTTCAAGGTAACAAACTTGTCATCTCAATTCTAGCGAATCTTTTACTTTTCAAATAATGCAACAACTTAGCACTATTGACTTTCTAATGCTTAGCACATATTGTGTTACTCAACACCAACTATGTTTTACTAATGCTTAGCACCTACTATAGATTCACTTAGCATCAACTAAGTTTTACTCATGCTCGAAACCTATTACATTTTTGTCTAGCTTGATACTTGAACTTTTCTTAGAACCTTCTATCTCACTTGGCACACACTAGCTTTTCCATTTTCTCAACACTTACTAATAATGTTCTCGGGATGAACTAACTTTCTCGGCTCCCATTAATGAATTTAGTCAAGCTTTGCAAACAACTTTCTTACAACTTATTCTTCTAAAATTTCTAAGTGTAGCCAACCTCTTTACCTTCAAGTGTATTATCAATACATCACTTTAACATTGTCTTAATTGATCCTTATACTTCATTACAAAACCATAAATCAACCTTTCCTTTTCTTATTGACTAAATCCTCTTCATCAATGAACTAAGTGATAGTACTTGGATCTTATAAGCAATTGTCATTCTAACAAATAACAATGTCCCTCTGACATTGATGACAAATCAAACTAATCAACCAAGTTATCAAAATGCTAACTAGGTTAATAATAGTAAGTCAAATGCCAAAAATCCAAAATTGTTCATTCTATAAGTAACTCCCTCTCTTAAAATATTAGGGATATCTCTTTTTCTAATACACTTTCTTTTTCCTCTCTTTTTTTTGTTCTACTCCCTCTTTGATTTGTTATCTTGACTAATGTTTGTTTGTGTTGTTTTCTCCCTTTTAGCTACTATTTCTTTTCTTCTTGTTTTTGGCTATGCTCCCTTTACACATTTGATCCTGTAGATTTGATTAATTTATGCTATTTCTCCCTCTTTTTTGTAATTAACTCAAATAGCCTTGGAGAGGGGTACCACCCCTAACTTACCTCCAAGATACTCAAATGCATCTTTAGGAAATGGTTTTGTGAAGATGTCAGCAATTTGTTCCTTTGAGTTGACATATTCCATCTTCACTTACTTGTCTTCCACCAGTTCTCTTACACAGTGATACTTAATTGCAATGTGTTTTGTTTTGGCATGTATCACAAGAATTTTTTTATATGTTGATGGCACTTGTGTTATCACAATAGAGTATCATAGGTTTAGTTACTTCTTCCTTCATACATTTCAATAGGTGCTTAATCCATACGATATTAGTGTAGTTGATGGCTACACCAACATACTTAGCTTCAACTGTGGACTGTGAGGTACACATTTTCTTTTTGCTAGTACAGGGGACTAATCTTTTACCTAAGAAGAGTCCTCCTCCATTAGTGCTTTTCCTATCATCTATATTACCTCCCCAATCTACATTAGTGTAGGCATTCAACTCAAAATTTTCACTCCTCTTGTAGTATAAGCCAAAGTCATCTATTTCTTTAGGTACCTAATTATTCTTTTTACTACTATAAGATGATTTTCTCTTAGGTTTGTAGAAAATATTACCATTATTCCAATAGATAATGCAATGTCTAGTCTACTATGCACAAAATACTGTAACTTTTCAATCATTGATCTATACATTGTCTGATTTACTTCAGTTGATTCATCATTTTTGGATAGCTTATGTCTTGTTACCATTGGTGTACTAACTGATTTTGAACCCTCTAAGGAAAATGTCTTGAGTATCTCCTTAATATATTTTGATTGGGTCACAAATATGCCATGTTTTAGTTGATGTACTTGCAATCCAACAAAGAATTTGATTTCCCCAAACATTTACATCTCAAACTCATGTTTCATCTGATCAACAAAATATTTGCATAGTGTATCTTTTCCTCCAAATATTATATCATCAATAAATATTTTAGATATCAAAATATATCTACCTTTTTCTACCTTGATATATAGGTTATTGTTGTCATTTGTTCTCTCAAATCCTATCTTTATAAGATATTCATGAAGTTTCTCATACCATGCTCTAGGTGCTTGTTACAAACCATAGAGTGCTTTATGAAGTTTGCAAACCATATCCTTGTTTTTGTCATCAACAAATCCCTATGGTTGTTCTATGTAAACTTCCTCTTCTAGTACACCATTCAGAAAAACATACTTTACATCCATTTGGTAGACTTTGAAACCTTTGTAAGAAGCATATGCAAGTAGAGTTCTTACTCCTTCCATCATTGCAACAAGGGAAAATGTTTTCTGATAGTCCAATCCTTCTTCTTGTGCATAACCTTTATAGACTAGTTTGGCCTTATTTCTTGTGATGTCACCATTTTCATCTAACTTATTCCTAAATACCTACTTGGCACTACTCACATTCTTATCAACTAGTCTTGGAACTAAAGTCCAGGTTTTGTTCTTTTCGATCTGGTCAATCTTTACTTCCATAGCTTTACACCAATCATCATCTTGTAGTGCATTTTTCACTATTTTTGGTTCAATATTGCTTAGCAAACATGATTTATTTCTTAGTTTTTTTCTAGGCATTGGTCTAGCTTCCTTGCCACCAATAATTTTTTCTGGAAGGTGATGTCTTCTCACATACTTGGATAGCCTTGGTTCTATCCTTGTTTCCATCTTTGATCTTTTAGTTTCAGAGTCACTGTGCACATCTCTTTCAGGTAACTCAATGCCTCTTTCATGTGTACTGATTTTGGAATCAGAATGTGCATTATCTTCATTCTACAACTTAGTTTCTTAATGCAACTTGGCATTCCCTAGTTGTGACTTGATTGATAATGAAACTTGTTGCTAATTCCCAACTTGATTGACAACTTCTTCTTTAGAAGGCATTCCTTCATAGAAGTATACAAAGGATCTATACTCTTTTGGTTTCTTGATGGATTCATCATCTTGAACTTCTACATGCTCATCAAAATTTACATTTGCACTCTCCACAATTTTTTTGGTGTTTGTATTCAAACACTTATATACTTTACTTCTAGTGGAGCATCTAAGGAATATGACTTCATCACTCTTTGCATCAAACTTGTCATTTCTAGAATCATTAAGAATATAGCATTTACAACCAAATATTTTAAAATGTTTTACATTGGGTGAGTGACCATACAATAGTTCAAAAGGTGTTGCATTTGTACCTTTCTTGATTTGTACTTGATTCAGTGTCTAGATAGTTGTACTTATAACTTCTCTCTAGTACTTTAGAGCATTTTTCTTCTCCATCATTAATGTTCTAGCAAAATCTATCACTAATCTATTCCTCCTCTCTGTAATGCCATTCTATGGTGGAGTTCTAGGTGCTAATGTTTGTCATTTAATTTCTTTGTCATTGCAAAATGTCTCAAATTCTTTTGATATAAACTCTCCTCCTCTGTTTGATCTTAGGCACTTCAGACTCTTCCCTATTTCTTTAAGAATCTTAGAGTAGTAGTCAACAAACACCATTATACATCTATCTCCTTTGTAGCGTTGCACTTATATTGGGCCACATAAATCAGTATACACTAACTCTAGTACTTCTTTGGAAGTGTAGGTTTTACTTTTTAAACTTGACTTGGTCATCTTTCCTAATTGACACTATTTGTACATTGTATTGTCAAGCTTCTTTAGTTTTGGTAGACCTCTGACTTTCTTCATTTTATTGATGCTAATCAAGTTATCAAATTTGACATGACATAGCCTTTTATGCCATAGCCACACATCATCAAATCTAACAACAAGATAGGTTGCATCTTCCATATCTAGGTAAAAAAAATTACTCCTAGTTTAGTCTCCTTTTCCTATCAGATTTCCATCAGTGTCATAGATTTTGATAGTTTTGTTTCCATATTCTACTTTGTAACCTACATTTCCTGATTGTGACACACTCAGCAAATTGTAGTTCAATCCTTCAACATAATATGCATTATCACATGAAATTTTCTCTATAAGCTTAATGGAATCTTTTCCTTTGATTAGACATGGAGCATCATTTCCAAATCTAACACTATTTCCATCATACTGAGTAAAGGTAACAAACTTAATTTTGTCTCCTATCATGTGATGTGTGCACCCACTGTCTATGATCCACCTATCATTCTTGTTCACATAGGTTACCAATGTTGGTGCCTCATCTTCATCTAACTCATCCTTCATAGGTACATAAACTACTTCATCATCATTTTCATTAGAATATTCTTCTTCAACAATGCAGTACTTTTTGCCTTTGTCTTTGTAATCTCTACTATCATCTTCTCTTTTTTTCTTGTACTTCTTGCCTTCTCTGTTGTTCTTTTTCTATGTGCATCTTGTGGCAATATGTCCAACTTCATTGCAATTAAAAAAATGATAGGTAGCTTACCTTTGAATTTATGTTTTCCTCAATGATATCTTCTAGCCAACAATGGTTCCAATTATTCCACATCTTCTTCATCTGTGCTATTGTCACTAGATGCATATTTTATCTTTCTTTTCTTCTTCTTTGATTTCACCTCTTTAGTTTCTTTCAACAATAGCTTGGCCTTAAAAGTAGATTCAAGATTCTTAGGTCTATAATTATCAAAGTTGGATAACTCAAATGTAGTAATTCTTCTCACTATACCTTCAAGAGTTAGCTTGTTTCCTGGTATGCATCTTAACTCTTGGATGGCTGACACTCTAATAGCATATATGGGGAGCAAGGTTCTTAAGAATTTTCTATTAATAGCGTCATCATATAAATGACCACCCAAACTTCTTATCGCACTTACTACTTCCTTTATTCTAGAGGCATATTCAGCAATGTTCTCACCTTCCTCCATTCTCATGTCATCAAACTTTCCTCTTTTTGCTCTTTGGACATTCTAATCTCTTCTATAAAATCAAGTCTTTCGACATCTTGAATGCAGAGTCACATCCCTTGATGTCATCAAAGTCAACATAGTTAAGGGCAGAGGTAATTTCCAGCATTGCCTAACTGTGCTTCTACTTTTTCTTCATATCTTTTGGAGTAGGGACACGAGATGGATCAAAATGTTTCACTTCAATTGAGGTTTTTGCATGGTCACCTATTGATCTAAGGTGCAACTTCATTAAACATTGCCATGCAACGAAGTTATCTCTATTGAGCTTGGGAACTTCTCTCTTGGACACTTGATCTTTTCTACTTCTAGTACCTTTAAACCAAATTAGTAGATGGTTTTGATACCAATTGTTATAGATGCTTTAGAATAACTAAGATGGGGGGGGGGGGGAATCAATTATTCAAAGTCCAAATTTCCTAATAAAACATTTTCACTAAGTATAGTATGCCCAATTAAACTAGCAATGCATCCAAGGTAAACATACATCTTAGCAAGTTACTAAAAAATCAACATGCAAGAATAAGAGATGAAAAATCAACATATCGTCAAAATGTTAGGTTTCTTCAATTTAGGCAGACCTCTAACTCATCACTTTATTTATACTAAGTTATCAAAATTAACATGACATAACCTCTTGTTCTATAACCACACATCATCAAATTCTACAACAAGACAAGTAGCATCATACATATCAAGATAAAATACATTACCTCTAGTTTGATCACTTTTCCCATTTAGTTTCCCATTAGTGTCATATATCTTAGCTATCTTGTTCTCAAACTTAGCCATGCAACCTAAACTATTCAATTGTGACACACTCAACAAATTATAGTTAATTCCTTCAACATAGTAAGAATTTTCACATAAAATATTTTATATGAGTTTGATAGAACCTTTTCCTTTTATCAAACATGGTGCATCGTTACCAAACCTTAAACTATTTCCATCATAATACTTCAAGGTAATGAACTTTCTTTTATCTAAAGTCATGTGATGTGAACACCCACTATTAATGATCCATTTGTCATTCTTATTCATATAAGACACCAATGTAGTTGTCTCATCCTCATCAGATTCACCCTTCATTACAACACACACAACTTCATCATCATGATCATCATATCCATTTTTGGTTTCTTTTTTAACAATGTAGCAAGACTTCTTGCCTTTGTCTTTGTAATCTTTGTTTTCCTCATCTCTTCTACCTCTATATTTCTCACCACTTCTATTGTTCTTCTTCTCTAGACATCTAGTAGTAATATGATTAACCCCATTGTAATAGAAACACATGATAGGAATCTTATCTTTAATTTTCCTTTTCCTCTATGAAATCTCCTTGCTAGTAGTGGTTCAAGTTTTTTTATATCTGCCTCATATGTGCCATTATCACTAGAAACATATTTGACATTTTATTTCTTCTCTTTAGGTTATTTTAAATACATCATAAGTTTGAAAGAAGATTCAATATTTTTAGAATTTAAATTGTCAAAATTAGAGAGCTCAAAGGCACTAAGCCTACCTACATGTAATGCCCCACCAAGGGATTCAAAGAATTTCACTAAGTTTGCCAAACAATTTTTTTTTTTTAAGACATAAATTATAAACCATTCACAACATTTGCGGAAGTAATAGTAACATCCAACTGCAAGTAATCATAACATACATAACAGTTACATTCTTTAAAGATCCCTTAACGTTGAATTACTTCTAATCATAACTTATTCATCTAACATCACATCCTTATGAAATAACAATGATGCATCCAATGTACTTAAACAATATATAAGTGTACATTTTAGATTTCTCAATCATCCACTATACATGTTACAAGGTATGAAAAGCTTAAAAGAATAAACATCCATGTAAATAAAGTACATCATCATCCAATATTAATTCATGATGCAATTAAAAGTAAATGAAACCACATATTATACATGATACATCATCACAAAAGATATAGACATCCATCATAAAAGATAACCATATATCACAAACATAAATAACTAAGTGCATGGTTCCTCCCAACCGTTAATGGCATCATTAGACCATCATGGATCCTAGCCATCCCTCCATGCGTAACATTCCAAAGCACCAAAGAGATCATCGGTATTAACATAGTAGGAATGTCACTCCTAAAACATCCTACTAATATGCAAAGTAAAGCATAGGATACCATCATCTAACACATGCAAATCATCAATATAAGAACCATACCAATAAATACAGCTATCATAAGGTATAACATCTATCATAATGATCCAAGAACATAATGAAGATAAATACCAACCAAGAATACTCCAGCCACGGTGTCTCAGACAGATCTCAAATGATAAGAGTGGAAAAACACTACCACCTGACCGCGTGGAACCTAAGTGGTCCACTCCCACCGTGCTGAGGAGATAATCTCAAGTCCCAAACAGGATATCAATAATACATAGCACCAATCTCCATAAGTCCAGGAATCCTAAAAGTATACTAACTCAAAGGTTTCAATCAGAAAACAACTAACATCTACTTCCCAGAGGCACACAATGACATGTAGGAACCTACTATGCAAGTGGGAAAGTGTCATCGCATTTATCTCGTACAAATTACCCTGGCAGTTAGCTAAACTCCACGGGTCCATATAGATCTCATGCGGCCACTAGTATCCTCTCATAGTGACAAGGCATACTATGGAATGCAAGGTTGCAACCATTCATTCTCACTACTCCCATCCTAGCCTGTACAAGCGCTCAAGGCATGGGCGAGAACCAAAACAATTATCTTTTTAGGTTCTTTTAATCTCCATTTAGTGTGTAAATGTTATCACTTATTAACCAAACTTACAATGAGTTGCCCTGGCAGCCACTTAGGGCCCCGACCCCCATTGCAAGCCACTTCCCGACACTACAAGTAGATTACCTACCCTAATGCTCATAGAATCATAAATAACCACAGTCCACTACAAGTGACTGTAAAGAAAATTCAAAAGATAATCCATAAAAAGAATCATCAAATATCCATGATAAAAGAATCAAATACTCATAATAAGAATCATCAAATCACCAAGGTAAGAATCATCAAAATCTCTAGGAGCATCTGGAAAAACATCCATAGAAAATCATGACTACAACAATTCTCTATTGGCAACCGAAGGCATCACTGATAATCATAAATATTCATTGGTTCTCAATAACCAAAATATATCACAATATCCATTGGTTCTCAACAAGCAACCAATAATATCTCAAAATCATACTGATCGAAGACTCCAAAATGGTTGAGTCAAACATGTCACAACACGACATCATCAAGAAATAAATCCACATTTGAGTCCCATCATGGCGACTAGAAAATAATCCAAGGATAACTGATCGATGACTCAAAAATGGTTAGCTCAAGTGTCTCATACATAGACCTCTCAGCTTCACACATGAAGACTGATGAACAAATACAAACATTTCATAGAGCATACGATCACATTACCATGGCTGGGCTTATAAATATCAAGACCAAATAAGATTAACATGCCATCACATCTCATAACCCCCGAGCCTCTGGTAACAACCTAGGACTAGTCAACACTAGTCAACCCAAAACAAGAAGCATATAGAATACACGATGCAAACACATGTTTTGGTTTTGCTATATTACATAGCAGAATTAAGTGTAGAGCTTCGGTTTTCATTTCAAGTATACTTCAAGTGTCTTAAGTTTCATCATTTGACCTACAAGTCAACTCAATTGTTCCCCGATAGCATTATACTTCCATTATTAAGAATTACATTCTAAGAATAACTTAATGATAAATATTCACTAAACTGATCATCATTGACCTTAATTAAATTTGTTCTCTATTTTAACTATGATCCATATTCTAATTGATTAACTTTCCTATAATATTACTTCAACTTTTCACATAAATCAAGGATCATTATTCGTCAAAATGTAAGAAAGCCAATTATCAATCTTCGAGTAAGAAGATTATAACTTTATTAAAATGATCAATTAAATCAATCAATTAACATAGGTACATAATTCCATGACCTATTGACATTCTAATAGTTTTCAATTAGAAACTTAATTAGGTATTACTAAAGTTTGATTCTTTTAATTTAATCGTTATCATCGTTGACAACCATATAATATCTAAAGTCGTTATTCAAGTCATAAGACTTATCAACTTCGATATAGATAATTTACAACTTCGCTAGAAGGATCAATATTAGCATATCAATTAAAACTTAATTACATAAATTATTAATTAAATCTAATTAACTTTAATTAATTAATTTAATCAATAATTACATAACTTAATTATTAATATCATAGTTGTAATATCAACTTGATATCAATTTTTTAACAATCTCGCTAAAAGAATTATATCAAATAAATTTCTATTACATAACCTAACTATTAATTAAAATCCAATTAACTCTAGTTGATTGATTTAATTAATAATTATACAACCATACCATCAACTCAATAATT
Organism: Cupressus sempervirens; assembly: GCA_028749045.1. NCBI lineage: Eukaryota > Viridiplantae > Streptophyta > Pinopsida > Cupressales > Cupressaceae > Cupressus > Cupressus sempervirens. Next base: position 280,767,598 of record CM053783.1, on the reverse strand, counting down.
ATCAGTTGACTAACAATAGTTTTTACGTAAAAAGTCAACTTCAATTCAATACACAAATATTAATATTTCAATAATATTTATAATAATAAAAAATTAATTTGGAAATCTTATCCATAATGACCACATTTGTCATGATAATTATTTCAAGTTAAAACTCTATCGCATATAATTATGTTGACAACTCAATGAACATTAATTGATTAAAATCAATTATAATTCAAATCCAAAAATTATTGTCTTTTACAAAACTTCAATCAATGAATGATCTCCACTAGATTATCTCTAATCAAATTTGTTGATAACTATTTAAACCATTATTTATTAATAGTTTGCTAGTCCTTACAAACATTAATAAATAATAAACTCCTCAAACTATAAATACTCGATCTATAGAATCCTTCCATAAACTCATTAGTTAATATTTGGCTAACTCTTAACTCCATTAAAGTATTCAAATGTATTAACCAATAACATAATAATTCAGCCTTAATCCAATATCATTCAGAGTTTCTAAATTTAAATCAACATAATATAAATTATCATCTTACAATTATTTAATCAATATTAAAATCAACCATTAGACTCCATTTTCTAATTGTTCTAATAATATTTTGTCTATATAAACATTGTTTGAAAAAGATCCCTATCACAAACCAATAAGACTCATGAATAATCTCCAAATTTTTAACATTATCATCTTCATTAAACAACTCTAAAATTGTTTAATATATATTAGATAGTATTCAATATACATTATAAAAAGTCCACTATATAAACTATATTAAAATCTCTTTTCTCTTAATTTTCTCTCATTTAAAAAATCGATTTACTTAGATTGACTAATAATTAATCACACTTCTTCTACTATTTACTAATCTTAATTAAATTTGATTTAATTAGATTAGATAATAAACTATATAAAACTAATGCATATTAATAAGATTCTAATAAAGAAAGATTACAATAATATCTTTAATTCATTCCATGCTTTGATATATTAATTTTGTGAAGTTTAAGCATAAAGAACTCTTTGTTATGGAAAATGGAGAAATATCTGTTATTGAATAAAATAGTCTCAGTACGATGGCCATAACTCTCTAACGAACCGTTGGATCAGAATTGAAATTTAAATATGTTGGAGAGGGCCAAATTGCACCAATTTTGACCGAAGTGATCGAATAAATTCGATCCCGATAAAAAATTATGAACGACTGAGTTCGGGTCTATCCAAAAGGCAGCGACAGGACAGTTTGTGATGAATTAAGAATTTCTTCTTAAAATAATTATTCTCTAAATTTATCCAATAATTTCACTAATGGATTTGGCCACAAATCTTGAAACCATTTTCAAATCTATTTCAATTTGATTCTAATTCGAACCCAAACCCGTTTAGATCTAATTTTTTTCTTAATTGGATCTAAGATTTTTCTATTGTTTTTTTTGCAACCAAATAGAATATCTAGATACCAATTTTCAATTATAGATTCAATCACAAGAGTATTCAGACACATAGACATGATAAAGACAGGAAGAGAAATAGTGCAAAGAGAATATGCGATTATCACGAGTGCACCTAGACACTGATGCTAATTTTTCCATGCCTCAGAAGTCCATAGAAAATCTCTTCCTTTTCCATCATTCGCAATTCCTCCAAGTGACTAGAAGAGCTAGAAGGAGCATAGAAGCATGTAGAAAATATATGAGCATATGAACTTCTCCAATGCATGTATTCTTTGAAGCTTCCCTTTTAGCTTGTGGCTTGTAGCTTCCATTTAAGCTTTCCTTTAAGCTTGTCCAAACACACTAGGAGAGCCTCAATTTAAAGGCCTCTAAGATGCATCTAGAGTGTCTCTAGAAACAACTAGAAGATAAGCATAACAACTAAGCATGAGCCTTCTCCAACCTTCTAGATAAGTCTTAAGGTTGTAGACACCATGTGCTCAAATAAAAATGCTAACTCCTAAGTGTAGACAACTTATGCATTCTTAGAGTGCAAACTCTAGTGTTGTCTACACGACAACTCCCGAGAATTTGACAACTCCTATGTGAGCAAATATTAAAATAATACACATTAATTAATTTAATATTTACTTTTACTCTTTCCAATTTTATTTATTTATTTATTAAATCTCATGCACTAACTTTAATAATTCAACTTTTCAATCTTAATATATTTATATTTTAATCACATGAGATTTAGAATCTTTTATTAATTTAAAATATATTTTCCACTTTTAAATTTTATTTTCCAAAACTTAATTGCTAAAATATTTATTAGCTTTAATAATAATATTATTTAGTCATTTATTTAAAAATAAACTTCAAATATATTATTATTAAAATAAATATTGTCAAATTCCAAATTTAAACTTTTAACTTTTATTTTCAAATTTAATTATTTTATTTAATTAATTTCTTAATTAATTAAATAAAATAAATATTAAAATACTATATTAATTCTCCATTAAATTAAACCATTAATTAAATCTTTTAATTAGGCTTAATTAATAGAAAATACTCCAAAGACTCACTAAGGCAAAATATGAAAATCTATCATAGCCAAAATACATACAAAATCAAACCAAGGGTTTATATCACGAATTACGTTATACAACGTATTCGGATGGTACTCAACTCAAATACTTGTCCTAATTTTCCAATTAGAACAAATGGCTTAAGGGGTTGGGATTTGGACTTAAAAATTTATCTCCCCTCTCTTATCATTGAGATAATGTGATAGGGTACGCTCATCCTAGCAATTTAGGGAAGTCGATACCTGGTACTTGCAACCTACATAAAAACCACGCATGTACAAGCACAATATATACTAAACTAAACAGGCAATGGTAGGAAGTGGTGCATCGTGTAGATCCCGACTAGCAGGTGACTACGACTCCCTTCCTTAACCACATCAGACACGTTATACAAAAAAAAATACGCAAAGCAAACACGCACACCATACACATGCAAGTATGGGGTAAGTATCCATAATAAAACACATATGATAATAAATAACTGAAAGCAATGTAATAATCATCATCAATAATTGTGAACACTAAAAATAATCATCATACATACATGAAATGCAAAATCTAAGTAATCTCATCACATAATAAACTGAATCCATAACACAATATCTGATAATCTCAAAAGAAATTTGCTAACCAATAACATAAAACTAGCTCCAAAAGAGTTCAGCAACGATAACAAAATGTGAACTAGGGGCAGGCACTACATCCACCCCCCCTGGGATTAGGCTTACTCGTGGAAGCCTACAAGAAGGAAAAACTAAGATACTCACTTTGTAGGTCCCATTGAACCCTTTTTCCTCTGTAGGGAGGCATGATTCCATTCAAGATATTACAACACCCTTAGAGCAATATGATTCTGGTTTAATGGTAAACCGAAAATCATATTGATCCAACATTCATTCATTCTTTAACAACTACTAAAATAGATCCCCTAACACATTCTAAACAAGAGCAACTTAATGCACACAAAAATAATCAAAGGCATACTACCTTAAAACATAGATAGAATGATACATGTTTTACAACTAGAATAAGTTTCAACTTTCAGTTTTTTTCTTTTTTTTTTTTGGTTTTTTTTTTTTTCTTCACTTTCAAGTTTAAGTAGAATTTTTAGTTTTGAAAGCTAAGTGTTAAGCATGAAAAATATGCGAGTAACAATTTTGAGTTATGTTTCAGTTTCCCTAGTTTCAAGTTTTCAGTTTAAAGAGATACACATGATAGTTCAAAGTTTTCATTTTGTTCAACTAGCTAACAACTAGTACCATTTCAATATACCCAGAGCTCCCAATGTTGAAACTCAGGCTCTGATACCAAATTTAATGCCCCGCCAAAGGATCCAAAGAATTTCACTAAGTTTGCCAAACAAATTTTTTTTTTTTAAGACATAAATTATAAACCATTCACAACATTTGCGGAAGTAATAGTAACATCCAACTGCAAGTAATCATAACATACATAACAGTTACATTCTTTAAAGATTTTTTAACGTTGAATTACTTCTAATCATAACTTATTCATCTAACATCACATCCTTATGAAATAACAATGATGCATCCAATGTACTTAACAATATACAAGTGTACATTTTAGATTGCTCAATCATCCACTATACATGTTACAAGGTATGAAAAGCTTAAAAGAATAAACATCCATGTAAATAAAGTACATCATCATCCAATATTAATCCATGATGTAATTAAAAGTAAATGAAACCACATATTATACATGATACATCATCACAAAAGATATAGACATCCATCATAAAAGATAACTATATATCACAAACATAAATAACTAAGTGCATGGTTCCTCCCAACCATTAATGGCATCATTAGACCATCATGAATCCTAGCCATCCCTCCGTGCGTAACATTCCAAAGCACCGAAGAGATCATCGGTATTAACATAGTAGGAATGTCACTCTTAAAACATCCTACTAACATGCAAAGTAAAGCATAGGATACCATCCTCTAACACATGCAAATCATCAATATAAGAACCATACCAATAAATACAGCTATCATAAGGTATAACATCTATCATAATGATCCAAGAACATAATGAAGATAAATACCAACCAAGAATACTCCAGCCACGGTGTCTCAGACAGATCTCAAACGATAAGAGTGGAAAAACACTACCACCCGACCGTGTGGAACCTAAGTGGTCCACTCCCACCGTGCTGAGGAGATAATTTCAAATCCCAAACAGGATATCAATAACACATAGCACCAATCTCCATAAGTCCAGGAATCCTAAAAGTATACTAACTGAAAGGTTTCAATCACAAAACAATTGAAATCTACTTCCCAGAGGCAGACAATGACATGTAGGAACCTACTATGCAAGCGGGAAAGTGTCATCACATTTATTTCGTACAAGTTACCCTGGCAGTTAGCTAAACTCCACGGGTCCATACAAATCTCATGCGGCCACTAGTATCCTCTCATACTGACAAGGCATACTATGGAATGCAAGGTTGCAACCATGCGTTCTCACTACTCCCATCCTAGCCTGTACAAGCGCTCAAGGTATGGGCGAGAACCAAAAAAATTATCTTTTTAGGTTCATTTAATCCCCATTTAGTGTGTAAATGTTATCACTTATTAACCAAACTTACAATGAGTTACCCTGGCAGCCACTTAGGGCCCCGGCCCCCATTGCAAGCCACTTTCCGACACTACAAGTAGATTACCTACCCTAATGCTCATGGAATCATAAATCACCACAGTCTTGTACAAGCCACTATAAAGACAATTCAAAAGATAATCCATAAAAATAATCATCAAATATACATGATAAAAGAATCAAATATCTATAATAAGAATCATCAAATCACAAGGTAAGAATCATCAAAATCTCCATGAGCATCTGAAAAAACATCCATAAAAAATCATGACCACAACAGTTCTCTATTGGCAACTGAAAGCATCACTGATAATCATAAATATCCATTGGTTCTCAATAACCAAAATATATCACAATATCCATTGGTTCTCAATAAGCAACCATTAATATCTCAAAATCATACTAATCGAAGACTCCAAAATGGTTGAGTCAAACATGTCACAACATGACATCATCAAGAAATAAATCCACATTTCAGTCCCATCATGGCGACTAGAAAATAATCCAAGGATAACTAATCGATGACTCAAAAATGGTTAGCTCAAGTGTCTCATACAAAGACCTCTCAGCTTCACACATGAAGACTGATGAACAAATACAAACATTTCATAGAGCATACAATCACATTACCATGGTTGGGCTTATAAATATCGAGACCAAATAAGATCAACATGTCATCACATCTCATAACCCCCGAGCCTCTGGTAACAACCTAGGACTGGTCAACACTAGTCAACCCAAAAACCCGAAACAAGAAGCATATAGAATACATGATGCAAACACATATTTTGGTTTTGCTATATTACATAGTTGAATTAAGTGTAGAGCTTCAGTTTTCATTTCAAATATACTTCAAGTGTCTTAAGTTTCATCATTTGACTTACAAGTCAACCCAATTGTTCTCCGATAGCATTATCCTTCTATTATTAAGAATTACATTCTAAGAATAACTTAAGGATAAATATTCACTAAACTGATCATCATTGACCTTAATTAAATTTGTTCTCTATTTTAACCATGATCCATATTCTAATTGATTAACTTTCCTATAATGTTACTTCAACTTTTCACATGAATCAAGGATCATTATTCATCAAAATATAAAAAAGCCAATTATCAATCTTTGAGTAAGAAGATTATAACTTTATTAAAATGATCAATTAAATCAATCAATTAACATAGGTACACAATTCCATGACCTATTGACATTCTAATAGTTTTCAAGTAGAAACTTAATTAGGTATTACTAAAGTTTGATTCTTTTAATTTAATCGTTATCATCGTTGACAACCATATAATATCTAAAGTCATTATTCAAGTCATAAGACTTATCAACTTCGATATAAATAATTTACAACTTCGCTAGAAAGATCGATATTAGCATATAAATTAAAACTTAATTACATAAATTATTAATTAAATCTAATTAACTCTAATTAATTAATTTAATCAATAATTACATAACTTAATTATTAATATCATAGTTGTAATATCAACTTGATATCAATTTTTTAACAATCTCGCTAAAAGAATTATATCAAATAAATCTCTATTACATAACCTAACTATTAATTAAAATCCAATTAACACTAGTTAATTGATTTAATTAATAATTATACAACCATACCATCAACTCAATGATTATCAGTTGACTAACAATAGTTTGTACGTAAAAAGTCAACATCAATCCAATACACAAATATTAATATTTCAATAATACTTATAATAATAACAAATTAATTTGGAAATCTTATCCATAATGACCACATTTGTCATGATAATGATTTCAAGTTAAAACTCTATCGCATATAATTATGTTGACAACTCAATGAACATTTATTGATTAAAATCAATTATAATCCAAATACAAAAATTATTGTCTTTTACAAAACTTCAATCAATGAATGATCTCCACTAGATTATCTCTAATCAAATTTGTTGATAACTATTTAAACCATTATTTATTAATAGTTTGCTAGTCCTTACAAACATTAATAAATAATAAACTCCTCAAACTATAAATACTCGATCTATAGAATCCTTCCATAAACTCATTAGTTAATATTTGACTAACTCTTAACTCCATTAAAGTATTCAAATGTATTAACCAATAACATAATAATTCAGCCTTAATCCAATATCATTCAGAGTTTCTAAATTTAAATCAACATAATATAAATTATCATCTTACAATTATTTAATCAATATTAAAATCAACCATTAGACTCCATTTTCTAATTGTTCTAATAATATTTTGTCTATATAAATGTTGTTTGAAAAATATCCCTATCACAAACCAATAAGACTCATGAATAATCTCCAAATTTTTAACATTATCATCTTCATTAAACAACTCTAAAATTGTTTAATATATATTAAATAGTATTCAATATACATTATAAAAAGTCCACTATATAAACTATATTAAAATCTCTTTTCTCTTAATTTTTTCTCATTTAAAAAATCTATTTACTTAGATTGACTAATAATTAATCACACTTCTTCTACTATTTACTAATCTTAGTTAAATTTGATTTAATTAGATTAGATAATAAACCATATAAAACTAATGCATATTAATAAAATTTTAATAAAGAAAGATTACAATAATATCTTTAATTCATTCCATGCTTTGATATATTATTTTTGTGAAGTTTAAGCATAAAGAACTCTTTGTTATGAAAAATGGAGAAATATCTGTCATTGAATAAAACAGTCTCAGTACGATGGCCATAACTCTCTAATGAACCGTTAGATAGGGCTGAAATTTAAATATGTTAGAGAGGGCCAAATTGCGCCAATTCTAACTAAAGCGATCGAATAAATTTGATCCCGATAAAAAGTTATGAATGACTGAGTTCGGGTCTATCCAAAAGGCAGCGACAAGATAGTTTGTGATGAATTAAGAATTTCTTTTAAAAATAATTGTTCTCTAAATTTATCCAATAATTTCACTAATGGATTTGGCCATAAATCTTGAAACCATTTTCAAATATATTTCAATTTGATTCTAATTCGAACCCAAACCCGTTTAGATCTATTTTTTTTCTTAATTGGATCTAGGGTTTTTCTATTGTTTTCTTTGCAACCAAATAGAATATCTAGATACCAATTTTCAATTATAGATTCAATCACAAGAGTATTCAGACACATAGACATGATAAAGACAACAAGAGATATAGTGAAAAGAGAATATGTGATTATCACGAGTGCACCTGAACACTGATGCTAATTTTACCATGCCTCAGAAGTCCATAGAAAATCCCTTCCTTCCCCATCATTCGCAATTCCTCCAAGATCCAAGCCAATCAAATCCTCCAAGTGACTAGAAGAGCTAGAATGAGCATAGAAGCATGTAGAAAATATATGAGCATATGAACTTCTCCAATGCATGTATGCTTTGAAGCTTCCCTTTTAGCTTGTGGCTTGTAGCTTCCATTTAAGCTTTCCTTTAAGCTTGTCCAAACACACTAGGAGAGCCTCAATTTAAAGGCCTCTAAGATGCATGTAGAGTGTCTCTAGAAACAACTAGAAGATAAGCATAACAACCAAGCATGAGCCTTCTCCAACCTTCTAGATGAGTCTTAAGGTTGTAGACACCATGTGCTCAAAGAAAAATGCTAACTCTTAAGTATAGACAACTGATGCATTCTTAGAGTGCAAACTCCAGTGTTGTCTACACGACAACTCCCGAGAATTTGCCAACTCCTATATGAGCAAATATTAAAATAATACACATTAATTAATTTAATATTTACTTTTACTCTTTCTAATTTTATTTATTTATTTATTAAATCTCATGCACTAACTTGAATAATTTCACTTTTCAATCTTAATATATTTATATTTTAATCACATGAGATTTAGAATCTTTTATTAATTTAAAATATATTTTCCACTTTTAAATTTTATTTTTCAAAACTTAATTGCTAAAATATTTATTAGCTTTAATAATAATATTATTTAGTCATTTATTTAAAAATAAACTCCAAATATATTATTATTAAAATAAATATTGTCAAATTCCAAATTTAAACTTTTAACTTTTATTTTCAAATTTAATTATTTTATTTAATTAATTTTCTAATTAATTAAATAAAATAAATATTAAAATACTATATTAATTTTCCATTAAATTAAACCATTAATTAAATCTTTTAATTAGGCTTAATTAATAGAAAATACTCCAAAGACTCACCAAGGCAAAATATGAAAATCTATCATAGCCAAAATACATACAAAATCAAACCAAGGGTTTATATCATGAATTACGTTATACAACGTATTCGGAGGGTACTCAACTCAGATACTTGTCCTAATTTTCCAATTAGAACAAATGGCTTAAGGGGTTGGGATTTGGACTTGAGAATTTATCTCCCCTCTCTTATCATTGAGATAATGTGATAGGGTACGCTCATCCTGGCAATTTAGGGAAGTCGATACCTGGTACCTGCAACCTGCATAAAAACCACACATGTACAAGCACAATATATACTAAACTAAATAGGCAATGGTAGGAATTGGTGCATCGTGTAGATCTTGACTAGCAGGTGACTACGACTTCCTTCCTTAACCACATCAGACACGTCATACAAAAGAAAACATGCAAAGCAAACACGTACACCATACACATGCAAGTATGGGGTTAATATCTATAATAAAACATATATGATAATAAATAACTGAAAGCAATGTAATAATCATCATCAATAATTGTGAACACTAAAAATAATCATCATACATACATGAAATGCAAAATCTAAGTAATCTCATCACATAATAAACTGAATCCATAGCACAATATCTGATAATCTCAAAAGAAACTTGCTAACCAATAACATAAAACTAGCTCCAAAAGAGTTCAGCGACGATAACAAAATGTTAACTAGGGGCAGGCTCTACACTACAAAACTTTTCATAGTCAAATTAAAACTTGGTATAAATCTTAGCTCTTGTATGGAAGAAACTCTAATAGAATAGATGGGAAGCAGTGTTCTTAGTACTTTACTCAATATAGTATCATCATCTATCTTACCAATAGCTCCTCTTATAACATTAAAAACATATTTTATTTGAGAGTAATATTGAACAACATTCTCACCTTCTTCAATTCTCATATCATTGAACTTACCTCTAAGAATTTTAGATTTGGCTCTCAGAACATTTGTGTCTCCTCAATAAATGGTGTGAAGAGAATCTCAGATCTTCTTTGTACTATCACAACCCTTGATATCATTGAACTCTGAATAACTTAGGGAAGAGGCAATCTTCAACATTGCCTAGTTGTGTTCTTTCTTCTTTTTTAGATCTTTAGCATTTAGGGCTCAAGTAGGATTCACATGCTTAGTGATAATGGTAGATTGTGCATGATCTCCAAGACCTCCTAGGTGTATCTTTGTTAGAATTTTCCATGCAAGGAAGTTTTCCTTGTTAAGCTTGGGTACTTCTCTCTTTCACATCTTGATCTTTTGTTTCTAGTACCTTCAAACTTGCCCTCTTAAGTAGATGGCTCTGATACCAATTGTTAGAATTCTTTAGAATAACTAAGAGGAGGGTGAATAATTTATCCAAGGTCTAGATGCAAAAATAAAACTTTTTACATCTTAGTGAACCCATATCATAAAAACTTAATATGCATGCATCCATTAGATCATACAATTTTTTAACTTTTGGGTTATTATCCTACATCAAAACATCTTTGTAGAAATGTAAACATGAAACATAATAGATTCAATAGCACATTTAACACATAGATTTTACATGGACACTCAATTTTAAAAAAATCACTAGTAGCATGCTACTAATTCTCACTATTTTGAAGTGATGCCCTATGAAAGGCTGACCCTATTAAATGTTACAACACACACTATTAAATGTGACTTGGTTAGAGGATTTTAATCACCATATTAGGAGTGAGCCTTGTTAGAGGACTTTATATCATTTACTTGGAATGTCACCTAGTTAAAGGATTTACAAATGACTATTGGATTAACCTTAATCCAAAGGATTTACCCTAGATTGATACAATGATTAGAAAGTAATAGTAAGACTTGATTTGATAACAATTTACAACTCACTTGTAGATTATATATCTATGTTTTAGTCCTCCATTTTCTTGACTCTCATACACTTCAGCTCTAATAGTTTGTTCACCCTTCAAGCACTCATACTCTTAACCCTTCTTGTTTTTCTTGCCAATAACAATCTCTTATGTTCGACCACTGAACGAAGCAATACCCTAGACTCCTTGTCTTCCCTAGGTTCTCATGTATGACAACCTTTTCTTTTGACTATCTCTCTCTATAAATGGATATTTAAGATCTTTTGTTGTTCAACCTCAATTATCCATTTTAGGGCTAGGTAGGATTGGGTAGGATTCAATGAATTTACCCACTTTTCTCTTTGGTTCTTCTAGAAATTTCTCCATCAATCCTCTTTGAATTCACCTCAAAATTGTTTACCTTTGATTCTATGCCACCAACTCATCATAGTTATCTTTCACACACTTCACACAATTCAAGAGAAAAAATAGTTAACTCAAATTTGTCAAATCTATGATTTAACATGAATACTAGCACTCAGTATTAATAAGATGTTACTTGGCTTCCATACTGTTCTTCCACTCATCATCCACTAGATAACTCAGCAAACACACAAGTTTATTGGTGCTTGGCATTAACTAAACTGTACTCGACTTACACTAAGTTCACTTGGCATACACTAAAACTTCACTTTACTCAACCAACTAATTTTCTACTTAGCTTGCACTAACATTTCTTGGCACCTACTATCCACTTGGTCAAGCTTGGCAGAGTCAATTCTTCTTACTTTCTCTTCTAGACTTAATTAGTCTATCAATCATTTGCAGTCTTATGTAGATAATTAATACACTATGTCATCACTGTCTTAATTTATCTTTGTACTCATTTTACATACTATAACTCAACCCTTCCTCTAGGTGTTCTTATTATCACTTTTTTAATCAAAACCTCCTCATTAATCAAACAAATGATGGTACTCAAATCAACTAAGCAGTTGCCTTACTAGCAAGTATTAGGTTTGACGTTAGTGACTAAACAATGATTGAAACATTGCAATCTCATGAGTATATCAATTTGTTTTCAACAACTTAGGCACAAAGATAGATACAACCAATCCCATTGTTAAGATTATAAAAGCGTGATTACAGAAATTGTCTTAACTTGAAATATGAAAATTTATGAATCCTAGGTAATTTTTTCAAAATAACAAAAATTGGAAGTATATCATTTGGGATATCTAGACCTCTTTCTAGGAATGAAAATACATCTAAGACATCCCTAGCCATCCATAGGATAGAAAAATTTCTCATACATGTTTCTTGATGTATCAAGTCTTTTCAAGATATTTATGAGATAAGGAAAAAATTTAGATAGTCAAGGAACATTCCCTATCATCCAACCATCTTATAAACACCACTAGGGACAAAGATGTTAGTTTCAAGTACAAGAGAGAATCCTTTTAGAAAATGATCTATAAAATATTCTAGATGCTTCTCAAGAAACTATGGGGATCAAACCTTGGTCTTTGTTACTAAAATATATTTTTTGGGCTTCTCCTATGTGTAAATGAACATAGAAGATAACTAGAATCTTTCTATTGTACTAAATGAGAAATAAATAATATTCTAAACTACTTCAAAATAAACATAACTCAAACTAAGGAAATCTAGTATACACAAGAAAGTGTAGGAGCCAAGACATGAAAAGTAATAAATAAACTAGGTTAGACATAAAATCTACAAAATGAAAGGAATCCTCCTAGTATTTGAGTGATCTAATGTCAAAACTAAACTTGATTGAGAAATTGGCACATCATGACTTTCAGCTTGAATTAAGAACTTTGATATTTTTGAAACAACTATTTGAAGTGGGTGTATTTATAAATAATATTCTAAACTACTTCAAAAAAAACATTACTCAAACTAAGGAAATCTAGTATACACAAGAAGTGTAGGAGCCAAGACATGAAAAGTAATAAATAAACTAGGTTAGACATAAAATCTACAAAATGAAAGGAATCCACCTAGTATTTGAGTGATCTAATGTCAAAACTAAACTTGATTGAGAAATCAGCACATCATGACTTTCAGCTTGAATTAAGAACTCTGATATTTTTGAAACAGCTGTTTGAAGTGGGTGTATTTATTTATATAGGTAAAAAAAACCTCTATTTTAAATACCTTCAAGGAGCTAGTGGCTTTGTTCTTAAGATTTTAAAAAATCTCTAGAATTGTTCATCTTAAATCTCTAATGCCTAACTTGCTCACAAAATTTCAATTCCTATCACCATATATAAGAAAGCCTGAGTTTATTGTAGGGACACAAGAAGAAAAGGTGTAAAGGAGAGTGCCTCATTAACTGCCCTATTTGGCTTAGAATCCAATATATCTAGATATCTAATTTAATGAGTATAATTTAGTGGCTTACACTATAGAAAAAATAAGTTGGTAATAGGTATAGGCCACATAAATATATTCTAGATTAAGTGGGCAATGTCTTTTCCTTCTGTAGTATACTTTGTAGGGCGAATTCCACAAATCACTATTATTGAATTTGATATATGGACAAAATCACCATAATTTTACATCACATAGTGGGAATTCTTGATATCAACAAAGGAAAAAGGTCACAAGGAAAAAAAATTCCATCATCACTTTTGGGATAACATAAAAAAAACATTATTTGATTTATCATTGTGATTATATATAGTCAATCTTTTGAAAAATTAAGTACCAATATAGAGAGCTTGAAGTTCTTCTGATGTTAGATATGAGATATATTTTTTGGGAGAAAAAATTACATTTGATATTGTAGAAAGATTTCTTATATAATGGCAAGAAAACACAATGTTTTTTTCCTTTTAAGGAGACCATAGTATAGTTGACTTTATTTGACAGAGAGAGTTACAAAGTGTATATATAATTTGCATCCTACATTAGAATCAGGATGGGAAATTTGGAAATAGGCTTGGGATCTATGTAAATCTCAATAGCTACAAATGTAAGTTTAAGCACTGTTAGTAAGAAGATTAGATGAATTGCAGTTGCTTTTGTTAGATTGACAAAAAATGTTGTAGAGGATAATGAATCAAATCTAATGTAGAAAGTTGTTGAGAGGGCCAATATCCTCTTTCAATTTGATACCAAAAATGTTAATGCTAATAGTTTGGTAGCAAAAAAGACCCAAATTCCAAAGGAAGTAGATGTTATAAAGTTAAAACCAATGGAAAGAAAAATATTTATTGAGAGAGTCCTCCAAGTGACCGAAGAAGATAATGAAGAGTTCCCAAAAAATCTTAGAGCTTGCATTGATAAGTATGTATCTAGATTATGGATTCCTTAACATCAAATCCAGTAGATTATTCATTACACCATCAAGTTTCTTTATGCTTATTATTTTCATTTTCCTACTATAGAGATTTATTAAAATATAAGGGCCTGTTTGACCATAGGCATAGGAATGGAGAATAGGCATGTAATATTGGGAATAGGAATGGCTATTCCAATAACAACTATTTTTTGGAATGGATATAAGCTCATTTTAGAGGCAAAATGGGAATCTAAGAATCATATCCCAAATTTTTCTATTCCTATTCCATCAACCAAACAGAAAATAAAAATCGTATTCCAATTTTTCTATTCCTATTCCATCAACCAAATGGGCCCTAAATGGCATCTAGCCAAGAAAAATTGTAAGTTGAAATAAAACCAACTTTGTACTTTTCAAGATAGCTTTAAGATAGTTTTAGTCTTTGCATTTTTTCTATTATGTGTTATAAGTATATTGTAGACTATTGCATGTACTTGGAGGCTACTACATGCTAATGTTTCAATATTTGTATGAAATATTTCTCATTCCTTATGAAGTAGAACAACTTATGTTTCTAATTAGTTATGTTTGTGCCCTCATATTCCTTCACAAATCAGGAGCTGGATGAGTTGGAATCATGACACATTTGTTGTTGATGATTTGGCATCAAAATATGCCATTTTATTGTGTAGTGCCATTGATTACCATTTTTGGCATCATAATATTCTAGTTATTTTTTTCTTCAATGAAACCATCAATTTTACTCCTTCGTTAGTTCATTTCTTCTTCACTAGCTTGAATGTTTTGTATGTGTTTCTTCATTTATATGTGAGACCATTCAATTATCTAATGGATATCATTTTAAAGTTTGTGGTTTTTCTCTTATGCTCATTAGTGATAACTAGAAACATGGTATTCATTCTTTAATGTTGGGTGTTATAGTGATGTATGTCAAGAGTACGCAATTTTGAACTTAGAGAGAACATTGTATCATGCCTATTCTTTGCTTTATGTATGAGCAACTATATCATGCTATTTATATGTTTTTTGTATGAGAAGAAGAGTCATATTTTGAGAGTTTTATAGTTGTTTTTATCATGACTTCTTAGTGGTGATGCATTGTTGACTATTTCGATATAGATCATTGAGTGATCATTCAATGTTGAAGACACCATTATGAACATATATTTTATATTTCTATTATTATTTTAGAAAAACTAAATATCTAATGTATATTTCTATGGTCTAGATTGTTTCCCTTAGTGACAAGAGTTTTCTAGGATAACTTCATGTGATATCTATTATGTCTATTGTTATGGGGAAGAATATATAAAAATTTCATGGTGCCATATGAAAGAATGTCATAAAAAACTATCAAATGCAAGAAATTATTATTTATTTCATGTGATTGAAAAAGAGAAGCAAGAATGTAAGAGTTTCTATCTTCAAAGATCAATTATTTATACATGTATTCATTGTGTATGTCGGGTCAAAGCATTGAAAAAAATCAAAATTGTTATGATGACATAAAGAAACTATGCAGATTTCTTGGCATCCATGTAGTAGTTGATAGGCTTCTAGGCCATCCTAGACATGTTAAGGCATTTCATTCAACAAAAGGGTTACTTCTACAGATTCAACAACTTTTGCAAGGCATCTCTTAAGTAGTTCTACTATGTTGGTGGTAGTGGGGGACATTTCATTCCTTCCTCATTTCCAACACTATACGGTCTTAGGAAAGATGCTTTAAAGTGGAATAGGTATAAATTTTAATTTATACTCAAATATTAAGTGAAATAAGTAACGTCTCTTTGATTATCATGCTTTTTCATCTAGCATTGGTGAACACTTGTTTTCACCTATATAGAGGTTTTAGTTTTCCCACTCTCATCTACATTATTAAAAATCATGAAGTAGGTGAAGAGATTAGCTATCATGGTATGCTCCATGTGAGAATTCTTATGTATCATGTTTTAAGGAAAGGGGTTTTGTTATAAAAGTGTGTTTTAGGACATTATTAGTAGGCTAAAAAAGGTTCACACAATGCACTCTAGAAAATTCATTACAATTGTATGGATAGTGGAAATCTAATAGCTTTGATTGTCAAAATTGTCTTTGCAAATTAGGGTTGTTAGACTTAATGTATCATGATAGGCAGTAATTGTATAGAATGGTGCCTTGGGTTATCATGCTTGTGATTCTAAATTAGTAGTCTTATTAGTTTTTATTGATCAAAGGATTGTGTTAGCTATTATTGGTCTTCATATTCATGTTATAATGTAAGAAACTTATGCTATGGTGTTATCATCACTTATTATGCTATAAGATATATTTACCTTCACTCCTTAGGCTGCATGAAATATGTGTATTGTTGATAGATTCTTATACTAGTTATTGTGTGACCTTTTTTTCTAAATTATTCATATTAAATGGGAAGTAGTTCTTTGTTGATTTAGTGAATGAATATGCTTCTATATGTTACATCATTATGGCCATTTCTCTTCACTATTCAAAATAATAATTTTATAGATACTAGAATTTCTATATGTGCTATGCTAGGAGAAGCCATGTATTATATGTAATTTGCATTTCTCATCAGAGGATTATGTTCTTGACTTATGGTTACTTCATCTTTCATTAACAATAAATATCGCATCATAACTAAGCTCACTAAATATTTGGAGAAATAGGTAAAATAAATCTAATTTGTGAGGTGACATGGGAAATGTATTTGTGATCATGCAAAGACTCATTATAATTCCTTTGACTTAAATATATTGCTCTTACCTTCCTATTAATTTACAACATCTGTGGGAAATTTTGTTTCTTTCTAGTTAAATTTTATCTTTTTATAAAGATTAAGGGTTTGAAAAGTTAATTTCACTAGTCGTTTAGGTCATAAAAATCATATTGTGATAGATTTGTACTATTACTTTAAAGTATCGTCTTAGAAGTAAAGGTTATAGAAGGTTTTAGAACTACAATTGATGATATATTGATGAATGGTTAACTTCATGAAGGTGATCAGGTTATGGTCTATGGAATGCATGTGAGAGAGTCTAATAAATACTTGCCATGTTAAAAGTTGGCATTAGCATAAATATTTGAGCTTGAGAGGTTATTAGGGTATGATTGTGACTATCATCTGTGCATTATTGACTCAAGATCTAATGGCATCCAACTTTGAGGAAAGGTGAGTGACAAAGCATTGTATTTAGCATTTAGAAGGTTTTAGGATTGCAATTTTCTTTGGAAGCTTATTCTATGGAGCTTTGTTAAGAAAGCCTAGCAATTTTATTCTCATGTTATGTTCTCGAATGAAATCCATGCTCTAGAATTTCTTTAATATTGCTTGTGCAAAATAATTCCATGTAAAATAACATTTTTGACTTTTCTTTATAATCAACATCTCTATTGTTAAATTTAGAACCATAAGTATATAAATGTAATTATTAAAACAAGAATGCAGCAAAAGAAGAAAATATGTTGGTTTTTTAGAGCTCGGGTAAACCCCATCTACATAGTGGAAACAACATAGCCCACATAAAGATAAATCTTTATTCGGACTAAATGTCAATTAAAAAAATTTTGTTTTAGACTCAAGCACCTTTTAAATCCTCAATCAATGAACAATTTAATTCTTATATCTTATTGGTAAACAGATTTGTCTTCACACAATAAACCACTTGGTTTATCTCTTCAAATGAAAAATCAACCCGAAGATAAAACATAACCAATAGTTGGGTCACATTGCAATGAGATTATGCAAGCACCCTCTAAATTTTACGAGGTAAAAATCCTCGATTTTAGATATACAAGGAATGAGTTTAACATATGCTTTTAACCTAATAGAAAAGGCTACCCTCACTATGCTTGGATAGAGGGAAAATAACTATTACCTGCTTCATATAAACACTTCACAGTCAAAGTAAAGACACCCAATCATTTACTTTGTTATGAACTAAGAATGTGAAAGAAATCACAAATCTAGATTAAAGATACACTTGCAACTCCCAAAAGAAATCAATGCATAAGGAAATAAAGATCTTAAAATACTCCATGATTCACACCATAACCATGAAATGAAGAATTAAAACATAGTATCAATACCCTTCAAGATATCATTTCAATCAAAAAATAGACATATCTTATAATATCATGTACAATTTCATCATTCAGAGAAACCACAAGAAACAAAAACTATTTTTTTGTCTTTCCATTTCTTTCCTTTCCTAACATACAATCTAGTAAAGTTGGAAAATGGAAAATGACTCCCCCTATTATACAACATCTCTATCTATAGAAAAGTGGAACCCCTACTCTCAAAAGCTTTGGGTAATAAATAAATTTATAGGAATTCGATTCAGTTCTATAACTAAATATTGAGAGAAACTAATTTTCATCCTTCATATTTGTAATATCTCACAGCTGTAATTTACATTTCTTTAAAATTTATCTTAGCCTCTTTGAATAATTTATTTTTTTCTAAAAATATTAGGATTTGGTAGAAAAGGTAACTAACAAGTGTTTTCATATGATAATAGTTATGACACTAGAGATCCTATAAAGAATCAGTCTCTTCTATCATCATTGGTTTCATTCTTTTGCATAGACTTGACCTTCCAACTTGTTGATGCTCTATAATTAAAATTTAAGACAAAAAAATTTATTACTGTCTCTCCCTTTCCATCATGCCTATATTTGATGCCTTACCATTTGTGACTTGGTTCATTCTATTTTTACTAAGTGTTGAGCTATTTCATCTAGACTTGTAGAGAGTACAAGCTTATTCTTGATTGCTAAATTGGCATCATGCCTATCATGTTTTATACTTGGTGAATAATATTAGCTTACTTCTTCTTTTTTACTTGATTTTAATAAGTGTTGACACTCATATAGCATAGCATTCATGGTGATCTTGATTGATTGACAATGGTATCCCTACATGCTCATATATTGGTGGCTTTCAACTTTCATAATAATTTAGAAAGAGAAAATTCAATATTGACATACTTGCCCATGTTACTCCTTTGGTATGGAAATCATAGCCAATTAGATTGTATTCTACTGAGCCTTCCAAAATCATTTTTTCAAACACTTATTGCTGACCTCAATCTTCATCTACCAAGCTTCGATAAATATTAGAAATTGTGATTGTATCATGAACCAATAACCCTAAATTATCTGTGACTTATGACTATCATATGAATTTTAAGCATGGATGCCTTAGGATCTTACATTGAGATGCTTGATTCAATAGTGGAATATTGAGTCAAATTATCATGATTCATGGCATAGAGAAACTCCATACCATGAAATATGTGTTGGAATTTTGCATACACAGTATTTTATAAGAAAAATCTCATTCATTTTCTTCATAAATCTTAGCAATTTGATACTCTTTGGTTTATGTATCTTGGCTATGAAAAGTGGATCATCTCTTGCATGATATATGTTCACCATGGGAACTAGTTATGACCTATTTTGGAAAACCTCAATGTCCAACTTGGCTACACTTTAATAATTAATCAAATTGTATGTGAATTATATGCATTATAAAGAATAGTTGGTGAATCTATCCATATGGTTGAGCCTTGGTATGAGTCATCTTTCAATAAGAATTTAGATATTTAGGGACTTTCATCATAGGACTTACCTACCTTCTTCTCCACTTCACACATGGAACTCCATGATAGGTTGTAAAAGTGACAACTCCTATTTTTACTTAGGATGAGTTCACAAAGTGCAGGGGAACAATATGAACAGTTTGATCTTGCTCCTTTCCCTATGACACCTACCACAACAGTCAATCATGTATAAGGCTAGTGTTTTGTCAAGCTCACAAAAATCTTCACAAATACTTGTTCCATCATAATTTGGAAGGGCTCTGCATCTGATTTGAGGGTTCTTAAAATTCTGAATACAACCATCACAATTATGGGATCATAGACATATTTTAGATATCTTTGCAAGCTTGACCACACCATAACTATTTAGATGGTTTGAGTTATCTCATAACGGAATTGGTTGTTGAAATAATTTGAAGGTAGGTGAGTATACTCAAGATCTTTGTCATGCACATCACCATTGAGGAGAGACTTTTAATCCTCTTTACAAAGTAATTTCAAGTTTGTCTCTTTACAATCGCATAGACCTTCATGATTGTAAAGAATATAATGAGAGTGAGATAATTGAAAGATAGCCTATCACCTTTATTTTAAAAAATTCCTCCATCTTTCTAATTAGAAGGGGATACTATAATAATGATTCCGCATTTAATATGCATATGAAATTTGAGATCTTAATCAATGATGGAGTCAATATAGACCTAAATCCTTGAAACACTAAAATGCATGAATCTGAATCTTTGAATTGAACCTCTAAACTTTTGAACTACTTCAAATGGTACAAAGTGGTTTGGAACAACTTCATACTAGTTCAAGATTGTTATAAAAATGGTGAGTTAACCTAACATTTTTTCTAAACCTGAATCTCCCAAAATATAACTTTACAAAGTACTTTTCAAGATGGATCAGGGGAGACTCAAAGAAAACCAAGGAAAGGCCATTAGGAAGACTAGATTTTCAAGTTCAAAATTGGGTTCAAAACACCAACTAACATTGGCTCTGACTAGGGAGTATGTGTATGAAAGGCGCATAAAGAATCCAACATTTTTGGTCAATAGAGCAGTGCCTAGTCCATTGGGTAGTAGAGTCAAAGTGCATAAAAGAAAGAGGGGCCTCTTGTAGGAAGAGCAAGCAAACTACCAAAACACAACATAGAAATAAAAACAAGCTACTCCAATTACCTAAACTAAACAAAAAGCAACAACAAACTAAAGCAAGAAAAGTTTAACTATGCAACACAAAAACTTGCAAAGCAAGAGCATATTCATAAACATATACAAAGGAGGAAGATCCTACCAAGGTACTAGAAACATGGATTACTCATGTGAATCCATTAAAGGGTTGAGAAAAATAAGATCCTTTCCAAATCAACCAGTTGTATTTGAAAGCAAGATCATCATAACTATTGGTAATATAAGAAGAGTAATTGAGGGGTAGTATAAAATTTAAATTGATAAAACTGATTACTATTGATACTCAGTAAACACAGAAAAGAATTGTTGTAACTTGGTAAATGTAGGCTGTGAATTACTTTAGTGAATCTTAAAATGTTATCAGCAATTACTTGAAAGCATGAAAGAAACAACATTAACACATGAGACTCTAGGATTTAATGTGGAAACCCAATTTTGGAAAAACCACCAATGTAACTAGTTACTATTTTTCACTCTTTTGAAGTGAACCCTATTAGGAGCCAACCCTGTTAAAGGTTACAAAAGAAACTATTAGGTGTGACCCCCTTAAATGATTTAATCACATTGTTAGGAGTGTCCTTGCAAAAGGTCTTAAAACAATTCAATGGAATTGTCACATTGTTAGAGGATTTACAAATGGATGTTAAACCAACTTGTTAAGATATTTTAGTTCACTACTAAAATGGTTACAAAGTAACAATGAAATGACCTAATTTTGATGCAATTGAATTACTAATTAAAAATATTTTCTTTGGTTCATACTTGACCTTTCTCGATTGAATAATATTTTTCTACTCCACAAGGATATCTTCTTATCCTTCAAATTCACTTCCACTTCTTATCTTTTTCAACTCATTCAACTTGCATCTCACACACACTTTGAAATCACAACTTGACCTTTTACTTATACCTTTTAGACTATCAAGTCAATTCAAATACAAATTAGAATAAACAATATTCATCACCTCAATCAGCTAGAATCAATAGGTAAAATAATTAATCTTTACATGCAAAAATAAGAAAATCCTTTGGTAGCCAACCCAGCTCAGTAAAAACTAATTCTAAAGCAATTTCTTGTGTTAACCAACAGAAGCTCAGTTAACATTGCAAACTTACAAAATTCTTTTGGTAACCAAGTGAACTTGGTTAACACTAACTCTATTAAACTTTCCCTTTGTTAACCAAGTGAGCTTAGTTAACACTCTTTTCTACTTAACTTCCTTAGACACACAAGTTAGCTCAGTAAAAATTGTCTTTTGCATAGAGTAAACTTGGGAGTGCTCGATAGACTAGGAAAACTATCTTCACTAAACAAGTGAGCTCAGCATGGATTGATTGTCAATTGATATGACATTTTTGTAACATCAAAGACAACACACAATTAATCAATAATCAATTGTATCCAACAATCTCCCTCTTTGGCATTGATGGCAACACAACGTGTCATAGCACAATGAAATTTTGAGAACAAGACTCCCTCTGTCAAAAAATTTCTCCCTCTTTGATTGATGCATAGAAAATTTCCATTATAGTATTCTCCCTTTGTGAATGAACATCTTTACTTCTCCCTATGTAAAATTTTAGAAAGATATGACAATAAACTTCTCCCTCTTTGACAACACATGCCAAAGACAATCTTAAATAGTATCAATGTACCTTGAGTATAGATTCATTTGCAATATGTCCTTGCTAGTACTGCATCAACTGATTGATCTACAACTAAGTTCCTATTGATGCATCACTAAACTTTATTTAGTGAACTTCTGATAGGGGAATGACCCCTAGGTTACCTCTTAGGTACAAAAATACATCCTTAGGTAATGGCTTGGTGAATATATTTACAATTTATTCTTTTGTATGCACATATTCCAATCTAATTTCTTTATCCTATAATAATTCTCTTACAAAGTGATATTTTATAGCAATGTGCTTTGTTTTGGAATACATCACTAGATTCTTTGATATGTTGATTGCACTAGTGTTATCACAATACACCACTATTGGCTCTTTGATTTCAACCTTCATTCCTTCCAACAACTATTTAAACCAAACAATGTTAGAGAAATTCATTACTACTGCTACATATTCTACTTCTACTATGGATTGAGATGTGCAATTGTGGTTCTTTCTTGTCCAAGATGCCAACCTTTTACTAAGAAAGAATGCTCTACAAATGATGCTCTTTCTGTCATCAAGATTTCCTACCTAATTAGTGTTAGTGAATACTTCTAGGTCAAGGTTGCTTTCAAGTGTGTATCATAAGCCATAGTCTTTAGTTCCTTTCATATATCTCAAGATTCTTTTTATTTCCATCATGTGGTTTTCTCTGGGTTTAGCTAAGAATCTTGCTACTATCCCAACTTCTAAGGCAATATCAGGCCTTGTATGTACCACATACTATAATTCTATGTACCACATAATGTAATTTTTGAATCATTGATTTGTATAAGGTCTAATCTACTTCTTTGGTAAGCTTAAGTCTAATACACATGGGGGTTCCAACTAGTTTTGAATCCTCCATTCCAAATTTCTTGAGTATCTCTTTGATGTACTTAGATTGAGTGATATAGATACCATATCTGTTCTACTATATCTATAATCCAACAAAGAATTTTATTTTTCCAAACATGGAAATTTCAAAGTCTTTATTAATTTGTTCTAAAAATACTTTGCATAAGTCATCATTTTTAGTTAATAGAGTATCATCCACAAATATTTCTACCAACACAATCTTCTTATCTGTTCCTTCCTTGATATATAGGCTATTGTTATCATTTGTTCTTTGAAAACCAATATGTATCAAGTAGTTATGTAGTCTTTCATACTAGGCTCTAGGAGATTTTTTGAGACCATATAGGGCTTTTTGTAATTTGCAAACCATGTCCTTTTTGTCTAGATCAACAAAACCTTATAGTTGTTCAATGTAGACTTCCTCATTGAGAATTCCATTAAAGAATGTAGATTTAACATCCATCTGATATACTTTGAATACTTTATGAGCTGCTTAAGCAAGTAGAGTCCTAACACCTTCTAATATTGCAATATGGAAAAAATTTCACTATAATCAATACCTTCTTCTTTAGAATAACCTTTACATACCAACCTTGCATTATTTCTTGATACTTTTCCATCTTCATTTACCTTATTTCTGAATACCCATTTTGTACCAATCACTTTTTTATCTATGGGCCTCGGTACAAAAGTCCAAGTTTTATTTGTTTCTATTTATTCTATTTCTTCATTCATAACCTCAATCTAGCTTTCATTTTCCAATGTATTTTTAACACTTCTAGGTTCAAATTCAGCAAGTAAACATGTGCCTTTTAGTTTTCTTCTTGTCATTGTTCTATCAAATTTGTCTCCAATTATTTGATCAGGTGCATGATGCCTTCTAACATATTTAGCCAATACAAGTTCTTTAACTTTTGAATGAACTGCACTATCTTCATTTTGAATTTCAAATTTTGGCTCAAGTCCTTCTATCTATGGCTTGGGTTCTTCAAACTTGGTATGCACTAACTTGATAACTTCTAAATGTAACTTAGGTCCCTGTGACTTGGTTTGGACTTCCTACAACTCAGTAATTGATGGAGGTTTGGAGAACTTGGGAGATGAAGTCTCATTTTTGTCAAATGTGTTTGGAAATGTATCAGGTTCATAGTAGACAAATCTTTTGTAGTCTTATGGTTCCTTTTTGCTTTCCTCTTCAGTCTTTTCTACAAACTCATAAATTCTCACACATGCACTTTCTATGGTTTTCTGCGTAAACAAATTGAGACATTTGTATACTTTACTTCTTTAGGAATATCCTAGAAATATAACTTCATCACCTTTTACATCAAATTTTCCTTTTCTAGATTCTTTCAAGATATAACATTTGCTACCAAATACTTTCAAGTAACTTACACTAAGTTTGTAGCCATACCATAGTTCATAGTGGGTTTTGTTTGAGTCCTTTAATTGAACTCAGTTCAAAGTATGAACTGTAGTACTGATAGCTTCCTTCCAATATTTGATAGCAACAATCTTTTCAATCATTATGTCCTCGCACAATCTACAATTGATCTATTTCTTCTTTCAACTATTCCATTATGCTCAGGAGTACTAGGGGCTAATACTTATCTTTTGATTCCTCTTTTAATGTAGAAATTGTTGAATTCATTTTAGATGAATTCACCACCTCTATCTAATCTTAAGAATTTCAATCTTTTTCCAATTTCCTTTTCTACTCCAGCTAGATACCATTTGAATTTCTCAAAAACTTCTAATTTTTCTTTGAGATACATGACAATCATCATTCTAGAACAATCATCTACAAAAAGAATGAAAAAAATTTCTCCACTATAAGTTTCTATTCCAATGGGTCCACATAAATTAGTATGCACAATTTTTAGGACATCTTCTAACTAATAGTTTTTGCTCTTAAAACTAATCTTTTTCATTTTACCAATTTGGCAATTCTTGCATAATCCAACATTTCTTTTCTTCAAACTAGGAAGACCTCTTACTCTTTTGAGTTTGATAATTTTGACCATATTATCAAAGTTTATATGACATAGTCTTCTATGCCATAACCAACTTTCTTCTAATTCAGCAATGGAACATGAACAATCACCAAGATCAAGATAAAATAGGTTACCTTTTATTTTCCTACCTAATCCAATCAAATTTCCTTGGTTATCCAGTAGTCTTGCCTTTTCATTCATGAATTTTACCTTGAATCCAACATTGTTTAGCTATGCCACACTCAGTAAATTATGTTTTAGTCCTTCAACCCAATAGGCATTGTCACATACAACTTCATTGGTTAATGAGATTTAGCCTTTCCCTCTTATGCAACAAGGTTCATTATTCCCAAACCTTACACTTTATAAGTGTTCAAACTTAGTTTTGTCTCAAATCATATGGTGAGAACATCCATTATCTATGATCCATGTGACCTTTTTTCTAACACAAGAGCCATATTATCTCCTTGATCATTAGATTCATCTTTTACAACAATATACACTATTTCATCTTCACTATTATCAGAATCTTTTGCCATAAAACAAGTTTTCTTACCTTTTTCTTTGTAGGATTTTTGACCTTTCAATTCCTTCTTCCCTTTGTACTTGTGGCTTTTTTCTCTTCCTTGCTTTCTTATTTGGATATCTAGTAGCAACATGACCAATTTTTTCACAAGAAAACTAGATTAGAGAGATTTTACCTTTGTACTTTCTTTTGTTCTTGGAATATTTCTTTGCAAGTAGAGCTTCAACAATTTCAAGATCACTGTCTAGATTTTTTTTAGTTTCTTCCTCACTTTCTAATTGATTATCTTTTATTTTGATGTAGGAAAAGGATGAATAACTAGGGCCAAAGGCTCACCTAGCTATCCAAACCACCCTACATGAGTTAACACAATAGAAGCAAACAGAAGGAACAATAGCCGAAGGAGGAAGAAAAGATAAATACTTTTATTGATTCATCAAAACATCTTCATGCATGCCTAGCTATAAGGCCTTCTAGGTTACAATCAATCACAAATACATTCACATTCAAAGATCCAACTGCAAACTCACACTTTTAGTTCTTCTCTCTAGAATTCCTCTTCTCAATAACTTCTTCTTCAAAAAAATTTCCTAACTCTAAGACTAAACACTCTATATATACTTGCCAAAATGGCTTATAGATTATTCTAAAACTTTACATGAGAGAAAGGCCAACCCAACAATAGTCTGGACACATCCCAAGAAAATATCCTAACATAAGTGTCATGGTCAAAATTAATCTCACAAGTCAGCTTGTAGAAATCACATCCAAATTCTAACACTTGGCATAAATAGGAAAACTCGGCACATGGAGGGTCACTTGGCATACACTAGGTAACTTGGCACATGAAGAGTCACTCAGCATACACTAGGTAACTCAATATCCACTAAGTGCTATAGCAACTTGGTACCAACTGAGTGCTACAATAACTTGGAACCAACTGAGTGCTATAGTAACTTGGCACCATCTAAGTGCTATAGTAACTCAACACCAATTGAGTGCTATAGTAACTCAACACCAACTGAGTGCTACAATAACTCAACACCAATTGAGTGCTACAATAACTTGGCACCAAATTAGTGCTCTAGTAACTCGGCACTAACTAAGTGCTATGGTAACTTGACAGCAACTGACTGCTATAGTAACTTAGCACCAACTAAGTGCTATAGTAAATTGGCACCAACTTACAAAATGAACAAAAATGAGTAGGATAACAATGTAACCCAGAATGCTCCTGCATCAGACAACCAGGGTTGAAAGAAATGATTCTCCTGAGTCATTGAGATGTCACAATCTGAGTTGAATCTGATGGGGACACAACCCAACAACCAAAATAGACACAATAGAAAGGGGAAATTATATTAACTAAGAAAATAAGCTGGTACAAACAATGCAGAGAAAATAAACTCAAAACATGCCCTGCGGGCTTACAATAGCATAAATCTGGAGAATATTTCTCCTTTTAGCACCTCCTCTCAAGCTCCAATCCGAATTGCCTTTTACAATGCCAGAAATCTCCTTAAATAGACCCCGGAGGGTTAAGGACTAGGAGTACATTCTAGAAAGTGCTAGTAGGCATCCACCGACAAAATAGAAGGTTCCGGAAGCTGCATTAGAAGTCGGTGCAATTCTAGAAGAATCCAGAAACGGTAGCCGAACTTCCGGGAGGCATAACTTTTGAACCGTAACTCCGATTGACGAACCGTTTACATTTTCGGAAAGCTCTCGAAGCGCTCTATAGCCCTATGGACAAGCTTCGCTCGTACCCCATTTTTTGACCCTTTTTGAGGTCATTTAATGCCCCAAATCTGACTTTGAAGCATTCTTAGGGGGTCTCCAAAACCCGAAAAACTGCAATAACTTTCAAACCGTGGGGCCTTTTGACCTGATTCTTTTTCTGGAATGCTCTAAATCTCGATTACATTCATCTGGCCAAGTCACACCTTCTAGGTCACCAAAATGATGGTCAAATTGCATGCTCCTATTTTTTTGGGATTTTCAAATGCACTGATAGTTGAACTATGAGAGTTGGAACCTTTATTTGAGCCAAATGGGTATCCAAAAATGTAAAGACATAAAATAGAAACTAAGTCTAAGTACATTTTTTTTGGGTGACACAGGATTGCCCTTATACCTCTGGATGCTCCTGCATCAGACACCCAGGGTAGATTGAAAAGTGACCCTGTCACTTTATGGATGGTAGAGGAAATCCCAAATGGGAAACCTCAGCTACTGAAATCCAAGTTGAGTCTTCGATTGGTCGTCCTTTCCATTTGACCAAATACTCTTCATACTGCCTGTTTCTGGTACTCCTACCCACACGATGATCTAGAATGTCTTCTATCTTCTCCTTCTTAGAAGCAGGAATTGGACACGGCTCTAAAACCAGCTCCTCATCTGCACCATCATCATGATACTCTGTCAAATCTGCAATGTTGAAAATGGGAGAAATGTGAATACCATCTGGCAGCTCCACCTCATATGCATTTCCTGAGTTATGTTTCTTCAAAATTTTGCAGGGGCCAAATTTCTTCATTTTTAGCTTGTTGTAGGTACCAACTGGAAATCTTTCTTTTCATAAGTGCACCATGACAAGATCCCCTACTTGCAATTCCTTATGTCTTCTCCTTGCATCAACCCTAGCTTTATACTCTTGATTCATCTTGATAATGTGTGCTTGAACCTCCTCATGTAGACGCTTGATGTGTTCAGCAAATTCCTCAGCTTCAGCACTTGTTCTCTCCCCTTGTTCTATCTTCCTCAATTCTGGTGCAGTCCTTGGGCTATTTCCATATACAATTTGAAATGGTGATTTTCCAGTACTCCTATTTACAGAGTTATTATAAGCAAACTCTGCCTGTGGTAGAATCAAATCCCATCCCTTAGGCTTATCTCCAACTAAACATCTCAGCAAATTGCCCAGACTTCTATTTACCACTTATGTTTGGCCATCAGTCTGTGGGTGATGCGTGGAACTGAATTTCAAGTCTGTTCTCAACTTCTTCCACAATGTCCTCTAGAAATACCCCACAAATTTAGTATCTTGGTCAGAAACTATACTCCTTGGAAGACCATGTAGTCTTACCACCTCTTTGAAAAACAAGTCTGCAATATGGACAGCATCATGAGTTTTGTGGCATGGAATGAAATGTGCCATTTTGGAGAACATATCAACCACCACGAATACTGAGTCATTACCCCTTTGTGTCCTTGGCAATCCAAGAACAAAATCCATACTTATGTCCTCCCATGGCCTTGATGGAATAGGCAATGGCTGATATAGGCCAGTATTTTGACTAAACCCCTTGGCAACTTGACAAACCTGGCAACTCTGTACAAACTTCTTCACATCCTGTGTAATTTGAGGCCAAAAAT
The DNA here is from genome assembly GCA_028749045.1 of Cupressus sempervirens. Classification (NCBI taxonomy): domain Eukaryota; kingdom Viridiplantae; phylum Streptophyta; class Pinopsida; order Cupressales; family Cupressaceae; genus Cupressus; species Cupressus sempervirens. The sequence goes on along the minus strand of CM053783.1, from coordinate 280,737,863 downwards.
AATGTTCTCTAAGAATGGCAATGGTCTTATCCCGACCAAAATGTCCTGCCATCCCTCCACTGTGTTTCTCCTTAATCAGATTTTCCCTCATGGAACTCCTTGGAATGCACAATTGACTACCTTTGAACAACATGCCATCCTGAATCAAATAGTCTAACCACTTGGTTCTATCTACAGCCACAGGTTCTTTACAAGCTTTCCATGCTTCAGCAAAATCAGGATCCTTAGGGTACAAATTCTTGAGTTCATCAAACCCAACTACTTCAACCTGCATTGTTGTAAGCAACAATTGTCTCCTACTTAATGCATCTGCAACCCTGTTAGATTTTCCACTTCTATGCTTTAACACAAATGTATAACTCTGCAAGAATTCTACCCACTTCATATGCCTCTGATTCAATTTACCTTGGCTATTTAGGTACTGTAATGCCTGATGATCAGTATACAAAACAAATTCCTTTGGCAATAAATAATGCCTCCATTTCTTTAAGGCCTGAACTATTGCATAGAATTCTTGATCATAAACAAAATACTTCTTCTTTGCATCATTCAATTTTTCACTAAAATATGCAATAGGCTTACCTTCTTGGCTTAATACAGCCCCAATAGCGCTACCACTAGCATCACAATCCACTTGGAATACTTTTCTAAAATCTGGAAGTGCCAACACACGCTGTTCAGTCACCTTCTTCTTCAGCAATTCAAAACTTCTCGCAGCTGCTGCAGTCCATTTGAACTCTTTTCTATCCCCTCTTATTGTATCAGTTAGGGGTGCACATATGCCACTGAAATTCTTAATAAACTTCCTGTAAAAACTAACCAGACCATGAAATGATCTTACCTCAGTAGCAGACCTTGGAGTAGGCCATTCCAAGATGGCTTTTACCTTCTCTGGATCCATTTTGAGACCTTCAGGTGATATAACAAATCCCAAATAGACTAACTCCCTTTTTGCAAAGACACACTTCTTTAGATTAATTAACAGTTTCTCTTCCCTTAGCCTTTCAAGGACACTACGAATATGTAGTAAATGTTCTTCCAAAGTCTTGCTGAAAATTAAAATATCATCCAAATAGACAATAACAAATTTTCCCAAGAACTTCTTAAGTACCTCATTCATGAGCCGCATGAAGGTGCTTGGGGCGTTCGTCAATCCAAAGGGCATGACTAACCACTCATAAAGACCCTCCTTGGTCTTGAAGGCTGTTTTCCACTCATCTCCTTCTCGAATCCGTATTTGATGATAGCCACTCTTCATATCTATCTTTGTGAAGTACTCAGCTCCACTCAAGCAGTCCATAAGATCATCCATCCTTGGCAAAGGAAATCGGTACTTGATGGTTATCCTATTTATAGCTCGAGAATCTGTACACATCCTCCACTCTCCATCCTTTTTTGGTGCAAGTATCGCAGGTACTGCACATGGACTCAGGCTCTCTCGAATCAAGCCCTTCCTCAACAGCTCCTGAACCTGTCTATTTAGCTCCTCTGTTTCAGTAGGAGTCATCCTGTGAGCAGCCTTGTTAGGCAAACTAGCTCCTGGAATCAGATCTATTTGATGAATGATTTGCCTTACTGGTGGCAATCCATCTGGAACATTATCAGAGATAATATCTCCAAATTCTCCTAGTAAATCTGAAACTTCAAATGGTATTTCACTACTACCTTCTTTATCTTTTCTAGGAATCAAAGCATAGCACATGCGCTGATGTTTCATGCCATCTAAAAACTTCCTTCCATCAACAAGACAAATCCTAGCACTGCTACATACCTTTTCACCTTCCTTTTTCATGGGCTTCAATTTGTGGCAAACTCCATCCTTTGTCAGAGAGTATGTGTTTGCATGTCCATCATGTATTACATGTCTATCAAACTGCCATGGTCTACCCAACAATAGATGGCAAACATCCATCGAAATAACATCACAGAGAACTTCATCATGGTAACTCCCAATTTTGAATTTTACTAAACATTGTTCACTTACCAGGACCTTATGATCATCTTTTACCCAAGAAATCCGATAGGGCTGGGGATGTTTCTCCCTCTTGAGCTTTAGCTTAGAGACCATCTCTTCGGATACCAAGTTATCAGTGCTACCACCATCAATGATCACATCACAACATTTATCCTCACACTTGCATCTGGTACGGAACAAGCTCCTCCGTTGTCCTAGTTCATTTTCACCACTTAGTAGGACTCTTTCATTTACCAAGGTCTCTCCTCTTTCTGCATCCTCTGAATGTGATGATTGTGCATCCTCATCCACATGAGCAACCCTAGCTTGGCCCTCAGCTCTCCTATCTGTCCTTCCTTGTCGTTGAGGGCATTCAAAGGCCTGATGACCTTCTTCATTGCAATGGAAATAGGTACCACAGAAGCCTCCTCTTCCTTGCCCACGTCCTCTACCTCTTCCTCTTTGATTTCCAAAGTCTTGATCGTGGGAGCGGTTGAAACCCTCATTCCTCTGGTTCCTACTAGTACCCTCATCTTCATTTTTCTTTTGAGTTTCATTGCGGCCTCCAGATGATCTACCGCTTCCCCTTCCTCCTTGACCGCGCCCTCTTTGTCTTCCTTCAAACCTTTTACTCAGCTTCTCTTCAACTCGTAGGGAAAACTGGTATGCTTCTTCAACGCTGGTCATTCTTACCAGACTTAATTCCTCCTGGATGCTAGGTCGCAACCCACTGATATAACGGGCAACCTTCTCCTTATTTGCTTCTGCATGCCCCGCTCTAATCAGGAGTCGGTAAAACTCCTCTGTATATTCTTGGACTGATCTTCCTGCTTGCTTTAACCCATGCATCTTCTTAAACAGATCAAGCTCGTAGTCCACAGGAATGAACTGCTTCTTCAATTTGTCCACCATGCGATCCCATCTTGTGATCTTCTCCTTTCCTCTTCTAAGTCTTTCTAGTTGAATCTCTTGCCACCAGATTTTTGCATGGCCTTTTAGTTTGGCCTTTGCAAACTTAACCCTATCTGGGTCCCTTATATCCTCATATTCAAAGTATTCGTCCAGTTCATTGATCCAATCGATCAACTCATCTGGTTTCAAATTTCCTGAAAATATACCCACTTCAATTGTAGGTCTTTTCCCAAACCTAGAAATGGCCCTGAAAAGCCTTTCCTCTACAGGATTCAGAACTTCCCCGTCAACTTCCATTACTTCCTCTTCATTGTCATCCTCACTATTGTCATCTGCGGCAATATTTGCTCCTCTATGAAGCTCCTCTTGCAATGCTTGTACCTATCTCTGGAGGGCTCTAACCTCCTCAGGATCAATAGCTCTGGCCCTTCCACCACGCTCTCTTCGTGGAGGCATCTTCTAACTCGAACCCACAACCACACAGTCCTGGTGCAAACTACCTCACAGTCGGCGCTCTGTCTACACACTCAGGAAAACCCGCTCTGATACCACTTGATGGGGACACAACCCAACAACCAGAATAGACACAATAGAAAGGGGAAATTATATTAACTAAGAAAATAAGCCGGTACAAACAATGCAGAGAAAATAAACTCAAAACATGCCCTGCGGGCTTACAATAGCATAAATCTGGAGAATATTTCTCCTTTTAGCACCTCCTCTCAAGCTCCAATCCGAACTGCCTTTTACAATGCCAGAAATCTCCTTAAATAGACCCCGAAGGGTTAAGGACTAGGAGTACATTCTAGAAAGTGCTAGTAGGCATCCACCGACAAAATAGAAGGTTCCGGAAGCTGCGTTAGAAGTCGGTGTAATTCTAGAAGAATCCAGAAATGGTAGCCGAGCTTCCGGGAGGCATAACTTTTGAACCGTAACTCCGATTGACGAACCGTTTACATTTTCGGAAAGCTCTCAAAGCGCTCTATAGCCCTATGGACAAGCTTTGCTCGTCCCCCATTTTTCGACCCTTTTTGAGGTCATTTAATGCCCCAAATCTGACTTTGAAGCATTCTTAGGGGGTCTCCAAAACCCGAAAAACTGCAATAACTTTCAAACCGTGGGGCCTTTTGACCTGATTCTTTTTCTAGAATGCTCTAAATATCGATTACATTCATATGGCCAAGTCACACCTTCTAGGTCACCAAAATGATGGTCAAATTGCATGCTCCTATTTTTTTGGGATTTTCAAATTCACTGATAGTTGAACTATGAGAGTTGGAACCTTTATTTGAGCCAAATGGGTATCCAAAAATGTAAAGACATAAAATAGAAACTAAGTCTAAGTACATTTTTTTTGGGTGACACAGGATTGCCCTTATACCTCTAGATGCTCCTGCATCAGAATCTAAATTAGATTAAGAAATCCATGAAGCGTCTTCAATAGGTATGTTCTTCCACTTCACCAAATATTCATAGTAATCTTTTCCTCTTGTTCTCTTGCCAACTCTCTAATCTAATATCTATTCAATTTCTTAAATTTTCTTCTTAGGATAATCATCTGATACAACAAGTTCATCATCTAACTCTTGATACTTATACAAATCAAAAATATTGAATATAGGAGATATATCCATGTCATCAGGTAACTCAACTTCATAAGCATTACTACTATCAAACTTCTTCAAGATCTTACAATGTCCAAAAAAAATTTTATCTTCAGCTTACTATATGTTCCAATAGGAAATCTTCCTTTCTTTAAATGAACCATCACCTTATCACCAACTTCAAAATCATGGTGTCTTCTAGACTTATCAGCATTCTCCTTATACTTATGATTACTTTGTTCCAACCTCAACTTCACTTCCTTATGCAAAGAATCCATAAAATCAGCAAATTTTTTCCTACAGTGCTTCTCTTTTCTTCATCAATAATGTCTCTCAAATCTAATATACCTTTAGGATGCATTCTAGTAACAATCTCAAAAGGTTTTTTTCCCTGTACTCCTATTCATAGAATGGTTATATGCAAATTCAACTTGTGCCAATACCATCTCCCAATTACTTGGCTTATTCCCAACTAAACATCTCAGCAAACTACCCAAGCTTCTATTCACAACCTTTGTCTATCCATCTATCTGTGGATAGAATGTAGAACTAAACTTCATCTTAGTAAACATCTTCTTCTACAAAGTATTCCAAAAATAACCAAAAAACTTACTATCTCTATTAGAAATAATACTTCTAGGCAATCCATGCAATCTCACAATCTCTTTAAAGAAAAGTTCAACAACATGCTCAGCATCTGATGTCTTCTTACATGGTATGAAATGAGCCATCTTAGCAAATCTTTCCACTACAAGAAATATAGAATCATACCCCTTCACTATCTTAGGCAATCCAAGAACAAAATCCATACTGATATCACTCCAAGGTTTCTCAGGAACAATAATAGGTGTATACAAACTAGTATTTTGACTTACTCCTTTTGCAATTTGACAAGCTCTACAACTCTTTATAAATTTTTGAACATCCTTATACATTTGTGGCCAATAATACTTCACTTTTAGCAAACTCAATGTCTTATCAATTCCAAAATGTCTAGCCAATCCACCACTATGCTTTTCCTTAATAAGATTCAATCTCATAGAAATTCTAGGAATACACAATTGAATGCCTTTGAAAAACATACCTTCTTGAATGAAATACTCATCATACTTACTTATGTGGTCTATCAGATTTGGTGCTCTATACTCTCTCCATGCCTTGGAAAAATCAGGATCAACATCACACAACTCTTTCATTTCATCAAAACCAAGAACTTCAACATTCATTTCAGTGAACAAAGAATTTCTTCTACTCAATGCAATAGAAACTCTATTAGTAACTCCACTCTTATGCTTAATAAAAAATGTGAAACTGTTCAAATACTTAACCCACTTCATATGTCTCTGATTCAATTTATGTTGACTTCTCAAGTATTGTAAAGCTTTATGTCCAGTATACAACACAAATTCTTAGGAATCAAATAATGTTTCCACTTCTTTGATGCTTGAAAAATATCATAAAACTCTTGATCATACATAGAATACTTCCTTTTAGCATCATTCAACTTTTCACTAAAGAAAGTAATGGGTTTACCTTCTTGGCTTAATACAGCTCATATTGCATTACCACTTGCATCACATTGAACTTGAAATACTTTTCTGAAATCAAGTAAAGCTAATACAGGTAATTTAGCCACCTTTTATTTCAAAGCATCAAAACTCTTATCAGCTCCATGTGTCCACGTGAATTCCTTTTTATATCCCCTCATCGTTTCAGTCATAGCATTACAAACAACACTGAAATTCTTTGTAAAATTTTTGCAAAAACTAGCCAAAATATGAAATGATCTTACCTCACCCACATTCTTAGGTATAGGCCATTCCAAAATTTCTTTAACCTTCTCATTATCCATCTTCAATCCATTATCTAAAATCAGAAATCCCAAATACACAATCTCCTCTTGCATAAAAGAACACTTTTTTAGTTTAATTAGCAACTTTTTCTCTTTCAACCTTTGCAATACTTGTCTAATATGCTCAAGATGTTCTTCGTTAGTCTTATTGAATATTGGAATATCATCCAAATAAACAATCACAAACTTACTCAAGAATCTTTTTAGAACTTCATTCATCAACCTCATGAAAGTACTAGGTGCATTGGTCAAACCAAAAGGCATAACCAACCATTCATACAAACCATCTTTTGTCTTGAAGGTAGTCTTCCATTCATCACCTTCTATGATTTTGATATGATAATAGCCACTCTTCAAATCAATCTTGGTAAAATACTTTGCTCTACTCAAACAATCCATTATATCATCCATCCTAGGCATAGGAAACCTATATTTCACTATCATCTTGTTAATAGCTCTGGAATCAATACACATTCTCCGTTCTTCATTCTTTTTAGGTGATAATATAGTAGGTACAACATATGGACTCAAGCTTTCTCTAATCAAACCTTTCTGCAATAACTCATGCACTTGTCTGATAAGTTCTTCATTCTTTCTAGGTGTCAATCTATATGGTGATTTGTTTGGCAAACTAGCTCCAAGAATCAGATCCATACAATGACTTATACTTCTTACTGGAGGTAAACTATCAAGAATGTCATTAGAAATAATGTCTTTATACTCATTTAGCAATTCTATAATTTCTACTAGTACTCAGCCATCACTATCTATTGTCATTCGATAATTACTAGCTTCTACTACTTGGTCATTACTACCAACACTCGATCCTCTAGAAACTATGGGAAAAAAAAACTTAATTCTTCTTCACTTCCTTTTCAAATTTTTTTCCATTAACCATGCAAACTTTTATTTCAGTACAACTGACCTCATCTAGACTTTCAATCAAAGGAAACAATGTTTCTTTCTTCCCATTTACCCAAACAGTATATCGATTCAATCTTCCATCATGTACAACATATCTATCATATTGCAAAGGTCTACCCAAAAAAATATGACAACAATCCATGGGCATAGTATCACATAAAACTTCATCAAAGTAATGTCCAATTTTGAAATTCACAAGGCATTTCTCACTTACCAATATCTTATGCTCATCTTTGATCCATGAAATATGATAAAGTTTGGGATGCTTCAACCTCTACAATTGCAACTTTGTAACTAGCTCTTTTGATGCCAAATTTGTAGAACTTCCACTATCAATGATCACTTTGTAGCATTTTTCAGCCATATTACATCTTGTCTTGAAAAGACTTCTCCTTAAAATAGGTTCTTCATCACTTCCCTTATTACATAAGGTCCTTCTCACCATCAAATTTTCTCCAGCCTTAGGTCCACTTGGTGAACCCTCATCATCTCCTTGAATCACAAAATTTATGTTACCTTGCCCACTTTTAGAGGATCTACATTCAAAAGATCTATGTCCCTCTTTACCATATCTGAAATAATTACCTCTTCCTTAGTAAGAACTACTATCTCCTCGGTAAGAATTACCACTTTTTCATTTGGTCTTTCCTTTGTCATCATTCTTCCATTTAGATTTTCCTTTTTCCTACATAAAAATTTTAGATCTACCACCTTCACCATAATATCTACCTCTACCTCTCTAGAGTCTACCACTTCTACCTCTTTGTCTTTGTTCATACTTCTTTACTAAGATCTCATCAGCTTTCAAGTCATATTGGTATGCTTCATCTACACTTTCCAACTTTACAAAACTTATTTCATCTTGAATTCTAGATCTAAATCCATTTATATACCTTGCAATTTTCTCAACATCATCATCCACATTTCTAGATCTGATGTCCAATATAGAATTCCTCAGTATACTCTTTCACACTCGTGTCTCTTTGCTTCAAATTTTGCATCTTCCTCAACAAGCTAACTTGGTAATCAACAGGAAGGAATTTGATCTTTACCTTGTTCACCATCTTTGGCCAAGTTCTAATCTTCTTCTTTCCTCTCCTTTGTCTATTAGTTTGCAAGTGCTACCACCATAGTGATGCATGACCTTTCAACCTAGTGACTACAATCCTCACTTTTATATTATGAGGAGTATTTTCATACTCAAATAAATTCTCCATATTAGAGATCCAATCCAACACAACATTGGTATCCAATTTTCCATCATAAGGAACAACTTCTACAACATGCTTTTAATTTTCCCTAGACAACACGTGCAATAATCTTTCCTTATCTTGATCTTCTTTAGGTTTTGGATTATAATTTGGTGCTACTACTTCATCATCACTTACATCATCAAGATGTGCTCCTCTCCTCTGGGAAGTCTCCATAGCATCTAATTTAGCTGCAATTTGTCTCAACTAATCCAATATAGCATTATCAACATTATTTCCTCTACCATGAACCATTGTTACAAATCAAGTTCTTGCAAGATCATAACCATCTGCAAGTTAGGTCAAATCCATAGATCTACAACCCTACAACCAAATCCAAATCAAAGTCCTACATGATCCAATCTCACAAGGATGAACCTAAAGATCTAAACCTCAAGGCTCACTTAGTTATCTTCATGCATGCCTAGTTGTAAGGCCTTCTAGGTTACAACCAATTACAAATATATTCACATTCAAAGATCTAATTGCAAGTTTGCACTTTCAATTCTGCTCTATAGAATTCCTCTTCCCAAAAACTTGCTTAACTCTAAGCATAAACACTCTATATATACTTGCCAAAATGGCTTATAGATTATTCTAGAACATTACATAAGAGGAAGGCCAACCCAACAATAGTTTGGACACATCCCAAGAAAAGATCTTAACATAAATTTCAAGGTCAAAATAAATCTTACAAGTTGGCTCATAGAAATCATGTCCAAATCCTGACATTAGGCATAAATAGGAAAACTTAGCACATCAAGGGTCACTTAACATACACTAGGTAACTTGGCACATGAAGAGTCACTGAACATACACTGGGTAACTTAGCATCCACTAACTACTATAGTAACTTGGGACCAACTTAGTGCTATAGTAACTCAGCAACAACTAAGTGCTATAGTAACTTGGCACCAACTAAGTGCTATAGTAACTTGACACCAACTAAGTGCTATAGTAACTCGACACCAATTGAGTGCTATAGTAACTTGACACCAACTAAGTGCTACAGTAACTTGACACCAACTAAGTGCTACAGTAACTCAACACCAACTGAATGCTACACTAACTCGACACCAATTGAGTGCTATAGTAACTTGGCACCAACTAAGTTCTATAGTAACTTAGCACTTACTAAGTGCTACAGTAACTCAGTATCTTGGCACCAACTGAGTGTTATAGAAACTCGGCACCAACTGAGTGCTACAGTAACTTGGCACCAACTAAGTGCTACAGTAACTCGGTGCCAGCTTACATAATGAACAAAAATGAGCAAGATAACAAGGCAACCTAGGATGCTCCTACATCATATTCTCTTGCCCTTTTCTTTGAGTGAGAGTTTAGCTTCAAATGTAGACTCAATATTCTTGGAAGTAGGAACATAGTTATTGATAGGCCAACACTTTGGCAAATAATCAAGAAATAATTAACAATTTATGATGAAATCTAGTTTGATCTATTTTTGTCAATCTAAGAGCATAAGCTTGCAAAAGATGTCCGAGCAATATGCCATCAAGGGCTGTTGGTTATGAGATGAGGGATTATGAATGCATCTAGAACACACAAGAATAAATCTGCAGCAAACTAAAATAATTCTAGTGACAGGAACTGTCACCTCCTGGTGATAGGAACTATAATTTTCTACCAATAATAGTTTCAATAGATCTAATAATCTAAAAACAAAACTCTCAAATAAAAATCAAACTAATCTATAGACCATAAATGTACATAAGATATGGATGGTTAATCTAATAAAATAATTCCTTAATGCACAATTCTTTCTCTTCTAATTTTGTGATTAAAATTCTACAAGAACTACAATACAGAAATGTGATAGGAACTATAGTACAAAAATTAAGATAGATTATAATAGAAATAAAATTTGAAATCCATATCAACTAGATTTGCAACATTGAAATAAAAATAGATTAGTAACACTCATTGAATAAGAAATATAATATTAACTAATGAAAATTATTAAACTATCCAACATAACAATATAAAACATAATAAATAAATGTCAAAACACACTAGAATAAATTATTTATAGTCTATCAAGTGTTGAAGAGTGGGCACCCTTCCTCCCATCAGATGACAAAGATAGAGCTTACAAAACTATGATGGAAACAATCAACACAATGATTTTATTTCTTAACAAGTTGATACCAATGAAATTACATTCAATATTTACATATGCTACTTATATTATTGCAGCTTGTAACAAATAATATTAAAATAGGTTATTTGTTTTTTAATGTAGCCAACAAGTTGAAAATAATTGGTTTACATAATATTATTTGTTGGCCACATAATATAACAAATTTGTTATAACTGTGGCTAGAAATAAGAAATGATGTCATAATAATCTATACAAAATCTTCGATACTAGCCACCTATTAAAACAAATAATAATAGGATACTATAATATTTAGAGATCCTCCTTAAAGCCAATAAATGCATTCTTTTTCATAATCCTCAACAAAGCTGTCGAAATAATTGGGTAATTAAACAACATGCATGACAATATACAAAATGCTATAGTGGATAATCAAATAAATCTATGTGCAAAATGACAAGAATAATTGTTTAGATAGCAGATTCTGGTGAAGAAGGTGACAAGAAGTTTATTAAATAATAGGAAGATCTACAACAATGAATCAACATGCTATAGTAGTAAAGATTAGTAAAATATAATCAACAATGAATTTTCCATATTTTAATCCCAAAACAATGTTAAATACTACTTAATTATATTAAACTATATGAAACATTATAATGGTAAAATGGAATGAAATGGGATACAAATGGAATAGAGAAGTATGTAGGAAAGTGCATAAGATAGATTAAAATAGAGCATTAAATAGGTTATAATTGGCTCTCATTAGTTGTCAAAGTTGTCTAGTTCAAAGGTTGTCAATCTTCCTACTAGGGCATCCAAGCCTATCTTGTTATTTGGATCACATCTCTTTTCTTCAATAGTAGACACTTTGATTGCATAGATGAGAAGCAAAGTTCTAAGTACTTTACTTACAATTGTGTCTTCTTTGATTTATCCTCTAGATGCTCCAATTGCACTAACAATAGCCTTGATTCTTTCAACATATTTTGCAACATTTTCATCTTCTGTCATCCTCATTTGATCAAATTTTCCTCTAAGGCTTTCTGATTTGGCTCTTCTTACATTGTCATCTCCTCCGTAGATTTCTTTTAGCTTGTTTTACATATCAAAAATATTTTTACAGTCTTTAACCTCATCAAATTCAACATAATTGATAGCAGATGCAATGTCAATCATCATGATGTTATGATTCTCCTTCTCAGCAATATCACCAACTGATAATGTTCCAGTGAGAGTTTTATATTCTTTATCAAGATATTTGTATCTGGAATCACTTATGGTAGCCAAATGAAGCCTCAATAGTCCTAGTGATGCTACAAAGTTGTGTCTATTTAGTTTTGGAATCTCTCTCTTGTAAGACATCCTAATCTTTAGCTTAGGTCCTTGAAACCTTCTTTGCAAGTACCAAAAGCTCTAATACCAATTGTTGGAAATATAAGAGGAGTAACTAAGAGGGGCGGGGGGGGGGGGGGGGGGGGGAGGTGAATCAGTTACCACTAAAATATTTCCTGGATTCCTTAGATGTCAACTATAAAACTTAAACTGATAAAACTAATTTCTATTGATACTTGGTAAACAAATAAAAAAATTATTGTAACTCAGTAAATTTTAAGTGTGAATTACTTAAGTGAATTTGAATATGTTATCAATAATTACTTGCAAGCATGAAAGAAATAACATGAACACATGAGACTCTAGGATTTAATGTGGAAACCCAATTTGGGACAAACCACCAATGTAACTAGTTATTGTGTTTCATTCTTCTGAAGTGAACCCTATTAGGGGATAACCCTATTAAAGGTTACAAAAAACACTGTTAGGTGTGACCCTCTTAAAGGATTTAATCACAATGTTAGGAGTGGCCTTGCAAAAGGTCTTAAAATAATTCAATGGAATTGTCACCTTGTTAGAGGATTTACAAATGGATGTTAACCCAACTTTGTTAAGAGATTTTAGTTCACTACTACAATGGTTAGAAAGTAATAATGAAATGACCTGATTTTGATGCAATTGAATTGCTAATTATAGATCTTTACTCTAGTTCATACTTGATCCTTCCTGATTGAATAATACTTTTCTGCTCCACAAGGATATCTTCTTATCCTTCAAATTCACTTCCTCTTCTTATCTCTTTCAACTCATTCAACTTGCATCTCACACACACTTTGAAATCACAACTTGACCTTTTACTTATACCTTTCCAACTATCAAATCAATTCAAATACAAATTAGAATAAACAATATTCATCGCCTTAGTTATCTAGAATCAAAAGGTAAAATAATTAATCTTTAGATGCAAAAATAAGAAAATCCTTTGGTAGCCTACCCAACTCGATAGAAGCTCGGTTAACATTGCAAACTTACAAAATTCTTTTGGTAACCAAGCGAACTTGGTTAACAATAACTGTATTCAACTTTCTCTTTGTTAACTGAGTGAGCTTAGTTAACATTCTTTTTTGCTTAACTTCCTTTGATGCCCGAGTGAGCTTGGTAGAAACTGCCTTTTACATAGAGTAAACTTAGGAACACTCAATAGACTAGGAAAACTATCTTCACTTGTCCAAGTAAGCTTGGCATGCACTGACTGCCAATTGATATGACATTTATGTAACATCAAAGACAACACACAATTAATCAATTATATCCAACAATACCATTTTTTTTGGCAAACCCTCTAGTACTAGAATGTTGAATGATTGTATGCAAGAACTTTGAAAACTGCTGATAAAAACCATGTACCCATAACTCATTATCAACCCTTCATTCTTTGTGTACTTTCATCATGACATTCCCTCTATCTATTTCCAACTTAAAAATATCAAACCCCAACACATCTAAAGGAAAAAAAGTATCATTTACTATATGGAGTTCAACCTTTGAAATAACTTTTTACATTTGGAAAATCTTCAACATTTAAAGATAAAAACATCTCCAAAAAATATTTACCATTTTCCAATTGATCACATACAAATTATTTATTAGCAACCTCAACAAGACTAGAATGATCAACACACATGCCTTCACTAGCTAAATAAAACATTTAAGGTAGAATCCTACCCGAGTCACCTCCTTCAAGACCCCCTTGCTGGATGGCTTCTAGTGATTCCTCAATAATGTCTACCCCATACAAAGAATCATTAATAAAGGAAGTCAATGATGGTTTTAATTGTTATATCCTAGCAATTTTGACATCTTTAAGTTTTGATTTCATCCGGTGGGTATACACTCTATATTGTTAGAATCCAAAAGGTCATTTCCATTTTCATCCAACATAAAAAAAAAGGTTTCAAATTCAGATTGCACATGAGTATGAAAATCCTCATTATTAAATTCACTAGAGTAATAACATTTATCAACCTTTTCAAACCTGTGATAAAAAGCCAAATCAAAAAAAAAATTCTTCATTTCTCGTACAAGTTATTTCTCAGCCAGTGAGATATGCATCTTTGAGGTTTCATCTTTGAAAGGAATACTTCTTAGGTTGATTGATGATCTTTTTGGCTAAGAAATTTCAATGGATTCCTCAAAAGGTTCTCTATTGGTTTAAGAAGCCTTCTTTTTGAGAAATATTTTAAAACTAGAAGGTTGCTCCTCAAAGTATGATTCTTTTCCATCTTTAACACAAGCTTCAGCAAGAAAGTCACATATGAGTTTATCTTCAAAATAAAATTATTCTATGACATGGTTATTGCTAACTCTCACACCCAAAGAATCACTTTCATCATCATCTTCCAAAAACCTAAAAGCTTCATATTCTAGGAATTCAAAAATTTGAAAATTTTCATAATTTATTGCAGTAGGAAGAGTAAAACTTTTGAAACTTCAATTTTGAGGTTTTGAGAGGGAGATAAAACCAAATGAATCATTAACATTTAAATTCACCATACTTACAATATTTTGATCATTACATCTTGTACTTATTTTCATCTTATGAGATCTATACAATTCTTGTTGCATGTATCTTGTTTATCCAAGACCACCTAATTGCAAGAGATATAATGAGATCAAATCACTGGGGCTTCTTCATCACTAACCTCTAGATCTTCTTGAATTTTTTGTACCTTTCTTTTGTGTGCCTCCAAATCTTTCAACTTATGGTATCTAACACAAAGACTTATCCACAACACCCAAGATGTGGAGTCACCATCCATGCTTATGTTATTCTTAAGAGCCTAAGAAATGTTTTCTTTATAGCTATCCATGAACTTGTGCAACACTTTAACCTCCATTGAATAAAGTTCCATGAGAGAGGGATTTTGACTTGGTATTCTCATGAATTTCATAATTGGCATGGTCTTTATATAGAGTTTTCAATCTCTAGCATCTAGAGATAATCATAAAACTAAGGAAAAAATGTAAATATTGATCTTCGTTCTTGGTCCCTAGTAGAAACGTGACCCAACTATTAGTTATGTTTTATCTTCTGGTTGATTTTGGGTTTGAAGAGTTAAACCAATTAGTTTATTATGTGAAGACAAATTTGTTTACAAACATTTCTAAAAAAAGCTTGCATTGGTGTAATATCAATTTTCATTTGAACATAATATTTATAATTGATATTTAATTAAAATAAAATAAAAAACATCTTAGTATTATTATTATTATTTTCCAATAATGAATTTCATTTCATCTTTTCCCACTTATACAAAAGGCACATTATAAATATGGCTCTTGGGAAAGTTTCTTTCCTTTTTTCTTACAATGAAAATAGTTTCCTTCGTGACCCTTTTCTCTCATGTCTAACCTCAAAAAAGTGATATAACTAAAAGGAAGTTATTTTAATACCTTAGAGATGATTCTCAAAGATGTAATTTAAAAAATCACCAACTCCTTATCTACAAAGAGGAGAATTATTTCTATGGTGAGTAGTGACACTAAGCAAGTTCCTAAAAATGGTGTATCAAATCCATGATTTATTTTGTAAGCCAAAGGTCAATAAACTTGTCAAGAATTTCAACTCCCCAATTTTCTGCATTCCTAGAAACAAAATGATTCTTTCTTATATGTGAGATAACAAAACTCATATATAATATACAATATAATAGTTTTCACAAATATCAACAAGTACTACCCACCTAACCAAATTGAAAAAAACAACTTTCCAATAGCTTCCAATAATTCCTCCATCTCTTATGTGTGAGATTATTGTAAGCACATAACTTTCTAAGGAAAAGACTAAATAGTTGATAAAGAATATTATCTCTTGATCAATTTAACTAGTAGTATAGCTTCACTCGATAATTATGAATTATTTGAGCATACTTATATAAGAAACCACTATTATGAATTTGCAATTATATTGATTCCAATTTTAATACATGCAGATACAACTAAAAATGGATAAAAAGCTTCACATTCTAGCTAATAAATCATGTTTCATCTATCATCTTCAATAAGTAACCCTTTGTAGGCCTTGTAACACATAAAAGAAATATCTATAGTAGGAAGCAACTTATTATTATAAATGGTGAAAATGATTTTTTATGTTTTTTATTACATATACTAGAAAACAAAGATCAAACTCTATAACAAAGTGGTTTTGCTCATAATTAGAGACAAAACCAATGATATTTTAGATGGAAGAAAGATATAATTGCAATCAAACTTATAAACATAAATCAAACTAATTCTTGCTAAAGGATAACAAAATATGATCTAAAAAATCAAAATATACACTGACTTATTTTTTATGCCCTATTCTTTCTCTTGAGATATTTTGAATTTTTGAGGATCATGGACTTTTTTATTTATAATTTCTTTGTTTGAAACTTTCTAATTTCCCATATTTGTAATATTATAAGTGTTAATTTAGGGTATGTGCAGGATCATGATCATCCAAACTATGCTTTTAAGTGGCAATAAAAAATTAGCAAATCAGGGTACATCAACTTGAAGTGAAATTTTATACTTGTTATAAACTTTACATCAAAAAGTTGAGAGAAAATAATATCTAGGAAATTGAATTTAGTTTCTAAACTATTAGGCATTGTCTAAAAATAAATAAAATTTATTAGTCAAAATTTTGAATTTTAATGTAATAGTAAAAAAAAATTTAGAACAAAAATAAGAAGTAGACATATGTCTAGCCACCTTAATCAAATTCAAATGATAATATTTTTTAATAATATTCTAGATATAAAAATTAGACTCATGCCTAGATGTGACACAAATTTTTGGATATTTTTATTCTAAATAAATATTTAACTTTTTTCTACTGTAGTATTTTTAATACTCTTGTGTCCGACCATGTTAACTAATTCAAAAATTTGCAAAATTTAATTTTTCTTTGTTCTTTTCCTTATAGTAGAAGAACCATAGAATGTGATGCATCTTTTGGATTTCAAAAATATTGTACCACTTGAAATTTATAGTTGTTTTTCAAGTAGTGTGTCAGTCAACATTTTATACATAACTCCATTAGAAAATAAGTAATAATTACTTATTGAACTGATAATTTGACAAAACTTACATTAATGGAAAAATAAGAACATTCTTGACAAACCATTTTCATTTCATCAAATTTTGGTGAAAAAAAGTCATTAGCTATATGTTTGAAGTAAAAAAACACACAATAATGGAACAAAAACACATTTTCAAGACATTTTTAAAGTTGACCATATAGGGTTCATATCAAAAGATATAGTAGGTCTTATAAATGTATTAACTATTTTTTATTAGTATCAAGATGGGCAAGTGAAAAGTTAGAATAAATTTTGAAATATTTTAAAGCATTTTAGAACTACATATTTTTCATATCATCACTTTTTGGCACACCATGATCCTACACATACTATTTTATGGCAATAACAAGTTTTTGGAGATGTATGCTCTACAAGATTGTAATTATCATATGGAATTTATGATTGTTAAATTGATATCTAGGTGTTGGATTCTCTTCAAAGAAAGAATATATTTATGGTTCTATTACCTTGAAACTAAAGTTTTTTCCTCATAAGTTTTCTAGGACAATCATTGCATTTAATGTTACAAGAGAAAATGTATAAGATGGTCTTTTCATAAATTCTCTTTTTGTTAGATATTTTGTGAATTTTAACATGTACTATGGTATAACATGTTCTTTGCAACAATTTTCTTCTTCTTTTTCCCTTCATATTATTAGAACTACTTGTCTTTATATGAATCATTGAGTGTCATTATATTTTTTTGTTCTTGATTCACATAATGTTGCTGTTGGAATTAACAAGTGGGATGATTTAATTTTGAGAGGGGGGTTGAATCAAAAGTAACTAACTTTAACCCTTTTAAATTCTTTTTAATGAAAACCATTCACATGCATCCAATCTATCTAATGAACTTGAAAGTAAAGACATGCATGAAAATAGAAAACACATAAATTTGGTAACCCAAAAACCCTCCAAAATGAGAAGGTAAAACTAGGGTGGGGATGACACCCACAAAATATCACTCTAGCAATGTGTAACTATTCAAGGTTACAATGTTTGACCACTTCCAATGGTCTACCCTATAAAAGGCCTATCCTATTAAAGACTTTTACACTCTATCAAAAGTGACTTGGTTAAAGGATTTCACTACCCTGCTTAAAGTATGCCTGCTTAAAAGAATTTTGTACATCCACTTGGAATGCCACCCTATAAAAGGATTTACAAATGGCTTCTAGGCCAACCTAAGTCCATAAGATTTCCATTATCTAATACAATTGCTAGAGAGTATCATAAAACTTTTGACCTAATAGCTCTGCAATCTCTAATTGCTAATTCCAGATCCTTGTTTTACTCTACTTGACCTAATCCTTACTTGATCTGATATGTCACTCTTTGATATTCTGATACTTTGTTCTTCATCAACTAGATGCTAAAATGTTACTCTGTTCCTCCAAGTCTTTTCACACTTCCCTCTAATTTTTTCTATAATTTACTCATACACCTCATTCATCCATGCATACAATGGGGTTTCATCTTCCTTTTAAAGATTTTGAAAACTTAGGGTTAGGTATGCATCTACGATCCATATTAAATCTTTATTTCCTACTCATTCCTTGCACTTTCCTTATTGGTTGCATGCCTTTTCCATTTTTCTTATTGGTTGCATGTAGATTGCATAGGAAATGTAAAAGATTCATTCTTATCCTTAATATCCTTCAAGATTCTTCTATGTTAGTTCAAAAAATGGTTTACACAGGTGTTTGTGCAATTACAAACAACTATGTCCAATTCGTGTTACTTGGTACTTTTTACCTCTGATGCTCGGCTCATATAGAAAAACTAGCTCACTTGGCACCTTTAGATTCTATAGTGACTCGGTACCTATACTTTTCTTGACACTTGATCTTCACTTGGTACCTAAAGATTGCTCAACACCTGAAGATTGCTCGACACCTGAAGATTGCTCAACACTTGAAGCTCACTCAGCACTTGTTGTAGTTTTGTCTAGCTTGGTACTTGAACTTACTCAACATCTATATATATTTTACTCAGCATGTGTTACTATCTCGACATGAACTTAGTAAACATCTTAAGTGTGTTGATATGAAATAGTCAAAACTTAGTCTTAGATTCAACAATTGCTATTTTCCTTTGGTTAAGGCATGATTTTAGCATTAGATGGATTAGATGGTTGCAACTTGTTTAACATAGTATGCTCTACTACTTTTTCACTACCTTAAGTCCTCCATTTTGGAAGTTATATGTTTCTTACATATCTTGTTCTAGATAAATTTGAACCTTTGTTCCTTCTACATCTACTGTATAAATTTTCATTGTCATAGTCTTTTATTAGATACTATAATCTTTGTGTTTATCATTGTGAAATTCATTAATTCATGTTGCTCTCTTATCTTTGAATGACTCGCTATTCTTTTAATTTTCATGAACTCTATATGGTTAGGGTTCAAAAGTTTTATTACACTTCAATAGAAAACTATCACTAGTTTTCTATTTCATCATTCTTGGATAGACTAGGATGTGTAGTCAATAATTTTTGGGGTTTTGTTGTAGGGTGGCAATTGATTCTAATGGTTCTAATATTGAAGGTTAGTTTCTAAGATGTCAATTGAATGATTCTAAGATATTAGAGCTTGTTATTGGATAAATTCATGTAGTATGTATGAATAATTCTTTCCTTTTTTGACATTTTGTAGCTCATGGTTTTGAATACTTGGTATGTGATAAGTATCAAATGGATTATATATCTAGTAGATTATTACTGTGTATATGATATATTGTATTTAGTACTACATTTTAAAATTTCATATTCTTTTAGGCTATCCAAGAGTTTTAAGTTCAGTTGTATTTTAAAATGGAAATTTATATATTTTTTAAATCTTGAATAGTTATTTCATATTGTCTTGTGCTCTAAAAACTTTGTATTCTCCCAAATTGTGTCCCAATCTCAAAAACTGACAAAACCATTTATATCCAATACCCTACCTATTCTCTACTAATTGAATGAAAGTTACTTCTACCCTTCAAACAATTAAATCAAACCCTATGTATTTTCAAAACTAGTGTCAAATTTTTATAGTTGTTTGGATAGTGTAATAAAAAATTTGAAACCTTGATAGAAGGTGTTATAAATATGGTTACATTTGGCCTCCCTAAAATAATTTTAGTATTGTTATCCTTCAATAATTATTTGTGTGTCTTTACATAAAACTAATTATTACTATTTTTATAAAATTTAGTAATGGGTGCACTCATGATGTCAAACTATTATTTGGAGAAGCAATCGTATATAACAAGACAAGACCTTAGCCATGAAGTGTATAAGGTATATTCATCTTCAAATATCTAATACTCTTTTGCATGCATATCATTGTTTCATTTATATCAAGTTATCTTTCAACAAAAGATTGAAGGTCATTGTCATTTACACTAGTAAAAATTGCCAAGTCATATAGGGAGCTACAAAATTGTATTTAATGTTGAAGTTCATTGAGTCTTTCAACCTTCATTCAATGCTACAAAATATCATTCTTATCTCTAATATTTTTGAGATAAGTTTTTTTTTTTCCCACTAATCCCTTCTTTAATGGTATAGCTACATTACAAGTGTGAGGACTAATCCTTATGCTTAGTGTTACTCTTAGTCATTATTATTGGTAATAATTTTCTCTACAATGTCATTGCCTTATGCATCTATGTATTTTTCCCTTGTCTAAACATTTCTAATTGTTCACTCATTTAGCACTATTTCTATTTGACCATTATCATGGAACTTTTAAATGAGGATAAAAGTACACTAATTATAAATAGAAATTAGATATAATCACTAAAGAAGTGATAATGAGGAGTCAAAATTAAAGAACAAAGACAATGTAGAAATTTACACATTGTATGATTCTTCTTTAAAAGGTGTTATCTCAATAGAAAAGAACCTTCTTTATGAGCAAGAGGATAGTGTTTTGATTCTATTGTGCCCTATTTGTTAGCATGAATGTTGGTGATACTACATTGGGGGAGTATCCTAACCACTAGAGAGTATTGATATGTTGCATTCATGACTATGTTTGTCATTGATGTCAACATAACAAGGTTTCTGTAAAGATTGGATGAGAAGAAGATAGAGATCTTGAAGGTACAGACAATATTTTGATTGTCTGGTCATGCATAGTTATGGACATGTTTGGCACAATGTCATAATGATGTGGTCAAGTGCAAAAAGTCTAAGTCAAAGATGTACAAAATTTGTACCTAATTTATAGAGAGTAGTTCATAGATGGAGTATTGATAAAGTAGTTCCCAATGATTTTTGGTTATCTTACATCTAGAATGTAATAAAGAGATGCATAGTCAGGTAGTGATAGATGATAGTCTACTAATGATGTTAGTAAGTGTGAAAATCTAAGTATTGCACATGTGAAGTTTTATATAGACTGCGAGCTAATAGTGCTATTTTAATTATAATTAATTAATTATCTTATTTCAATTAATTAGGAAAGCCTCAAGGTTGACTCAAGTAATTATTATGAAGATATGGTATAAAGGAAAGATGTTTTTCTTGATTGTAAAGTGTATGATGTGTATTGAGATCCTTGTTGAAGTGAAAAGTGAAAAAAGAAGAAGAGTTCTTAGCGAATACATGAAAGAGATCTGAGGGATTATTGGATGTGATATTCAAGATCTATTGATAAGTAGGAGATAATTTCCACAGCAAGTCAAACTGTGATATTGCTATCGGGATTTAACTGTGTGACTTTTGAGTCAAACTAATTGACCCATGTTTGATGAGTAGTGATTCAAAACAAATTCATCTCTCATGGGAATAAATGGAACACTTAGCACTAATTGGATCTAGGTGATGCTTATATGGGTGAAGCACTAGGACTTCTTGAAAGGTCACCCATCCCAATACTACTCTATCCTTAGCGCACTTAACTACATAGTTTCCTCCATGGTTAAACCCAAAGCTTGCAACCCCATTTGCAAAACCTTCACCAAGTGTTGTCCCTTATGAACCATTAATTAGAAAGCCCCTTAAGCTCATCAATTGATAATTAGGAGATAATTTCCATAGCAAGTCAAATTGCGATATTGTTATCAGGATTTAACTGTGTGACTTTTGAGTCAAACTCATTGACCCATGTTTCATGAGTAGTTATTCAACATGAATTCATCTCTCATGAGAATAAATGGAAAACTTAGCACTCATTGGATTTAGTTGATGCTCACAGGGATGAAGCATCAGGACTTCCTGGGAGGTCACCCATCCTAGTACTACTCCAGCCTAAGCGCACTTAGCTACAGAGTTTCCTCCATGATTAAACCTAAATCTTTCAACCCAATTTTCAAAACCTTCAGAAAGTTTTTTCCCTTATGAATCATTCATTAGAAAGGCCCTTAAGCTCATCAATCAATAAGTAGGAGATAATTTCCATAGCAAGCCAAATTGTGATATTGCTATCACGATTTAACCATGTGACTTTTGAGTCAAATTGATTGACCCATGTTTCATGAGTAGTGATTCAACATGAATCCATCTCTCATAAGAATAAATGGAACACTTGGCACTCAATTGATCTAGGTGATGCTCATAGGGGTGAAGCACTAAAACTTCCTGAGAGGTCACCTATCCCAGTACTACTCCAGCTTGAGCACAGTTAACTATAGAGTTCCATCCATGGTTAAACCCAAAGCTTGCGACCCCATTTGAAAAACCTTCACCAACTGTTGTCCATTATAAACCATAAATTAGAAATCTACTTAAGCTCATCAATTGATAAGTAGGAGATAATTTCCACAGCAAGTCAAATTGTGATATTTCTATCAGGATTTAACTATGTGACTTTTGAGTCAAACTCATTGACCCATGTTTCATGAGTAGTGATTCAACATGAATCCATATCTCATGAGAATAAATCTAACACTTAGCACTCATTGGATCTAGGTGATGTTCATAGGGGTGAAGCACCGAGACTTCCTGGAAGGTCACCCATCCCAGTACTACTCCAGCCTGAGCACAATTAACTACAGAGTTTCCTCCATGGTTAAACACAAATCTTGTGACCCCATTTACAAAACCTTCACCAAGTGTTGTCCCTTATGAACCATTAATTAGAAAGCCCCTTGAGCTCATCAATTGATAAGTAGGAGATAATTTCCATAGCAAGTCAAATTGCGATATTGCTATTAGGATTTAACTATGTGACTTTTGAGTCAAACAGATTGACCCATGTTTCATGAGTAGTGATTCAAAATGAATCCATATCTCATGAGAATAAATGCAACACTTAGCACTCATTGGATCTAGGTGATGCTCACAAGGGTGAAGCACAGGGACTTCCTGAGAGGTCACCCATCCTAGTACTACTCCAACCTGAGTGTGCTTAACTATAGAGTTTCCTCCATGGTTAAACCCAAAACTTGCAACCCAATTTTCAAAACCTTCACCAAGTGTTGTCCCTTATGAACCATTCATTAGAAATCCCCTCAAGTTCATCAAATGATAAGTAGGAGATAATTTCCATAGCAAGAAAAATTGTGATATTGCTATCAGGATTTAACTATGTGACTTTTGAGTCAAATTGATTGACCCATGTTTCATGAGTAGTGATTCAACATGAATCCATCTCTCATGAGAATGAATGGAAAACTTATCAGTCATTGGATCTAGGTGATGCTCATAGGGGTGAAGCACCAAGACTTCTCAGGAGGTCAACCATCCCAATACTACTCCAGCCTAAGCACGCTTAACTATAGAGTTTCCTCCATGGTTAAACCCAAAGCTTGAAACCCCACTTGAAAAACCTTCACCAAGTGTTTTCCCTTATGAACCATTCATTAGAAAGCCCCTTAAGCTCATCAATTGATAAGTAGGAGATAATTTCTATAGCAAGTGAAATTGTGGTAT
Organism: Cupressus sempervirens; assembly: GCA_028749045.1. Lineage (NCBI taxonomy): Eukaryota > Viridiplantae > Streptophyta > Pinopsida > Cupressales > Cupressaceae > Cupressus > Cupressus sempervirens. The sequence goes on along the minus strand of CM053783.1, from coordinate 280,713,922 downwards.
TGCTATTAGTTACAAGATTTGAAGAAGCGGAAGTTTGGTTGATAGGATAGAGATAGAGGAGCAAAGTACATTTTAGTTCTATTATTCTATAAGGATTAATACAAATATCATTTGGATAATGAGTTCATTGGTCTTTCCCTTGAAGCTATTTGGGTAGTGGGTCTAGCTATCTTCTACAATTTCTAACAGGGATTCAAAGTCTCCTAATAAGGACACATCTATACTAAATGTTGTGACAGACTCCTAATAGGGTCTATCCTCTAACAAGGAATATTTATATTAGTACCTCATCTTGTGGTACCATCCCCACTTAGGTTTCCCCTAGTTAACATATTTAGTGTTATTTTGTATGAATATCTTGTTGTGGTTTTAGTTTATATTACTCATATGGTTAAGATTTTTTAAGGTTTTTTATTGTCATATTAGTTGTATAACTAATTCAGATTCCCCCCCACCCTTACAATTATATCAATGGACTATATATTCTAACAATTGGTATGAGAGAATCAAGTCCTTAAAGAATAAACTTAACAAATTTGGGAGATTAATAGTGAATATATTTAGGAATGATAATCTAATATTCGATGGGGCCAACTATGATAATTGGAAGGAAAAGATGAAAACTCATCTGTTGTGCATGGGTCTAGGATATTGGATCTTGACAAAGAGTTAGAAGACAATCATTGAAGAAGAAAAGCTTGAAGGATGTAGTGAAGAAGAAAGATCATGCAAAAATAATGAGATTATAGAATTAGATATGTACATTTCAAGATGTTAGACTGATGAAAGATGAACTTGAAAGAAGTTATATTGGCAGAATATTAGAAATGGTTGCAGGAATTCAATCTCTTGGTGGAACCAAGGAAGATGATGAAGTTATATGGAAGATCTTGGAAAGTTTTACATGACCATTCAAGTCGATAGCTCAGATTATTCAACTAGTAATGCCCTGCACTAAGGATTTCACAAATGAAACATTACTTGCAAGATTAGAATCAAAAAAAGTTGATCTAAGATAATCTAGAGAACTTGCAAGAGTTGAAACATCTTTTAGTACCCTAGACATTTGACCTAATTTAACAAGAAGTGCAAGAACTCATGGAGATTTTTTTGGAAGTAGTAGAGCTAATGAAGAAAAAAAGATTGAGGAAGGAATAAACCTTCTGGTGAGAACAAAAAAAGATGGTAATAATATATTTAAATGTTGGACTAGTAATGAATTTGGTAATTATGCATCTAAATGTCCTAAAAGAGAGAAAAGGTATAAGGAAAAGTTTAACCCTAAAAGAGATAGAGATAGAAATCGTTTATACAAATCAAGATGAAAAATCTAATGAGAAAGGTCAAAGAGAAAGTGATGATGAATTAGGATTTGTGGTTATCAATGAAGATGATCTTGATAGAGAAATAAGAGAAGAAAGAGCTCTAGTTACCAAAGTAACAAAGAATTATGATTGGATAATTGATAGTGATTGTTCACATCACATGACTGGTGAGATGAATAAGTTTGTTAAGTTCAAGAATCATGATGGACATATAGTAAGAGTTGGTAACAATGTAGCCTATCATATAAAGGGATTGGATCCATTACTCTTGATGGTAAAACTAACACTAATGATTTCTATTTTGTTGATGGATTGAAGCATAACTTGTTGAGAGTCGGATAGTAGGTGTACAAGGGTTATCTATTGCAAGTCACTGAGAAGACTTGCACTATCAAAAATAGATATGGTAAGATGATTGGAATTGGCACTAGATCTAGAGGTAATATATTTCAGTTGAATCCTACTGGCATGACATGTTGGGTAGCTAAAGTTGATAACAATGCATTTAGAAATAGAAGATTTTGTCACGCAAGCTTCAATAATATTATGAAGGTTAGTAGCACTTTTTTAGTCAGAGCTTGCCTAAGATTGTTAAGCCTACTAATGTTATGTGTAAGGATTTTCTTTTGGCTAAACAGAAGAAACTATCATTCCCTATCAATAAGTTTACTACCATAGAGATGCTAAAGATCATTCACACAAATCTAAGTGGTCCTTCTAGAACAAGAGGATTCTATGGAGAAAGGTATTTTATGATTTTTTATAATGATTTCACTAGAATGATGTGGGTAGCATTTCTTAAATAGAAATCTAATGGTTTTACAAAGTTTAAGATATTTAAGAATAGAGTTGAGAATGAATCTAGTGTTACAATAAATTGTTTGAGGTTCGATGGAGGAGGATAATCCACCTATATAGAGTTTAACATGTTCTGTGAAGAAAATGGAATCAAAAGATAGTGATCTGCACCTAGAACACCTAAGCAAAATGGGATTGTTTCAAAAGAAGAAATAAGTCTATAACAGAAGCAACAAGAATAATGTTGTTTGAGAATGATGTTTCTAAGACATTATGGAGAAAAGTAGTTAATATAGTAATATATAATCTAAACAAAGTATAGATTAGAAAAGGTATGGATAAGACACATTATGAACTATGGTTTGGACATTCACCATTAGATAAGTATTTCAAATTTTTTGGTAGCAAATATTATCTTAAGCGACATGATGATATTGGTAAGTTTGATCCAAGAAGTGATCAGGGTATGTTTCTTGGCTATTCATTAAAAAGAAAGGCTTAAAGATGTTTCAACTATATAACTAAGATAATATTTGAATGCACAAATGTAAGTATTGATGAAAATTTTGGAACTAAAGAGAATATGGTAGATTATAATTCATATTAAGAAGAGAATAACTATGGAATTGTTAGACAGAATGTTGAAGTTTTGTTTAAGACTAACAATGACTTGTAGAATGATGTTGTAACTTTTGAGCATAGAGAAGAATATAGTTTTGAACCTAGAGAAGAGATAATAGTTCAGATGTCAACTCCTATCCCCAATAGGAATTTGACAAATAATCACTCTCTCGAGTAGATAATTAGAAGTAAAGAGAAAGACATGATGAAAAGGAACAAAGTGAATGAGGAGATATGTATGATATCTCAAGATAAGCCTAAAAGTGTAGATGAAGTAGATAAATATAATCATTACATCCAACCAATTAAAGAAGAATTAGATTAGATAGTGAAGAATGATACATGTGAGTTAGCTCCTAGACCTAAAGACAAGAATGTGATAGGAACAAAGTGGGTATTCAGAAATAAGATGAATGAGCAAGGAAAAGTTGTGAGGAATAAAGCTAGACTTGTATGCAAGGGTTATTCATAGAAAGAAGGCATATATTATGAGTAAACATATGCACCTATAGCTAGAATGGAAGAAATATGGATGTTCCTAGATTATGCAGTGAACAAGGAGTTCAAGGTTTATTAGATGGATGTTAAATCATCCTTTTTGAATAGAGAACTTGAAGAAGAGGTATATATTGAGCAACATGTAGGTTTTCCTTTATCAGAAGACAATGACATGGTATGTAAATTAAAGACAACTTTATATGGTTTGAAGCAATCACCAAGAATTTTGTATGCGAGGTTAGACAACTACTTGGCAAAGGTTGGATTTGCTAAAGGTTTGACAAATAGTAACTTGTATCTAAAAGAAGTTGAAAATGATTTATTGATTATTGTAATATTTTTTGATGACATCATTTTTGGAGTTAATGATGAATCTAGTGATAAATTTTCTCAAGAGATGAAGAATGAATTTGAAATGAACATGATAGGAGAAATGAAGTTTTTCCTAGGATAGCAGATTGTGCATAATAATGATGGTATATTCATTTCACAAGCTAAGTACCTAAAAGATTTGTTGAAAATATTTGGCTTGGAAATTTGTAAACCTATTGGTACACCTATGATAACTAGTCACAACTTATCTAGCCTATATGAAACACCTACAATTGAGCAGAAAAAGTATAAATCCATGATTGGAGGTTTGAAGTATCTGACTCACACTAGACTATATATAGTAAATGTAGTTGGCATTGTATCTAGATTTCAAGCTGATCTTAAGGAATATCATTTTTCAAAAATTAAGAGAATATTCAAATATCTAAAAGGGACATCTAACTATGGAATTTGATATGAAAGATTGAGTGATTTCACTCTATGTGCATATACTAATGTGGATTGGGCAAGCAATATGGATGATAGTAAGAGCACCAGTGGTCGAACATTTTTTCTTGGAGGAAGATTGGTTTCTTGGTTGAGCAAGAAACAAAATTGTATTTCGTAGAGTATTGCTAAGGAAAAGTATGTTGTAGCAATAAATACCTATAATCAAGTTATGTGGATGAAGCAGATGCTAAATGATATCAGAATTGAGACTGAAGAACATGTTGTAATTTATTTTTTGGATTTGATTATATGAATAATTTTTAACATCAATGTTTTGGATCACACTCTGTTATCCATCATCAAGATGCATGCAAAAGAAGAGAAGGAGAAAGGAGATAGATGGCATACCAGACTTCCAATAAAAAAGGGGCAGGGGAGAGGAGGAAGACTACACATGAAACAAAGATAGCAACCAATAAAAGGAAGACCCTTAAATCATAAAATAAATTTAAAACATAAAAGAAAAGGAATTAAAATAAGAAAGGCACATAGAGAAGACAAAAACCAGTAACCAAAATCCCTTATTAAAAATAAAAATAAAAATTAATTAATTAATTACTTAAATAGTAATTAATCAATTAATCAATTAATTAGTTAGTTAATTAATTAATTGATTGATTGATTGATTGATTAACTAATTAATTAGTTAATAAATTAAATAAATATAAGAATAAATAAAGTAGAAATCTAAAAGAAAGATAAAAAGATTAAGATAAAAATATAGCTATAAATAGAAGAAAAAAAAACCAAAAAATAAAATAAAAATTAATTTAGATTTCTTTTAAATGTTTACTTTATTAATTTTAATATTTAATTAATTTATTAACTAATTAACTAATTCGTTAATTAAAATTAATTTTATTAAGGGCGTTTGGTTTCTAGTTTTTTTCTTCTCTGTGTGCCTTTCTTATTTTGATTCTTGCTCTTTTATGTTTTTACTTTATTTTATGATTTAGGGATCTTCCTTTTATTGGTTGTTCTCCTTGTTCCATGTGTAGTCTTCCTCCTCTCACCCCCGCCCCTTTTTATTGCAATTTTGGCATGCTATCTATCTCCTTTCTCATTCTCTTCTTTTGCATGCATATTGATGATAGATCATAGAGTGTGATCTGAAACATTGATGTACAAAATTGTTCACATAATCAAATCCAAAAAAAAATTTACAATACTGATGGATTGTGGAAATCTAATAGCTCTAACTAAAGAACATGTTATCATTTACTATGATAACACAAGTACAATGAGTATCTCTAAGAATCAAGTATTTCATTCTAAGACTAAGAATATATCTATTAAGTATCATGTGCTAAGAGAGAAGGCATCAAAAAAGTAGACTAGATACATCTAAGTACTTGAAAGGTATGTTTGGGGTTATGCCCCTACCTACTTCTAAGTAGATGATGTGGAGAGTGCATAAGTCTAGTGGTACAAATGACTATTTTTGATTGTATTGAATGTTGATTCTTCCCATATGGGGGAGTACTTGTAATGGACTGAGTCATTGAGGACTCTTAGTATTTGGTATTGAATAGTGTCTTTGGATACTCAAGCTGATTGAAGATTTTGTAGCATATTAACAATTGGTATATAAAATTAGTACATTGAGACTGAGGTCTTTGACATTGATATCAATGGGGGAGAATATTCATGAAAAAATCTCCTAAGGCATGGGGAGAGTATGTATGAGAAGAACTCCTAAGTTATGGGGGAGTGATATCTCTTTAGAGGAACAAGAAAAAGCAGTAGTAGAGTATTACTTGTTATTCTTGGAACTTAGATGTTTTTATCTATATTTCCATCAATGCCAAAGGAGGAGATTGTTAGCATGAATGCTAATGATACTAATTTGAGGGAGTATCCTAAGCACTAGAGAGTATTGATATGTTATATTCATGATTGTGTTTGTCATTGATGTCAACGTAGCATGGTTTCTATAAAGACTGACTAAGTATTGGAAAGAGATTTTGATGGTATAGATAATGGTTTAATTATATGGTTATGCACTATTATGGACATGTTCGGTACAATGTCTTGGTGATTTAGTCAAGTGAATAGAGTATAAGTCAAAGATACAAAAAAAATGTACCTAATTTATAGAGAGTAGTTTAGAGACAAAGTATTAGGAAAGTAGTTCTTGATGATTGTTGGTTATCATACATATAGGAAATAATGAAGAGATACATAGTCAAGTAGTGACAAGGGAGAGCCTATTGATGACATCAGTGAGGGTGTAAATGTTAGTATCACACATGTGAAGTTTTGTATAGATTGTGAGACAATAGTGCTATTGTAATTGTAATTAATTAATTATCTTATTTTAGTTAATTGGGAAAGCCTGAAGAATGACTCAAGGAATTAGTAGCAAGATATGGTATAAAGGAAAGATTTTTTCCTTGATTGTAAAATTTATGGTGTGTATTGAGATCATTATTAAAGTGTGAAGTGTGAAAATAATTAGAGTGCTTACTAAATGCATGTAAGTAATCCAAGAGATTATTGGATGCAAGATTCAAGATCTAGTTACAAGATTTGAAGAAGTAGAAGTTCGGTTGACAAGACAAAGATAACAGAAAAAAGTACATTTCAGTTCTATTATTCTGCAAGGAATAACACAAAGATCATTTGGATAGTGGGTTCATTGGTCTTTCCCTTGAAGTTGTTTGGGCAGTGGGTCCATCTATCTTCCCCAACTCCTAGTAGGGTTGGAATCTCCTATCAGAGATTCAAAGTCTCCTAATAGGGACTCTTATGTACTAAATTTTGTAATAGACTTCTTATAGAGTCTATGCTCTAACAAGAAAGATTTGTATTAGTACATCATCTTGTGGGTACCATCCCCACCAAGGTTTTCCCACTAATCAAGGGTTTTCCTAGTTAACATATCTAGTTTTATTATATATGATTATCTTGTTGTGGTTTCAATTTACATTACTCATATAGTTAAGATTGTTTAATGTTGTTAATTGTGATATTAGTTCTATAATTGATTTACCCCCCCCCCCCCCCCCTATCAATTATATCGGTTGACTATATATTATAACACTATTATAATCAAATATACTACTATATATGTGACTAAATATGATATTAAATATACTAGTAAATATACTAATAAATATACTATTATATATGATACTAAATATGTGACTAAATATTATATTGAATATGCTACTAAATCTTTTACTATATATTGGACTAAATATACTAATTATGTGACCTAATGTATGACTAAATAAGCTACTAAATATACCACTAAATCAACTATCAAATAAATGACTAAATATGCGATTACATATATTTCTAAATATGTGCCTAAATCAATGATCAAAATAAGTGACTAAAATTATTTAGTAGTAAATTTAAGATATTAACTACTATTAGTCACATGACGAACTTTAGCCACATATATATTAATTTTAGTAGTATTTTTAATCACATATTTCTATTTTTGTACTAGTGTACATACCTGCTACTATTGAATCTATATTTAAGTCATAGTTGATCCTTCACAAAAAGAAAGGAAAATATGTGAAGAGTGATAGTGATAGTTCTTATGATGAAATTGATGAACTTGAAGCCCTTAATGAAAAAAGATTTGCAAGAGGAAAAGGTAAATACAAAGGTAAACTACTTATTACGTATTTTTCATTTACCAAAGTAGGTCATAGTGGTGCTAGGTGTCTTGACAAAGAGGATAAGGATGAAAAGAAGGAAAGCAAGTACAAAGGAAGAAGAGATGATTGAGACTTCAAGAGAAATAAGGATGAAAAAGGGAAACAATCATGTTATATTATTGAAGAATAAACTGATAATGAATATGAAAGTAATGATGATGAAGTAATCTTTTTTGCTATGAAAGAAGACTTTGATGAAGATGAGAAAATTGCATTGATTTTATATGTGAAAAAAAGTGATAGATGGATAGCTTATAGTGGATGTTCAAATTATATGACTAGTTATAAAGAAAAAATCTAAGGATACCGGTCCATACAAAGGTGTATGCATAAGATTTGGTAATGATATTCCATTCTTGTAAAAGGTAAAGGAACTATTCAACTAACTATTAATATTAAATGTGACCATGTTTGCTAGGTTGAAGGACTTAACTATCATTTGTTGAGTGTTTTAGAACTAAACAAATTAGGTTACAGAGTTGAATTTCACAATAGGAAGGCCAAGATACATGATGATGATAGTAAGCTAGTTGCAAGTGGTGAACATAAAGGAAGTAACTTTTTTCAATCTATATTTATCAAATGAGACATGTTTGTTTATACAACAAGAAGATGTTTGGTTATGGCACAAGAGAATATGTCATGTGAATATTGATAATCTGGTGGATATAAGTAAAATGAATAAAGTAAGAGGGTTTCCTAAACTAAAGAAGTCTAAAAATGCTATGTGTAAGCAATGTCAATTGGGAAAAATGACCAAGTCTAGTTTTAAGAGAAAAATATATACTTCTAATGATATTTTGGAATTGATTTATACTGACCTATGTGGATCCATTGATGTTAAAAGTTACTATGGGGATAAATATTTCATTCTATTTGTTGATGATTACTCTAGGATGATGAAAGTGATGTTTGTTAAAGCTAAATCTGATTTTAATAATTAAGTAAATTTCAATACTTAGTCTTCCTAAATTTAACTCCTCTAAAGAGCCCAATAATACAACAATGAAGATTGATTTATCAATACAATATCACTTTTTTCCGAACACTAAAATCACTTATTGCATTCAATCAATTAAAGTAAATTTAAAATCTAATTTGAGAAGACAAAATAAATGAGACAAAAATGATAACACCAAAAGATCAATTGAGCACATGAAATCCTTGCATTGAACTTGAAATTCTTTTACCACAAATACATGTGTTGTTGGTGCATGCAAATAAAAAATTCTAAGGTAGACAACAAGATTGACCTTCTATAAAATGTATATGAAAAAATATATGGTAGTGAATCTTATATTGATGTCTATTTCCAAATTCATTCCTTATAACTATAGACATTGAATTGGTTAAAAAATGAAGGGGTATGACCCTTTATTTAAAAAATTTGAACTAATCAACTAGCTAATAATCAACTATCGAGTGAGGAAAAAAAGTTTATAAAGAGAAAGACTAATTATGTTGACTCTAATGATGATTCCTTAGTAAAATCATTGAATTTCTTAATGTGTTCATGATAATTATTATCCTCTATAAAATTTGCATCATGGATCACCTCTTTAGCTTTGATTTCAATCTTGAACATTTGCTCCATTTGCTCACTTTTTTTTGTCATCTCCAAGTCATCATTTTTTGTTGCTCGCAAGGCCTAGTCCCAAATCACATGAAACATCCCCATCCATGTCTCCTAGTCAATTATATTCATGTTTGCATCATGCCAAGATAAAACCCCATGTTCTGTTACCAATTCTTCAAATAAATTAAAAGTTGTCTTTAAATCTTTTGAGTATATAGTGTGGTCGTTCATCAATTTATCTGCTTCCTAAATGTTGTCATCCTCTACAAGATTGTTATTTTCCTCAACTAGTTTTTTGTATACCTCATTATTTTGTACAACCATAGGTTTATATCTATTATATAGATCCAAGACCTACCATAATTTGATTAGCAACATTCTAAAATGTTTTCTCAATAGTGTGCCAAAAATTTCTCTTTGAATCATAGATACATCCTCCGATTTTGTGTTGTCTTCATATAATATTTTCAATTCAATTTTTTAAGCATCATCAAATGATTGAATGATGAGTTATACTTGTGACTTTCCTTCTTTGAGCATACTTTCATACATTTCTCTCCAATTGTCCCTGTCAAATATTACTTGCTTCATTTGGGCTTGCTTAAACAAAGCCATGTTAACCTACATATATGTTTTCTTATTAGGGTCTATCACCCCTACTTTTAGTATCATCAAATATCAAAAATCTTGATCTACATCAATAATCTATGGCCTTTTGTGTGGAGGGTATAGAGCCCATAACAACATTAGTCTTTCATCTTCGACAAACCTAGAACCAATAATCACATCTTTTACACCCTGCACACCTAGCCTCATGTCTTGCTTTCTCGATTTGATCAAGCTATCAAAAATATAAGAGATAGTCAAATCCCATCCAGGAAAAACCATCATCCATGTTTCATTCATTAATTGTCTCCCTCTAACTAGAGTCATGTTTTCCACTTCCTTTTTAATATATTCCTTTGGATTGGCCATCAACTCATGTTCATTCTCTAGAGAAATATTTTGGATAGTCTGTCTCAATATTTTCCCTCTGTAGTTATATAAAAAAAAAAAATTAATTCTTTGGATTTAATGAAGGCATCATCACTCACAAATTTAATAAATTCAAGGAATCTTTCATCCTTTTCAACATTTACTATGTCAATTATTTAAACATAATGTTCCCAGGCTTGGAGTACTAGCTTATCCATAGTCCTAGTTATTGGAATAGGGAAGTCTAATGTATTTTGAATATCATCTTTAAATTTCTACTGTGCCTATTGAATTTTCTCTTCCATTTCTTTATTTTGATCTTGTAGCTTTTGTTGTACTTCCTACCATTCCATATTCTTAAAACTTTCTTCATACACAATGCCCTAATGAATGTAACCACCCAATTTTTGTGATTTTCTACATGCATGAACATATCCCTCTAGATCATAATGAACCCATCGATCCATAGTATACATGTGATACTCATTTTACAACTTTTCACCAATCTTATCATAAGATTTGGTGGCACAAATAGTAAAACCTCCAAAAGATAGAGTGGTTGGAAGAAAAGTTTATTTTCTTTGCTTCTCTCCAAAATATTGTTTACTGGACTCGAACATCTACCTTATAATCTCTAGATATGAAATTATATTAGGCACTAATACTGTCAATCTATACAGTTTCCCTTCAAACCAAAAAATTTCATACCAATCTCCAAAATTATGCCTAATTTTCTCTCCTAGCCCATTGTACTTAGGTCTCAAGAATCACTTGATATTAGGTCTAATGGATGGAAAACCTTGATGCCCAAATAAAGTATGCAGAGGCTAAATGAAGTAATCCTCAAAAGTGAGGTAGAAAGAGGCACTATATCTATAATCCCATAGTGATGTCCACATTTGAATTGGCCTCTCTTCTCCATTAGTTTCCCACACATTTAATTTCAAATTTTCATGCCATAATCCTCTTAATTGACTATAGTAAAAAATCATATGCATAAGAAGAAAATAATGCCTAAAATTTGGATACTCAACATCATTAAAATTGACAAAAGAAGTATGAATGTTATCAACAACATACTCTACATAATCATAAGGTTTGGGCTCTAGCTTTTGAATGTCAGATGCTAGCACCATAGGTCCAATCTCCATCAAGTCAAGAACTCCCATTCCTCCTACTTGTCCACAAGATTGTTATGTCATGTCTAGGTATGTTTTGAATATATTGATATTGAATGGAGGTCCATCTGCTACAATTAAGGGCTCTCTAATTTTTTATGCAACATTAGTTTCTATGGCATATATGAGATGTATGATCTCTCATATTCATTCTTAAACTTTGTGAATGATAACTTCTTAGTGATACTATCTGTTAATTTGAAAACTTCATTCAAAGAATCAATTTATATCTCCATGAATTTCTCCCTAGTATTATCATACATTATTTTTTTCATCAGCATTGTAATTGTTGATGATGACCTTAAGAAATTCCATGTTCACAAATACATTAACCATTGTCAACTTCCCTAAATTCATGTCCCAAGGATGAAAAATAGGTGCTTTATGTTTTCTTTTGACATAGTGCTAAAGAAAAATCTCATATCCTCTATTCCTTGTCTAGACATCTCCAAACTCACTATATTTGTCTTCTATTTTTTCTAAAGAAGTAAACTTGATTCTTCTGGACTTTGGCCTAACAAAATCCATTTGCTCAATGAAATTTTCATTTAGCTTTCTGGGAGGGACTTCATCCTCCACTTTTTTCTTCTTTTCTGCCTTACTCTTTTTTATCTTCTTAACATTCATCTTTTGTGTTGAACTGGAACTCTCCATGTTTCTCTAAAAAAATTCTCTACAACAATTTGCTACAAAAAATTGTATGTGAATAGAAAATCCTATAGCTTCTTCTAAAATTTTGTGTATAGAACAAGGAATGATTTCCCTTTTATTACAAAACACTCAACACTTGTGCATATAATTTACCACATAATAAAAATCATAAATATTTTTTGATCTTATCACTCAGCACTAAATTTTAGAAGTTACTTTATGTAATTACATTTGTGCCTTGTAAAATGTATTCAAATATTTGATCATTTTAACTCTTAGCAAAAATATATGCATGCCTCTAATCTCTATGTATTAGTCCTAAAAATAGCTAAATATTTTATTTTTTATTTTATTTATCACTATAAATGGTGATAAATACATCTCTCATCACTATACTAAAAGTCCTCTATCTATGATCTCTGATAGATGCTCTTGCTATTAGGTATGGAAATCAAGAACCTTATTCTTCAATAAAGGTTTTACCCTTTCTCTATAACACATAGTGATATGGAAAATCTCATCAGCAATCACTATATCTCTATTACTCCAAATGTGATCCATGATCATTCTTGATCTATCGCTATAATACATAGTGATGCCTTCTTAAAATTCTATCTCTTTATCACTATAGAATATAACAACCACCTAACTTCATTGTTAATCTTCGCAACACAAATTGCCTTCCTTTGATCACCAAAAACACTGATCACTATATGATATACTGATATATTCCATCTTATCACTTATCGCCAAGACCAAAACCATATTACTTTGATTACTAATAATCATTGAAGGTCATAGCCATGTACTTCCTTTTATTGCTCATCGCTATATTCTCATTATGTCTTCCCCACATAGCAATGAACCTTTATCATTGTATGATATAGTGATGCCTCCCAAAAATTTAAAACTAACCCTACTATTATCACTATAGATTATAGTGATACTACATATTTCATCATTATAATTATAGTAATGTGCACAAAAATAAAGATATCTCTTTGAATTTCAATAAGATCAAAACTATGATCAATTAATAAGGATTTCCTTGTGATGAGTAATCCCTAGGATTGCAATTAAAAATAGAAGCCTTTGACTTTAGATGGTAAATTTTAATTTTCTACTAACATAATGAAATGCAATAAGTGGTTCTTTTATGTGATCACAAGAATACAATCAACCTTAGGCATGTAAATGGTAAGTAATTTGCAATACTAATAGTAAATTAAAAGATGCATAATAATAAAAGAAAATAAAAGGTGGAAAATATTTATAAAATATTGTGTTCTAGTACTCCTAATGTGAAATATTTCAAAATCTTTGGAAGTAGATGCTATATACTTAAAGATAATAGTGTTGGATACAATTATTTAATTGTGTGTTGTCTTTGATGTCTCACAAATGTCATATCAATTCTTAGTTAGTGCTTACCAAGCTCACTTGGTCAGCAAGATAGTTTTCCTTGTCTACCAAGCGTTCCTAAAGTTTACTCTGTGAAGACAGTGTCTACTGAGCTCACTCGGGCATCAAAGGAAATTATGGCAGAAAACAATGTTAACTAAGTTCACTTGGTTAACAAAGGAAAGTTGGAAAGAGTTAGTGCTAACTGAGTTCCCTTGGTTATCAAAGTATTTTTTGCAAATTCATAGTGTTAAGCGAGCTTTTGTTGGTTAACACAGGAAATCATCTCAAAACTAGTGTTTACCAAGTAGGGCTAACTAATAAAGGATTTTGTTGTTTTCGCATGAGAAGCTTAATTATTTTGAGTATTGATAGCCAACTATGGTAATGATGTGAGGCCTCGCCCCGACCCATCATAGCATAGTGATATATTACTCTTATTTTGTTATCCGCGACTCGAGATGTCGAGACATTATCTGATGCTTAGAACATATTTTATTATTTCATGTTGTGTGATGTGATTTCCAGATATATTTGATGATTGTCATTTAATGTTCATGTATATGTATGTTGACGAAATCAGTAGATGTAGGATTGAGATTTGATTTACGATATTTCAAATGGTTAAGAATTATGAAGGGAGAAGAAACTTTATTAATGTATGTTTTAAATTATGAAAATTTCTGATACATATACATTTATATACATGTGATTTTACGGGACTAATGATGTGTGCAATGAGTGTGCAGATATTTAGCCGAGAAACTCTACGGAGGAACAAAACTGATCTCCATGTGCTAAAATTTGGAAACCCTATTGTTCGTAATTATGCTTTTTCAGTGTCGCTTGACACTCGTAAAATGTTTATGTGCTTAATTTGCTAGTTAGAGTTGTTAGAGGGACCTATTTTATTCCTAGATTTTATTTTTGTCTCTAAACCTCTTTCCTAAGGCTTTTAACATGTTTTTATTCTAACTAAAGGGTATGGGTATGGGTTAGGGATCTTTTCCAACCCCTAAGCCCCTTTATTTGACTTTTGAGGTCACTCAAAAGTCCCCTTTTTGCCTTTGTGCGAAAATTGCAAGTGGTTGTCATGAGTTGTCTTACCCCACCTTCTTTTAAGGTTTAACCATGGTGTATGTTGAGTTAGGAGTTTCTAGTGTGGCTAGTGGGTGGAAATAGTTATTGCTCCTTTTTGGGTGGTTGAGTTGGAGGCTTATTTAGAGGCCTTCCTTGGTCTAGTGGTGGGGTTACCCAATCTCTATTTTTAGAGAAAGTTTAGAAGATAGTTGAGGATGGAAGGAAGAAAAAGGATAAGCTCTTCTCAAACCTCCATTGTTACCATCACTCTTTGTTGAAGGTAGGATTCTTGGCCTTGTATTTGGTCTTCTCCATGCTTGATCATGCTTGTCCTTGCATATGGTGTTGTATTTCTATTTGTTGCTTTCTTGTATGTTGGGTTGATTTGGAGGGTTTTTATTTTGTGTTTTTCTTTGATGCTTCCTTGTATATCTTGATGTATTGTATTGAGGGGTTTTCATGGGGTGTATTTGGCATTACTCACCCTTGGATAGGGAAGAAGTGGCCATGTGGGGGTAGGGCTTTAGTTGGATCTCAATGGTGCTGAGTCTCCTTTCATGGTGAGAGGATGGAAAAAGGGTAGGGTGTATGGGCCCCTACTGGTCATCACATACCTTTTTGATATTGTGAAATCTTGAGTATGGAAAGGAGAGAAAATCCTTGTTGGATTGGCCCCGAAAGGGCATTTGTGGAACAAAGAAAGTTCCTAAGATCTTAGCCCCGAAAGGGCTATGTTAAGATATGGTGATTGACATCTCCCATTGGGAAAAATCCACCTCCCCCCCTAATAGGATCCTATGGATGGATTCATTGTGTTAAACCGGTTTGGGTGTATGTTGAATTGTTCCTTGTGTTGTGTTGAATCATCTTGGGTCAGCTCTTGTTTCTCCTTGTGTTTCCATGAAGATTTGAAGTTAAAGAAGGAAGTCTTGTGAAGGAATTTTTGAAGAGTTTATCATGAATTGTAAATTTTATGTAAATTATATTGTGAACAATTGGCAACGACATCGGGTTTTCTTACTGGTTCTTTCCCGATGGAGCCTTGAACCAGGATGTGTAATAAAGAAAGGAAAAAGATTATGAAAGTCTCCTTGTGTTGTTCTCATGAGAACTCAGAATTTGGCTTATGTTTGTGAAGAAATAGTTGGTAGATAATGTCTTTGAATTATGAATTTTCAAGTTTTCAATTATGGTAATGAAAGGTAATTTGATATGCTAAAGTTTCCAATTCAATGTTAAGTATTAAGAGGAAACAATAATCCTGCATTGCGGTCACAAGGTTTACTCTCTCATTATTAAATTTCTCTTTTTTGTCATAATCAAATTTGATTAAGAAATGTGCATCACTTGAATTCTAGATAAATGGAACATACACCTTGACATACGAATCTTTATGTGTTGTAAGAGTATTGCCATTGTTTTATTCCAACCATCAATTTGGATGGGATTAAGAGTACCTATGTATTGCGAGTAATTCATTGTGTATACCCATGATACTTGGTTTCCACCACCTTTTTGTATTGTGAGAATTAGTGTAATAAGCATGTAATGTGTGTAGGGGAATAAGTTACTTTGGTTCTTAAAGAGATTGAGCCCTTTGCTTCTGCAAATATTGTAAGCTTGAAATTTAATTATTATGTGAGGATAGCCATGATAGGAGAGTTGGTGCGATATCATGGTATTGGATGACATTACAGTAATGGAAAACAATGGTTGCAATGAAATTTTGTTCAAATCTTCTTGAGTTCCATTCTGAAACTGATTTCTCCAGCATGTATTTTCCATATGTTGTTTTCAAATAAAATCCCTTGTCTAAATGATCCAATAAATTTATCAATTTAAATGAAAAGGAAAAGTCAATAATTCATTATGTATCAGTATAATAACCTATGGTGGATGACCTCTATTATGAGAGAAGAAAATTTAAATAATGCATATAGAGTGTTTGGAACAAAAAAAAAACTAACTTGCTGAAGGTTCCCATTCACCTCTCTGGATTTTGTATGAGAGTGCAAAATTAATCTTAGATCTATTACAGACCAATTAAATATTCAAATAATATTCCTAGAATTCCTTGCAAGGCATTAATAAATGGAGCAGACCCATACGATAAGACATATATCTAAGTTCTCTTCAAATCTTTAACTTTTTGTTTTATTATAATAATTTTAAACAACATAAGTCATTATGTCAGTAAACCCAAGGCGTCACCTTTGTACAAGAGAGCAGCAAATTTTGAAGTTAATAAAACCCAAACAAGGGACCCCACATGACACCTACCCTCCTTATGGCATAGATGCAAGTGGGCAAGGCTATAATACTTGCCTTGGGAATAGACCCGCTTCATGAGGCGACCAGCTTTAAGGGCAATGGAAAAAAAAGAATGTTGCCACATACTTAGTGGTCCCCACTCTCACCAAACTTGGCGCCACTTTTCCATGCATTCCCTAGAACTGATGTGGTGGGATTAATGAGCACTCTGACCAATGTGCTGATGTAACAATGCAATATCGACTTCGCTGCTGGAACAATTCAACTTAAGCTTGAAGTGACCTTTGTACTGGCACCTATGAAACTGTCAGCAAGTCAATTCGCATGGAAAGAAGTGAGATATTGTGAAAGGATGGTAAGAGGTAAAAATTTGCATGAGGATATGGTAGGAAGAAAGTTAGGGACGTGGGTAGCCACGTGGATTGAGGGAGTTTTATTAAAACTTGAATTTTTTAATTGCATGTAAGTTCATATAATAATATGTAAGTTCATATAATAATATTAAGATTAGTGTGAGGATCTAAGGATAGCTTGACCTTAGAAATTGAAACTTATATTTTAGTTGAGTGTTGATATAAGATATTTAGATATTATTCGGATTGGAGTGTCATAGGAAATCAAATGTATTGTTAGGTTGTTATTAATTTTATTATTATTAAGTTTTGCTTTAGTAAGTGGTTTAGTATTTAATTTAAACTAAGTTTAAAATTGTAAACTTGTTAAAGTTATTTTGTTTAAAGTTCATTTATATTTCTTGATTAATATTAGATTTATTTCATGTTTCCATTAGATAGTTTTAAATTTTATTTAATTTGTAAAGTTAAGTTCTATTTAAAAGATTAGACCTTTTTTTTGAATGATTAGACCAACTATAGATTTAGTTAGTTAGTTTAATATAAATTAGTTTAATATGAAATTATTATTAAATTTAGTTTAGATTTAATTTATATTCGATTAAATTTTTGTTGAAAATTAAGCTAAGTCAGAGATTTAGGAAATGTTTGTATTAATTGTATCTTTGATAATTTGTTTAATTAGTGTCCTAATAGCTTAAGTTATTCAAATAATCTAAACCCAATCTTCTTTAGATTGTTATTAAAATAATTTTCGCATGATTGTTTAAGCAATGTAATAACGAATCAGTAAACATTGATATCAATTAAATAACAATGTACTTCAGAATCCTGACGATGTATTCCTCCACAAAAGTTTTAAACCAAGATGTTGTAGAGGAACTTTTCCTAAACTGATATCAACCTTTTTAACTTAGAGCATGTTTAATTATTTATTATCTTTCAAAAAAAATTGTGTGTGTTTTTGCCCTCATAGTTTGGGCATGACAAATGATTAGTGGCCATTCTAATTTGTATTAAGCTGACTTGACAATCTATTAGGTATAAATAAAAGGTCAAGTTGAGATTTCTAGTGGGTATGCAAGTGTGTTGATTGAATTAATAAGGAAAGAGTGAGAGCAAACTTGAAGGATAAGCAGATATCCCTGTGAAGTAGAAAAGTAATATCCAATCAGGAAGGATCAAGTTTAAACAAAAAAGAGATTTGGATTCAACAATTCAGTTGCATGATAATCAAGTCACTTCATTGTTACTTTCTAACCATTATAACAGTGATCTAAAATCTCTTAACAAAATTGGTCTAACAACTAGTTGTAAACCCTCTAACAAGGTGTCAATTTCATTGAATTTTTTTAAGACTTCTTGCAAGGACACTCCTAATAGGGTGATTAAATCCTCTAAAAAGGTCACACCTAACAATGTTCTTTGTAACCTTTAATAGGGTTGGCTCCTAACAGAGCTCACTTCAAAAGAGTGAAAAATAGTAACTAGTTACATTGGTAGTTTTTCCTAAATTGGGTTTCCATGTTAAATTCTGGTGTCTCATGTGTTCATGTTATTTCTCTTATGATTGAAAATTAATTACTGTTAATGTTTTAAGATCTGCTAAAAGTAATTCACTTTTAGCATTTACCGAGTAATAGTACTAATCAATTTTCTCAATCTAAATTTTATTGTTGACATCCAAGGGATCTAGGATTTACTTTAGTAGGAGTTTATTCACCCACCCTCTCCTCCCCCCCACCCTCTCAATTACTCCTCTATTTATAACAATTGGTATTAGAGAATTTGGTGCTTGTAGGAAAGGTTTCAAGGAGCCGAGCTAAAGATTAGGATGTCTTAGAAGAGAAAGATTCCAAAGCTAAATAGAAATAAATTTTTAGCATGGCAGGGACTCGTGAGAGTTCATCTAGCCACCATTAGTGATTCAAGCTGCAAATACCTTGATGAAGAATACAAAACTCCTACTAGTACATTATTTGTTGGAGATCTTGCTGAGAAAAAGAACCATAACATCATCATGATTGATATTGCATCTACTCTCATGGAAAAACTACTTTTGATATGTGGAACAAGCTAAAGGACATCTATGGTGGTGATGACAATGTAAGGAGAGTGAAATTAGAAAGCCTTAGAGGAAAGTTTGATCAAATGAGAATGAGAGAAGATGAAAATGTTGCCAAATATGTGGAAATAATCAAAGCTAGTGTCAGTGTAATCAGAGCTTTTGGAGGAGAAATCAAGGAAGAAACTATTGTAAGTAAAGTTCTTAGAACATTGCTCCCTATCTATGCAATTAGAGTATCTACTATTCAATAAAAGAGGTGTGATCCAAATGAAAAATTAAGTTTGGATGCCTTGGTAGGAATATTGATAGCTTTTGAGATAGACAACTTTGACAATTATGTTCCAACTTCCAAAAATATTGAATCTACATTTAAGGCTAAACTTTCACTCAAAGAGAAAGGAAAGAAAATAAAGGACATTCAGGCAAAAAGTGAAGAGTAAATAGAGGAAATTTCTAAAAATGATCTTGAAGTTGTTGAACCTTTACTTGCAAAGAAATATTCCAGAGGAAGAGGAAAGTACAAAGGTAAAATTCCT
Source organism: Cupressus sempervirens (assembly GCA_028749045.1). Taxonomy (NCBI): domain Eukaryota; kingdom Viridiplantae; phylum Streptophyta; class Pinopsida; order Cupressales; family Cupressaceae; genus Cupressus; species Cupressus sempervirens. The sequence continues at coordinate 280,694,095 of CM053783.1, read as the reverse complement.
TTAATCTATTTTTCATGTGAAGAAATTGGTCATATTGCTACCAAGTTCCCAAACAAAGAGAGCAAGGATGAGAAGAAGAGTCACAAGTACAAAGGCAAGAAGGAATCCAAAAGTCACAAATCCTTCAAAGACAAAGGTAAGAAGACTTGTGTTATGGCTAAAGATTCTAATAATAGTGAAGATGAGATAGTATACATTGTTGCAAAAGATGAATCTAATGAAGAAAAAGATAAGATGGCACTTATCTCTCATGTTAGTAAAAATGACACATGGATCATAGATAGTGGATGTTCACATCATATGAATGGAAAAAAAAAAAATTTGAACACTTTGAACTCTATGATGGAGGTAGTGTAAGGTTTGGAAATAATGAACCTTGGTGCATAAAAGGGAAAGACCGAATCTCATTAACCAATGAACTTGTATGTGACAATGTCTATTGGTTTGAAGGACTAAAACATAACCTACTAAGTGTGGCATAGCTAATAAACATTGGATTCAAGGTAGAATTCATGCATGGCAATGCAAGAATACTAGATGACAAAGGAAATTTGATTGGATCAGGCAAACAAACAAGAGGTAACTTATTTTATCTTGATCTTGGTGATTACTCATATTTTATTGTTCAAATGGGAGAAAGTTGGTTATAGCATAGAAGACTATGTCATGTAAACTTTCATAATATGGTCAATATAAGAAAACTTAGAACAGTAAGAGGTATCCCTAGTTTTAAAAAACCAAATGTTGGTTTATGCAAAAATTGTCAGATTAGCAAAATGGGAAAGACTAGTTTTAAAAGCAAAAACTATCAATCTGAAGATGTCTTTGAAATTGTAGATACTGATTTATGTGGACCCACTAGAATAGAAAGTTATAGCAGAGAAAAATTCTTTATTCTTTTTGTTGATGACTATTATGTATCTTAGAGAAAAGTTAGAAGCATTTGAGAAATTCAAATGGTATCTAGCAATAGAAGAGAAGGAAATAGGGAAGAGATTGAAATGTTTGAGATTAGATAGAGGTGATTTATTCATCTCCAATGAATTCAATAACTTTTTCATTGAAAGAGGAATTAAAAGATAGGTATTAGCCCTTAGTACTCCAAAGAAAAATGGAATAGCTAAAAGAAGAAACAAATCCATCATGGATTGTGCAAGGACTCTAATGATTGAAAAGAATTTTTCTATCAAATACTAGAAGGAATCCATCAACATTGTAGTTCATAATTTGAACTAAGTTCAATTGAAGAAGGACTCATATAAAACTCCATATGAATTATGGTATGGATACAAACCCAATGTAAGTTACCTCAAAGTATTTCGTAGTAAACGTTATATCTTGAAAGAGTCTAGAAAAGGAAAGTTTGATGTGAAAGGTGATGAAGTTATATTCTTAGGATATTCTTGCAGAAGTAAGGCATATAAATGTTTGAATTTTTCTACTCATAAAATCATAGAAAGTGCACATGTGAAAATTGATAAGTTTGTAAAAAAGATTGAAGAAGAAAGCAAAAAGGAACCAGAAGATTACAAAAGATTTGTTTACTTCAAACTTGATACATTGCTAGGCACATCTAACAATAAGAAGACTTCATCTCTTAAGTCTTCCTCAGCTATTGAGTTATAAAAGGTACAAACTGAGTCACAAGGACCCGAGTCACATTCTGAGGCTACTAAGCCAATGTCTACCAAGTCTGAACGACCTGAGCTAGAAGTTGAAATTTAAAATTAAAATTGTACAATTCATTCAAAAGGAAAAGAACCTATATTGGCCAAGTATGTCAATAGGCATCATACACTTGATCAGATTATTGGAGATAAATCAAAAGGTACCATGACAAGAAGAAAGATAAAAGGTACATGTTTACTTGCTAATTTTGAACCTAGAAGTGTTAAGGATGCTATAGAAAATGAAAGTTGGAATGAGGAAATGAATGAAGAAATAGAACAAATAGAGAAGAACAAAACTTGGACCCTTACACCTAGACCTAAATATAAAAATGTGATTGGAACAAAATGGGTATTTAGAAATAATCTAAATGAAGGTGGACAAGTATCAAGAAATAAAGGTAGACTAGTGTACATAGGATATTCTCAGGAAGGAAGAATTGATTATGGTGAGACTTTTGCTCTTGTTGCAAGATTAGAAGGTGTTAGGACCCTGCTTCCATATGCTACTCATAGAGGATTCAAAGTATATCAAATGGATGTTAAATCTACATTCCTGAATGGAATTCTTGATGAAGAAGTCTACATTGAATAGCTAGAAGGTTTTGTTGATCCAAAGAAAAGGGACATGGTCTACAAATTACACAAGGCACTATATGGTTTGAAACAAGCCCCTAGATCATGGTATGAAAGGTTATGTAACTATATGATAAAGATTAGTTTTTAGAGAACTAATGATAATAGTAGTTTGTATATCAAGGAAGGACCATATAACAAGATTGTATTGGCATAGATATTTGTGTAGATACTCTATTTATAGGGAATGATGATCTATGCAAAGAATTTTCATAACAAATGAAAAAAGATTTTAAAATGTCCATGTTTGGTGAGATAAAATTCTTTGTTGGATTATAGATACAGTAGAACAAGAATTCTATCTACATTACTCAATCCAAGTATATCAAGGAGATGCTCAATAAATTTGGAATGGAAGATTCAAAACTAGTTGGAACCCCCATGTGTATTAGACTAAAGCTTACAAAAGATGATGACTCCAAAGATGTAGATGAGACCTTATACAGATCAATGATTTGGAAATTATAGTATGTAGTTCATACAAGACCTGACATTGCCTTAGTAGTTGGAATTGTGGCAAGATTCTTAGCAAAACTTAGAGAAAATCAAATGATGGCAGTCAAAAGAATCCTGAGATATTTAAAATGTACTAAAGACTATGGTTTATGGTACAAACTTGGAGGAAACTTAGACCTAAAGGTATTCACTGATGCTGATTGGGTAGGAAATCTTGATGATAGAAAAAGCACAAGTTTTGGAGCATTTTTTCTTCATAAAATGTTAGTATCTTGGACAAGAAAGAAGAAAAATTGAATCCATGGCAAAAGAAAAATATGTTGCAATAGTAGTGAATTGTTCTAACATTGTTTGGTTTAAATAATTGTTGGAAGGCACAAAGGTTGAGATCAAAGAACCAGTTGTCATGTTTTGTGATAACACCAACACAATAAACATATCAAAGAACCCAATGATGCATTCCAAAACAAAGCACATTTCTATAACATATCACTTTATCAGAGAATTGGTGAAGGACAGTGAAATTAGATTGGAATGTGTTCATACAAAAGAATAGATTGTAGACATATTCACCAAGCCAATACCTGAGGATGCATTCTTGTATCTAAGAGGTAAGTTAGGGGTCATTCCCCTATCTGAAGCTCACTAAATGAAGTTTAGTTGATACATCAATAGGAACCAAGTTTAAGATCAATCAGTTGATGTAGCATAGAGAATATTGCATATGAATCAGTACTCAAGGTACATTGATACTAATTTGGTATGTGTTGTCTTTGGCATGTGTTGTCAAAAAGGGAGAAGATTACTATCATATCTTTCTGAAATTTGTTTTTGTCATTTCAAGAGGGAGAAGTTATGTAATTCCTTCATAGAGGGAGATTACTACATGAAAGATGAATTTTTTTATTGCATGAAAAATCTAGGAGGGAGAAAATTTCTATCAGAGAAAGTCTTGTTCTCAAATTTCATTGTGCTATGACATGTAGTGTTGCCATCAATGCGAAAGAGGGAGATTGTTGGATACAATTGTTTAATTGTGTGTTGTCTTTGATGTCACACAAATGTCATATAAATTGTCAGTTAGTGCTTACCAAGCTCACTTGGTCAGCAAGATAGTTTTCCTTGTCTACTACCTATTCCTAAAGTTTACTCTATGAAGGCAGTGCCTATCGAGCTCACTAGGGCATCAAAGGAAATTATGGTAGAAAATAGTGTTAACCAAGTTCACTTGGTTAAGAAAGGAAAGTTGGACAGAGTTAGTGCTAATTGAGTTCACTCAGTTACAAAAGGATCTTTTGTAAGTTCACAATGTTAATTGAACTTCTATTGGTTAACATAGGAAATTGTCTCAAAACTAGTGTTTACCAAGCAAGGTTAGCTAATAAAGGATTTTTTTGTTTTTGCAAGAGAAGCTTAATTATTTTAAGTATTGATTCTAGCTACCTATGGTAATGATTAGTGGTCATTCCAATTTTTACTAAGCCAACTTGAGAATCTGACAGGTATAAATAAAAGTTCAAGTCGAGATTTCTAGTGTGTGTGTAAGTGTGTTGAATGAATTAAGAAGGAAAGAGAGAGAGAAAAATTGAAGGATAAGCATATATCCTTGTGGAGTATAAAAAGTAATATTTGATCAAGAATGATAAGTTTAAGCAAAAAAGAGATCTAGATTCAACAATTCAGTTGCATCACAATTAGGTCATTTCATTGTTACTTTCTAACCATTGTAGCAGTGATCTAAAATCTCTTAACAAAGTTGGTCTAACGGCCAATTTTAAATCCTCTAACAAGGTGGCAATTCCATTGAATTATTTTAAGACCTCTTGCAAGGCCACTCCTAAAAAGGTGATTAAATCCTCTAACAAGGTCACAACTAACAGTGTGTTTTGTAACATTTAACAAGGTTGGCTCCTAATAGGGCTCACTATAGAAGAGTGAAAAACAATAACCAGTTACATTGGTGATTTTTTCCAAATTGGATTTCCACATTAAATCTTGGTGTTTGATGTGTTCATGTTATTTCTCTTATGATTGCAAATTAATTACTATTAATGTTTTAAGATCTACTAAAAGTAATTCACTTTCAGCATTTATCGAGTTATAACATTTTTAGTATGTTTATCGACTAATAGCAATAATCAATTTTCTCAGTCTAAATTTTATTGTTGACATCCAAGAGATCTGGAATTTACTTTAGTAGTAACTGATTCACCCCCCTCTTAATTACTCTTATATTTCCAACAAATAGGAAAGAAAAATTGATGCAAAGAGTGAGGAGGGTATATTCTTGGGATATTTTGCTAAGAGAAAAGCTTAAAACTTTTTGAACTCTAGCAAATGTAAAAAATCGATGAGTTTTTAGAAAGAAGTGATATTGTATGCAAAGAAGAACCCAAAGACTATAATACATTCATCTATGTGGATGATGATGCTCCAAGCACTCCTAATGAACAAGAAAAACAAGCAAAGAGTGGGTGTTGAGTAATAGAGTGAAGATGTCGAGTAATATATAGGAAATTTCAACCATTAGATTGCAAATGTCAAGCATAAAAAAGCTAGACAAGAACATGAACAAGGAAGAGAAGATGAGCTTGAGATTAATTTTCAAGAAAAACTTGTAGAAGAACAAAGAAAGAAAGTACATGTGTTAGAAAAATATGTGAGAAGACATCACAAACCTAATCAAATCATTGATAATGTTCAATCAAGTGTTATAAAAAGAAATAAACTCAAAGATGACACATGCTTACTCTATGGATTTAAGCCCAAAATAGTGAAAGATTCTTTGAAGCTTGAAGATTGGATTTAGGCAATGAATGAGGAAATTGAATAGATTGAGAAGAATAATACTTAGACTTTGGTGCCAAGACCTAAAGACAAAAATTTCATTGGGACAAAGTGGGATTTTAGAAACAAACTCAATGAGAATGGTGAAGTAACAAGAAATAAGGAAAGACTAGTATGCAAGGGTTATGCTAAAGAAGAAAGAGTTGATTATGGACAAACATTTTATCCTATGGCAAGACTTGAAGGAGTCAAAACTTGACTTGCATGTTCAACCTACAAGGTAAGTGCACCAAGTTGTGGTGCCAAAAGGGGGGTATAAGTGGCCACTTTTTTTTTTGACATCAACAATTTCTAAACTTTGACAAGAATTTGAAGATAGTCACATTAAAAAATTTAAGATATGACAAAAGAAAAAGTAGTTGTGCTTTGAATTTAGTTTCTAAACTATTTTTTTTTTTCAAAATGATTTAGTTTTAGGTCCTCAAAAAAGGGGGCCATAGAAAGTGATCCTATTTTTGGAAAAATCCATAACATAGTGCAAAGTCTGGCCCACCTAAAATCTTAACTTTGTTTTGAAATATTTTAACCACTCTAGTCAAAAGTTACCTAACACCATGTAGTTTATCCTAGATTTTTGGGGTAATTTTTTAATGTGTATTATTTTATGAATTTTGTAATTGGAAATATCCCAAAAACCTAAAATATCAGTGTGCTCCCTCTAGAAATGATTGAAAACTAATCTAAAGTCAAAACTTCTTTTTTCAAAGTGTGTAGAATGGAGTCTAGTTTCTAAAAAACTAAGTTGTTTTGAAATTTGATGAACATGCTAAACTCTACACCCCAATTAGTACATGTTTTTGAAAAAAAATGGACATAGATTAAAAATAAATTATAGTTGAAAAGATTTAAATAGTTAAAATTCAAAATAAATTATATGGTTATATCACTAACACAGAGATCTACAATATCATGTAACCTGATTTTAATGATGCTCAACAACAAGGAAACTTGAAGGAGAGCACATAAAAAAAATCAATCATTTTTTGTATGCTTGTTGCAAAACATGACTCAGACCAATTTAGAGACTCCAATCCTTTGGTTTAGATCCCCATGAAAAATCCAAGCCTTAGGCTTGGTAGAATCCAACTCTTTAAATAGCACATGTGAGCCATAGTGTGTGTGCATTATTTAAATCATTTTTAAATTTAGGCTTACATAGCAGGTACGTGCTATAGTGTGCATGCACTTTGTAAGCCTAAATTTCAATAGAGAGGGAAGGGGAGAGGGTACCTATAGTGAGAGAGAGTAGACAATGGGGAGAGAGTACGAGATGGGAGAGAGAGAGAGAGAGAGAGAGAGAGAGAGAGAGACAGACAGAGACAGAGAGGAGTGGGAGTGAGATTTAGCTAGAGAAATATGGAGATGATGATCAAGATAGATATATGAATATATATATATATATATATATAGAGAGAGAGAGAGAGGAGTGGGAGTGAGATTTAGCTAGAGAAATATGGAGATGATGATCAAGATAGATATATGAATATATATATATATATATATATATATATATATATATATATATATATATATATATATATATAGAGAGAGAGAGAGAGAGAGAGAGAGAGTAGGGGATGGAAGAGAATGGGATAGAGAGAGATAGAGGGAGAAATGGAGAGGCAGAGAGAGTGTAGGGGATGGGAGAGGGTGGGATAGAGAGAGAAAAAGGGAGAAATGAAGAAGGATAGAGAGAGAGAGAGAGAGAGTATGGGCATATTTGAACAAGGCAAGGCTACCTAGAGGACATACCAAGTTGTTGATGAGGAAAATCAGGCCATGTCAGATATTGTACAAATTTAGAGAAAATTCTTATGAAAAATCATTGCCTCCTAAAATATCAATCTCCCCTATCTTTAATGTTTATGATCTCACCCTTTTCAAAGGTGAGATAGGTACTAATTATGTCATATAGGATACTAAAATATTCGGGTAGAATGGATCAAGGATCTACCACCTAGCCAACCACTTCAATTGGAAAATATTTTGGATTCAAAGATAGCCAAGAAGATAAGGAAGAATACCTATACTAACTATTTGGTCAAATGGAAGGGTCTACCAAACATAGGTGGGCATATGCACCGAGTTTTGGTGCCAAAAAGATGACAAGTTTTTTTTTTTTTTTTTTCTAATTTTCAATAGCACGTAAGTGCTATAGCGCGTATGCACTATGGCTTGGGTCACCCAAGCCATAATGCATACATGCTATAGTGCGTACGTGCTATTTTGATGTCCAAAAAGTTATATGATAGGCTGCAGACTTGTGGCCCATCATTTTCATTTTGTTTTTTGGCTCTCCAACAGCGCGTACGTAAGTTTGACAACAAAAATTCACCACCATTTGCCAAAATGCCTCCTCATCGATGAAATCCAAGACAATGAGCACACCCACGATGATGAGGTAAGTGATATAAACTTAACTTTGCATTGTTTAATATGTTTTCCATATTGTTTTATTGGTTTTTGATATTCTTTTTTAGGGTTTTTACAAATTTCATTTAGATTTGTTTATTTAGTTGGATTTCAATTGATTTTTTATCAGGAAATGTCCATAATCAATTGAAAAATCCACAAAACCCTCAAGAACCTCAAAATCAAAACCCTTCTCAAGAAGAAGAACAAATTCCACAACCCAAATCAATTGCAAGACCTCTGCCAGGCACACAAGAAAATATAAGAAATGAAATATAGAGAGGCAAAATTGAATTAGAAAGACTCATTGCTTGGTTGAAAGAATCTGGACAAACCAATCCAATGAGGGCTCAATTGGCATCATCCCTCAAATCCATTAACTCTCAAATAGCCTCAGTTAGTGGTCAGTTAGATATTTGGCAGGCTAAGAGGGATGAACAAAAAATATTTTATGCAAATAAATTGTCATATGAAGATGTTAAAAAAAATATATATCAAAAGGTAGTATATGTGCATTATTTAGAAAACCCGATGAGCCAAATACTGTTAGAGAGGGTACTAAATGATTCCCCATCCATTGGTGCATACACGATGCTATTAGAAATAATTTTGGGATAGATGGTGGATGGTTTTTGATGCCTCTCCTTGCAAAAATCATGAGGTCCCCATGTATTTTTTGAAGAAATTATATTGTGAGTTTGTCCTTGGGGAGATCCCCAATTATTTTTATATGTTAGACTCCCAGGGTAGAGGTGGGGGGTCATCATTTGAGAGGCCAGGAGCACGTCGTGACCCTAATGTAGTTAGGGCACCTGTGGTCCATCCACAGCATGAGCATGTGATTATTCCTTCAGTTGTGAAGGAACATGTAGAGGCCAGCACTCAAGGGACCATTAATGCTTTGACACAGACCCTCATCCATTCCACAAGCCCATTAGTTGAGGGGGAGCCTTCTATGCATCGTGGTCACATGTGCACTTCATGCGGATCCCTATGCACATTTGGCACTCATGCCAGAGATGGTGCGGATGATGGGCTTGTCACCGATGAGTTCTTGAATGAGACATTTGGTATTGGCACACAGGTAAATTACTAATTTGATCTTCATATGTATAGTGAATGATTAATTAATTAGCATTTATTGACATTGTTCAAAATTTAGGGTCAAAGTGTTGTTGGGCCTAGCAGCGATCCTCTAGGCCCATTTTTTGTCCCTTCGACAAGTCTTGAGGTATGTATCAATTTAATCATTTTAATTAATACATATATTTATTATGTAATCATATTAAGGATTGACAAAAAAAAATTATGCATGTGCATCAGTTCTCCACAGAACCCTCAACCTTTACCACAGACACAAAGCAGAAACATCATACGAGCTTCACACAGGTACAGTTGTTTCATGTTAATTTAATTCATTTGATTATATTTATTCCATGTTTCATGTTAGATATAATGTGTATTGTATGACATGCAGCTCATGATGTCAGACACACCTCCTCATCTACGACAGTCTGTTGATAGTGGAGTGGCCGCAGCTGTGGCTAGCTCACAGGCACTGATGGAGGTATGAAAGAATTTTCTTCATTTTAGTTGTTGTTTATAATAGTTAATCTCAAAATTTCTAATGTTATTTATAAGTGATTATATTTATTGAATTTTTGTAGGGTCTTGTCACGCCTGATCGTCCACGAGCATTTGAGGTGGACTTACAGAGTGACTATTTGTTGGCGGTAAGAAAATAATTGATTTTGTGTGTACATATATTTGATTTCAATGTATAATAAATATTGATTCATATCTACTTTCTTTGTATCAGTTGAACCTGGAGAAGAGCCTCAACAAGAGGTCAAGTGAGCGTGTTAGGAGGGCCTCATCATCTCCACTATCTCCCTCCACACGATGGTAGAGGACATCGTGAGACTTGTTTCCATCCCCTCGTGGGAAGGAAAAGATGTAGTTGAGATATTCGATACATACATACATGCATATATATATATATATATGTATGTATGTATCGAATATCTCAACTACATCTATATATATATATATATATATATATAGAGAGAGAGAGAGAGACTTGTTTCCTTCCCCATGTATATATATAGGCATCAAAGAGACATATTCGACATACATTTGATGTACACATGACATTCTATATTTGATGTATGACATTATTGGTTAATATATGATATGTTTGTTCATATATGACATTATTGGTTATCATTTTATATTATATGTTTGTTCATGTATGATGTTAAATTAGATATGTTCATGTATGACTTAAATTAGATATGTGCATGTATGAAATTAAATTCAATTGCTAGAGAGTTGCCATTATGTCTACCAACTAGTAGATGTTCTTTTTTGCTTTATTAGTATTTCTCAAAAACTGCAAAGAAGTTGTTTCTGGTGAATAGTTGTAAACAATTGTGATCATCGACTTCATGTACTCATGGATTTGGCTGAAAACACTCATAAATTTGGCTATAAGAATCCATGGCTTTGGCTATGTGCACTAGTGGATTTGGCTGTGAGCATTTATGGCTTTGGTTGTAGGCACAATATAGCCTTGGTTGTAGGTTGTCTTTCTTACTACATGTCAAAGTTACCTTCAAGAATATCATTAGTCTAAGATCATTACAATTAAAATACTATGACATAATACCTTGGAAATAATAGTCTTTAACCCATTACTTTATTTGTTAAAACATCATGTAGTATCTACTATAGTGCTTCTACTCAAATATGTTTTCAAAAATACTTAGTATGGCAAAGAAATGTCTATGGAAAGCTTGTCAAATAGGATATTGAAGAACTAAATGTGGATAGTCATTAGTACCCATCAATAAGAACATGGACATCTTTCTCAAGCAAGCCATATGATATTAGCTTAATTTATAAATTTCCTTTGCAAATAACTAGAAGATGTTATGAATCTTAATATAGAGTTAATCATGAACTCATTATTCCATCCAAGAAGCATATATCACCCTAAGCCAATTAACCGACAAGATAAAAATTAATTCAATTTCAACAAAATTTTGAGTATAACAAGCATCTCAGGGATTCTTACAAGAATTAACACGATGTTCGCAAGAGCATTACAAGTTCTTGTAATGCTATTTCACATATTGTAATCATATTCAATTTTGAATGGCCATTTGTGTTACAAGCATAAATTTTCTTTAAGGTCTTTTAATTCTAGACATGAATTTTATTCTGAAGCTTTTCTATGGCAACCCACTCAATGCATATATTGTTGTTCCGCATTATGCTGATTTGACTTTCATTGGTTGATTTGGGTCTAGAAATGACGTTATTCACTACCTTTTTTATATATTATTTTTTTGTAGTGAGGTTCTAGCCTGAATGAATGTATTAATCATCGAAGTTGTGAACCTTGGTCGAGATCCTTACAAATATATTTTCAAATTGGACCTCAAATAATTTTCTCAGTCACCCCCTGTACACAGATACTGAAATTGTAGTTAATTACAAAATTAATATTGAATTAACATAAGTTTAATTGAGAAGTATTATGTACCTCAATAGGCTAGATTTTATTGACTGGGAAGCTTTATCTTAGAGCAGTTGGTTTCCTAAATCTTTAGCGCAATGACACTCTTATGGAATGTGGCATTAGGTATGCTAGCTAAGGAACGTTCTTTAAAAGGCAGAGGAAACTCAAGACTCACATGTTTCCAATCAATATAAATGTTTAAATCGCTTCTCTAATTTTTTCTATTTATGATCTTCTTAAAACTTAACTTTCTAAATGCATTGATGGGGAAATAAAGATCTTCTAGGAACTAAAGGCTAATCATGTTTAATACTTACAATTCTTTATTTTTATCTAATAATTTAAAAATGATTGTACAAGTGTTTTCAAAGAGCAACACTTGTCACTAACATCATAAGAAGGAATATCCAAGGAGAATTACCACTGATCCCCCACCATCAAATTCAAGAGAAAAAAAAAATCCACTACTAAAGAGATAGTAACAATGATCATCCCTAGTCTCTCCCTTATCACAAAATGATTACCATCAAAATTTGCATTTCCAATTGTGTCATGTGTATTGAAGCGATAGTAACATTTTCACTCTCTTACCTAATGTCTCCCATTTCTGAAACTCCTGGGGAAGGGCAAGGCCATCTTCTCAGTACTTCAAAATACAACGAGTTCCATTTTTTCCCATTTTGATAATCGTTGACTTAAAGTATAGTCAAAGTATTGACAGCCCATAGGAAATCAACCTTTGAACATCCCATCTATAAATGACCTCATAAAGAAAGTTCAATAAACCCGCATGAAATAGTCAAAAAAAAGTTGCATACTTGTGAAGATGATCAGACTGTAGGTGATCAATATGTCTCAAATCTATATTCAGTTCTTTTACTATGCATATAAATGGTTTTTTATATAAAAGACTTATATCCACCATATAAATAATCATTTTCTTACTATGCTATCCTTATCCTTGGTTGATCTCTAGCAAACCATTTCTTAACCATCCTCCTTCGATCTATAGGTCACTGTATTAATCTAGTTCATCTTGTCTCTACTCGAATTAATAAGAATTGGCAATCTCAAGGATTGCCAAAAGAGGAATGGGTCCAAGTGGAAGATAGGATTTAGAAGTGAGTTTAATTAAAACATAAGAAATAGTGTATTACAAAAAGGAGAATGGTATGTTCTTCGCAATCTACTCCCTTATACATTCTATCAATGTTTCACATTGAACCTGATAGAGAACATCACAACACATAACTAGGAACATAGAACATACCTCCTAGCCACCTCAAGAACATAAAATTTCAAAAGCCAAAGTGCACAAGTTTAAATTCAAAGCCTCAAAGGTCAAGAGCACAACAAAAAAAATAAAAATAAAAAATACGAACAAAACCCACATTTGATGGAATCACAGAAAATTTGGTGGCTAGATAGTTACAAGCTGATTCAAGCTAATCCTTCATCACCATTAAGGTTAAAAATAACATACCCAATTGAAAACCAATTTACATATACAAAGTGACTAACATTACTCACAAAGAGGGAGTAGAAGCTACACACTACCTTGCATCCAAGGTGCGCTAAAGAACATAACCAAACTCTTGGAGATCATATAATCCTAAGTTTACATAATCTAGTAGTAATACATTTCATTAACTTATGAAACATTTACCAAGTTCCATGATTTGTCTTTCCAAAAATGACATGCTAGATACGCTTTCCAATAATATAATTAAGATATGCATCACCCGAGATGGCATTGTAGAATGAAAAAGGAATGGGATCTCAAAAAAGAAAAAGAGGTTATTGTAGGTCTCTACAACATGGTCTTGTAGGAACTATAATCTCATCCATATCTCACATGAGCTCTGAGATATGCCCTGTCAAAGATTGCAGCACTGTGGCATTTAGTGACCCTTAGGGACATTCAGGTTAAGCATGCTTGAGAATGTTTGAGCACTGAAGGGGACAAGATGAGGTTGGGTATAGGGTTTACCTGGCCACCCAGAGCTAATGGAGCAAACAGTTTGATGCCACGATGAAAGATGAGAGAGATTTGGTAGTTGGCAATTTTGTACTGGCCAACACTGCAAGTTTCAACATCACTCGAGATGGCATTGTAGAATGAAAATGGAATGTGATCTCTAAAAAGTGAGAGAGTTTATTGTAGGTATCTGTAACATGGTCTTGTAGGAACTAGAATCTTATCCATATCTCACACAAGCTCAGAGATATGCCCCGTCAAAGATTGCAGCCCTATGGCATTTAGTGACCCTTAGGGACATTCCGGTTGAGCGTGCTTGAGAACATTCAAGAATTGAAGAGGAAAAGACAAGGTTGGGGATAGGGTTTACTCGGCCACCCAGAGCTAATGGAGCAGACAGTTTGATCCCATGATGAAAGATGAGAGAGATTTGGCAGTTGGCAACTTTGTACTGGCCAACACTGCAAGTTTCAGCATCACCCGAGATGGCATTGTAGAATGAAAACAGAATGCGATCTCCAAAAAGTGAGAGAGTTTATTGTATACCTCTGCAACACGGTCCTATAGGAATTGGAATCTCATCCATATCTTGCACGAGCTCTGAGATATGCCCTGCCAAAGATTGCAGCCCTATGGCATTTAGTGACCCTTAGGGACATTCTGGTTGAGCGTGCCTGAGAATGTTCAAGCACTGAAGGGGACAAGATGAGGTTGGGGATAGGGTTTACCTAGCCACTCAGAGCTAATAAAGCAGACAGTTTGATGCCATGATGAAAGATGAGAGAGATTTCGCAGTTGGCAACTTTGTACTGGCCAACACTGCAAGTTTCAACATCACCCGAGATGGCATTGCAGAATGAAAACATAATGCAATCTCCAAAAAATGAGAGAGGTTATTGTAGGTCTTAGCAACACGGTCCTGTAGGAACTAGAATCTCATCCATATCTTGGACGAGCTCTGAGATATGCCCCGTCAAAGATTGCAGCCCTGTGGCATTTAGTGACCCTTAGAGACATTCCAGTTCAGTGTGCCTAAGAACGTTTGAGCACTGAAGGGGATAAGACGAGGTTGAGGATAGGGTTTACCTAGCCATTCGGAGCTAATGGAGTAGATAGTTTGATCCCACGATGAAAGATGAGAGAGATTTGGCAGTTGGCAACTTTGTACTGGCCAATACTGTAAGTTTCAACATCACCTGAGATGGCATTGTAGAATGAAAACAGAATGTGATCTCCAAAAAGTGAGAGAGTTTATTGTAGGTCTCTGCAACACAATCTTGTAGGAACTAGAATCTCATCCATATCTTGCACGAGCTACGAGATATACCCTGTCAAATATTGCAACCTTGTGGGATTTAGTGACCCTTAGGGACATTCCAGTTTAGCGTGCCTGAGAGCGCTCGAGCACTGAAGGGGAAAAGATGAGGTTGGGGATAGGGTTTACCCGGCCACTCAAAGCTAATGGAGTAGACAGTTTGATCCCACGACGAAAGATGAGAGAGATTTGGCAGTTGGCAACTTTGTACTAGCCAACACTGCAAGTTTCAACATCACCCGAGATGGCATTGTAGAATGAAAATGAAATGCGATCTCCAAAAAGTGAGAGAATTTATTGTAGGTCTCTACAACATGGTCCTGTAATAACTAGAATCTCATCCATATCTTGCATGAGCTCCAAGATATGCCCCGTCAAAGATTGCAGCCCTGTGGCATTTAGTGACCCCTAGGGACATTCCAGTTCAGTGTGCCTAAGAACGTTTGAGAACTGAAGGGGACAAGATGAGGTTGGGGATAGGGTTTACCTAGCCAATCAGAGCTAATGGAGTAGACAGTTTGATCCCAAGATGAAAGATGAGAGAGATTTGGCAGTTGGAAACTTTGTACTGGCCAACACTGCAAGTTTCAGCATCACCCAAGATGGCGTTGTAGAATGAAAATGGAATGCGATCTCCAAAAAGTGAGAGAGGTTATTGTAGGTCTCTATAACATGGTCTTGTAGGAACTAGAATCTCATCCATATCTTGCACGAGCTCCAAGATATGCCCCATCAAAGATTGCAGTCCTGTGGCATTTAGTGACCCTTTGGGACATTCCGGTTCAGCATGCCTGAGAACGTTCGAGCACTGAAGGGGACAAGATGAGGTTGTGGATAGGGTTTAGCCGGCCACCTAGAGCTAATGGAGCAGATATTTTGATCCCACGATGAAAGATGAGAGAGATTTGGCAGTTGGCAACTTTGTACTAGCCAACACTGCAAGTTTCAACATCACCCAAGATGGCATTGTAGAATGAAAATGCAATGTGATCTCCAAAAAGTGAGAGAGGTTATTGTAGGTCTCTATAACATGATCTTGTAGGAATTTTAATCTCATTAATATCTCACACGAGCTCCGAGATATGCCCCGTCAAAGATTGTAGCTCTGTGGCATTTAGTGACCCTTAGGGACATTCCGGTTCAGCATGCCTAAGAACGTTCGAGCACTGAAGAAGACAAGATGAGGTTGGGGATAGGGGTTACCTAGTCACTCGAAGCTAATGGAGTAGATAGTTTGATCCCATGACAAAAGATGAGAGAGATTTGGCAGTTGGCAACTTTGTACTTGCCAATATGCAAGCTTCAACATCACCCGAGATGGCGTTGTAGAATGAAAACAGAATGTGATCTCCAAAAAGTGAGAGAGGTAATTGTAGGTCTTTGCAACATGGTCTTGTAGGAACTAAAAACTCATCCATATCTTGCATGAGCTTCAAGATATGCCCCATCAAAGATATTTGAATTCACAGTGTTTAATGAGAATATAGTTGAGGCTTGCTTTACTTTTCTATGTTAAGTTTGGCTTTCAATTTTGGTTTCCCTACTTATCTATGTGAAAGTTCCACTTTCATAAGTAACATGGATGCAATAATACTAAATTAAGTATAGTTCCATGGTTCTAGAAGCTTCACATAGCTTCTCTTCAACTATGGATCTTGTAAGCATTGTACCATGACTATTGGTGTTGTGAGAATATACAAAGCATATATATTGTTTGACCAAATGTCTTCAATGAACATGAGCTATATGGAAGAAGAGAAGACATGTTGCAAAGTCTTTGAAAATTTTATTCAAGAAATGTAAGGAGCCATGGGTGATTCATCCAAATTATTTGGTAAAATAAGAGGAGGAATGAATCAACCTTGATGATAGAGGTAAATGTTGAATAACATTTATTTAATCACATTATTTGAAAAAACTTTAATGACCTTTAAATACAATTGAAAGAAATAGAATTGATCTCCCTTACTCATGTAGATGAATAAAATTGGAATTTAAAAAAGAGAGGGACATCCACCATAAAACCATGCAATCATGCACTTCTTGATGGGAGTATCATAAGTTCATTGTTAGATGGATATGCCAAATGTGGAAGAATTAAAAGGCAAATATGTTGATTGATTGAATACAAGCATCAAACCAATGTGATAACAAAAAATCAAAGTTGATTCCATAAGGTCTAACAATATCATATAATTCATTTATCAATAATTTGAAACATCATAAGCATATGTCTAATAATGTCATACATGAAATATATGTAAAAAATGACATACATAGAAAAAATTATACAAAACATATGCCCAATAATGCCATATAGGTGTAAAATGTACATCATTGGATATATACTCTTTCCAACTAGGGGAACAAAATAAATCCCTAATTGCCTTTAATTGCCAACAAGTGGGAGATGACCAGTGTATATAACAAGGTCTTCCTAACATGCTCACTAGTCCATTAGTCTAGAATCTTCTGTAACTCGACATGTTACAATCAAAATTATATATGAATAAATAACTATTTTATATAAAAAAATAAAATATATTTACACATAACACTTAATATTTTCTTACAACTAGCTGATGATTCCTCTGTATATACACCTCAGGGATACACTGATGGTCAGGAATAATAAGACCCTACCAAAACCATCAAAGTTACCACTCGATTGTGCCTATGAATTTTATATTGAATTCTAGTACTAATGAAATTTTAATGTAAACTCTTTCATACCTTAGTCATTGGCTTAGAACTAGTGAGTGCAATAAGGACTCGTTGATCAATACAATGATGAAGATGTAAAAGTCAATAGTTGAAAATGATAATACATGAGACTCAAATGCAGTTATGGTAAATACACATTTTCTTTTGTCTCCATATCAAATAAAATATTTTGGTACCTCTGTGAATGTAGTATGACTTCCTTCATTTTATAGTGTTGATCCCAAAGCTACAACACTTATTATTTATTACACATGTATGTAAATCTGTTAAGCATCAAATTCAACACCTTTGTCTGCAAAATAATGTACTATATGTTAGAGTAATAAATTCATTTCCTTAGTAATTAAATTATATTGATATAATTACTAAGTTACTTATTATATTGATATAGTTTAATTATAATTCCTTTTGATTTACAACTAATTGAAATGATTTCCCCAATTTTCCATCTAGTCACTAGAAAATTGGATTTGTTGTCTCTTTCTCTTAAAGAATCGGATCTACTAGTTCCTTTGGTCTAGAAGCCTTCCATTGAGATTGGGGTTTTGAAAGGTTCAAGGTTGAGGAACTTTCTATAGAATATCTTGAAGAAGGAGAGGTCATGTATAATGGTTTTGAGGAAGGTTAGAGTTCCATCCAGATGGTGTTGCAAAATGGCCAAGTGGAGGAGGAGGTAGAAGAATAAATACAATAAATGCATGAGAAGGAGGGTCATGGGGGCAATGGATTCAAACCCACAACTAAGATTTTATACCATTATACAAATTACAAATTATAAGACTATGCCTTTCATGATAGTCGCATTTTCATATTGGCAAATGAAGAATGACTGTTGGAACAAACATAATAAATACTTCCAAATAGAAATGAAGCCAATGTATTGTATTATAAGCTCGAATGGTAAAGACCAAGCCCAAACATTTATTAAGGTGTAACATTTATAATTTTCAGGTTCATGTGAACAAGTCATCATTCATATTCTCATTGTTGTGTAATTTGATGATAAGAATAATACAATGATATAGAGGTTGATAGTGACTTAAAACTTTACAAAATGCAATCAATGAGAATTTTACATTGAGGGGGCAGTAATAATCAATGTTTCATTCTCATTGTTTGACAAACTCTTATATAAAGAGGGAGTAGACAGATGATATGGTTTAGTCTTCTTTCGAGAATCTTAGTTATATTGGTTCAGAAGGATTCATGATACAACTACTATACTTAGTGTGACCAATTGATGCTAAAAACCTTAGTATTGACATAATTTAACCTCTATAGTTCCAGGCATAAGATGATTAGCATACAATGGTACTTGAACAAAGAACACTAATAAATATTGAGGATGTGAATTAATAATACCATTTTGCAGATGATTTTGGCATCTCACCCTTTATCACTTGTGCATCAACTTTATTAGCCCTCTTCTTTGGTGACCTAAAAATGAAGAATTAGCACAGTAAAAAATCTAAGATAAGATTATAAAAATGGGTCCTATTAAAGAATCTAATATAAATTCAAATAATGTATCTATATTATGAACAAATCAAAACTAAATCTCATCACTTACACATCATAACAATATGGTCCACCTTAGTCATATGATAGTCTTGGGGAAGAGGTCATAACATTGTATTTGGATCCAGTCGATCACTTTTTATCTCTCTCCCAATTCAATCTAATGAGCCAACTGGATCTGCTTGACATTTTAATGTCTCAAGTATTGCCTCATGGTCTGACTCGCGAACTTTCCAAAGAATCTTATTAAGTTGTTTTCCACCATATTTTATCAAGTGGACATTTGATGCGACAACAAGGTTTGAATAATGAAGAATCTTCCTCTTTGTTTGCCAATCCTTGAATAACCACAAGTTAGGATTCTTCATAGGATATCGTCTAAGCCATGTACCTGTTATAACAACCGCACAGACATGGCACTCTAAATCTTCACCATCTATAACCGAGTGATCCAACTTTTGTTTTGATTCAACAC
This sequence comes from Cupressus sempervirens, assembly GCA_028749045.1. Taxonomy (NCBI): domain Eukaryota; kingdom Viridiplantae; phylum Streptophyta; class Pinopsida; order Cupressales; family Cupressaceae; genus Cupressus; species Cupressus sempervirens. The sequence continues at coordinate 280,674,544 of CM053783.1, read as the reverse complement.
AATGACACAAATAATAATCCGTCCCTTCTTCATTGTCTTCAGGTGCAATAATAGAAAAAACATGGCCTGTAGTGACAAATGTACAAAATGTAGTCATTAATTCAAAAAATACCTGGGTAAAAGTTATAAAGTTACATATTGAAATTACAAAGATATATATATATATATATTACGAGGTTGCACTAAATCTGACAAGTGGTCAAAGTCAATAGATGAATCCATCTCTACCATTTCCAGTGCTCGTGGGGGATGATAGGTGTCAATTGGGTCCAAAACCCATATATCCCAATTGTCCACCCATTCAGTTGACTCATAGTCATCCCAATTTTCCTCTGCACATGATGGACAATAGCAGGCCATTTTTCATCTGTGGATACTCCATGAACCTACATCAGAGCTTCTAAAAGAGTATAACTCACTAGATCCTATTAGTGTGCAACAATCTTGATATGGTGCAATGTTAGTATTATCTATCAACCAAAAAAATCTATGAACTGTAGACTCACCTTCCTTACCTGGACCCATTGTAGTGTTACACCATTGGACGATGGATTTTGCATCTATCAATATTGCTCCATCTTTGTACTTTAGTTCTTCATGAGCCAAGGCTCTTTTGATGCATGCGCTTGCACCATCATGCTCTCTCTTACCATGACCAGCCTCTATGAAATTCCACATATATTGAATTCTACACAACCTGTGCATCCTGCTCAACCAATAGAACATCCGTGCATTCTTGAATTGAGCACAATTCTCTGACCAAATAATGTGTTGACAATATGATATGCCCCTGTTAGCCAAATCTCCATAAAATAGTTGAAAATAACCATGTACAAACTTCGTAGAATGTGATCGATCATCGTTGATGTAAAAATGGTACTCCCTCAAAATCTTCTTATCATCCTTTGTACTTGTAGGTGAATGCATGAATTTTATGTGAACAAATATAGAAATCTGTTGAGATGTATAATACTTTTCTTGCATCTCATTTTGTGGTTGTAGTGTGTAGTTCTCTATAAAATCTACAACCGTAACAATGGTATCCAATGGAAATGTATCCTTGCACAACTTGAATTGCAAATCCAACCATCGAGCTCTATGGGTATGCCTTGCATACTCGTGCATAATCTTTTCATGAAAAATCTTCATGAACTCATACACTAGAATCTTTTCAATAACAATATCACATCTTTTACCATGTTTCCCATCTTTTAGAGCACATGTCCCTGTCTTGAATTTTTTGTAATCTACTATTTCATTTCCAATTGCATGTGTACTATCCATATGTTGACAAGTTGATAAAAGTTGCAAAGGACCACAAAATAAGCATGTACAATCCAAGCATGATCTCTTGTAAAATTGTTGGCCATCCCCTATTTCACATAAAATTTTGGATATGAATTCCCTTGAAGATCTTGGTGGCTCTTTTATGTCACAATCCTACAAAACAAACTGAGAATGCAAAACTACGCATATGTGCCTAAAAACATCAAAATGGTTAGAAAATTCAATATGTATCCTACAACAACAAGTTGTGCGTGTGTGATTTATTTTCACATAAAAAGGTTTACCCATCTCAAAAAATCTTTTACTTATTCAAATTTGAGGATACATACCAATAAACTTTGCAAAAAATTGTGTCTAAGTTGAGTCCAAAAAATGTTTCACATGTGGCTCGCGATTTCGGCTACCAATCCTCCTTCTTACAACATCTCTTTGATTAAGAGAAACATGTGTGTTATTTTTCCAAAAATCTTTGATCAATTATTTCAAGGCTTCACTTATTTCTTTATCTTTTTGCGGTAGTCTACCACTAAATGTCCATAGCTTATTTTTTGTTGGATCTTCTAATCTCTCACGCCTTAGCATGGCTCTCCTTAAGGTTCCTCTACCAATTTTTAATGTTTTTCTTGTCTTTCTCATGAGTCAAGTTTTCTTCATTTGGCTACTTACTATTGTCAATGTGAGTACTCATCTTGTGATATTACTATCTTTGGTGCGTGATTTAGAACCCACTTTGTCATAAGCACTCATTAGATTCTTTACAATATTTCTTTCATTTGAATCATCCATCGTTCTTAGCCCAAGAATCTTCATGATAGGCCTAAATTTCAAATTCCTCATCATTTCAACAAATAATTGGCATTGACCTGTAATATTTAATTCTTCAAAAAATAATCTCCATATATGATTAACTTTTCTTTGACAAGTACGCTTGCTAATCTTGTCAGGCATTGATTTCAAAATGTTAGTATCAATATCAATCAAATATTTTGGTTTTCCAAAATGAATTCTAGAAGGTGTTCTAACCTCTTCAATTCTCTCAACATTTTGAACATCAATATAAGGTTGAGTGTATTGTGTACCTTGAACTGAAGATGATGTGCCTTGGCAATAAGATGTAAAAGATGGAATATCACCTACTTGATGTGTTGATGTTGTACTTTCAACATGACATGATGGAGTGTGTATATCATCGGATCTATAAATTAGTGTCTCTTCAACATGAGAGGATGATATGACTTCAACATTGGAAGATGGTGTAGTGGATGATATGACTCCGACATTAGAAGATGGCGTAGCAGACGATATGACTCCAACATTGGAGAATGGTGTAGCTTCACAATTCAATTGTCTTCTTGAGCGTAACAATCTCATTCATTCTCTTTGTCTTTCTAATTCTTCCTCCTTGTTTCTTTGTACTGGTGGTTCTTGATCCTCTTCGAAAGTTAATTCTTCATCATTGCTTTGCGATTTTCTTTATTCACGTAGTAATTTCATTTTATCTCTTTTAATTAATCAAATCTCTCTCCCTATATGCATTTGTTTGAATCTTTGGTTTCTTCCTTGGCATGATGATGATTTCTACATGTCAAATTATTCAAACATCTGAATTACTTAAAATGTGTAAATTACAAATTATTCAATTACATATAAAAATTATAATTATTTGAATGAGTACACAATATATATCAAACGACTTGTCAAATTTCTAACCATTTCGAAACAACATTTCATTCAAACATACAATTTTTAATGAATTCACTATATATTACATAACATATCAAATTATAATCAAATTTGTATCTATATATCGATAAACAATATTTAAAATGGATTGTACTAACCTTTTCTATTAAAAGAATATTCAAAAATTCTTCAAATCATGTATCCAATGATTGAATTTGGTGTTTGCTAGCTTCCAAAAGTGTTGAAATAGTGTTTACTAGATGTTGAAACCCATGTTTTCTGTTGGAATAACAGAGAGCATAATAGACCAAAAGTCAAAAATCGATGAAATGGGCCCCAAGGTTGGTTTTTGACCATTTTTTGGTGATTTGAGATAGTGCGTATGCACTATAGCATGTACGCACTATAAAGCACGTACGCACTATAGTGCATACACACTATCTCAAAACACATCACTCCCCATCCTCCCTACTCTCTCTCCCATCCCCTCCCTCTCTCTCTTCCTACTCTCTCCCATCCTTTACTCTCTCTCACCCTCCCTCTCCCACCACCTACTCTCTCTACCTCTCTAACCCCCTCTCCTCTCCCATCCCTGACTCTTTAGATCTCTCACACACACTCTTATCCCCCCTATCTCTCTCCCTCTCCCTCTCCTACCACCTAATTTCTCTCCCCCATCCCCTATACTCTCTCTTCTCTCCCATCCCCTATTTTGTCTCTCTTACACACATTCCCATTCCCCCTCTCTCTCCCTCTCCCGTTGCCTACTTTCTCTCCCCCATCGTCGTACTCTCTCTACCACCCCCTACTCTCTCTCACCCTCACACTACTACTACCTACTATCTCTCTCTCTCAAGTCCTCTCTCTCCCTCTCCCCCATCTTGTACAAGCTCTCTCTGCCTCTCCCACTCTCTCTCCCTTTGCCTACTTTCTCTCCCCCATCCCCTGCTCTCTCTCATCTCCCATCCCCTACTCTCTCACACTCTGACACTCTCCCCCATCCCCTACTCTCTCTCTTTTCTCCCATCCCCTACTCTCTCACACTCTCACTCTCTCCCATACCCTACTATATCTCTCTTACACATACACCCCCATCCCCCCCTCTCTCTTTCCCTCTCCCACCACCTACTTTCTCTCCCCCATCGTCATACTCTCTCTCTCTCTGCCACCCCCTATTCTCACACTCTATCCCATCTCCTGCTTTGTCTCTCTTACATACACACTCCCATCCCCCCTCTCTCTTTTCCTCTCCCACTGCCTACTTTTTCTCCCCCGTCGTCATACTCTCTCTCTACCACTCCCTACTTTCTCAAAACACATCACTCCCCATCCTCCCTACTCTCTATCCTCCCTACTCTCTCTCCCATCCCCTCCCTCTCTCTCTTCCTACTCTCTCCCATCCTTTACTCTCTCTCACTCTCCCTCTCCCACCACCTACTCACTCTAGCTCTCTCACCCCCTCTCCTCTCCCATCCCTGGCTCTTTAGATCTCTAACACACACTCTTATCCCCCTATCTCTCTCCCTCTCCTACCACCTAATTTCTCTCCCCCATCCCCTACTCTCTCTCTTCTCTTCCATCCCCTAATTTTTCACTCTTACACACATTCCCATTCCCCCTCTCTCTCCCTCTCCCACTACCTACTTTCTCTCCCCCATCGTCGTACTCTCTCTACCACCCCCTACTCTCTCACACTCACATTACTACTACCTACTATCTCTCTCTCTCTCAAGTTCTCTCTCTCCCTCTCTAATCTCTCTCTCTCTCCCATCTTGTACAAGCTCTCTTTGCCTCTCCCACTCTCTCTCCCATCGCCTACTTTCTCTCCCCCATCCCTTGCTCTCTCTCTCATCTCCCATCCCCTACTCTATTTCTCTTACACATACACCCCCATCCCCCCTCTCTCTTTCCCTCTCCCACCACCTACTTTCTCTCCCCCATCATCATACTCTCTCTCTCATCCACCCCCTACTCTCACACTCTCACACTCTCTCCCATCCCTTGCTCTATCTCTCTTACACACACACACACTCCCATCCCCCCTCTCTCTTTTCCTCTCCCATCACCTACTTTCTCTCCCCCATCATCGTGCTCTCTCTACCACTCCCTACTTTCACACTTTCACACTCTCTCCCATCCCCTACTCTCTCACTTTCATAGATACACACACTCTTATCCCTCCACTCTTCTTCTTCTCTCCCATCCCCTACTCTCTGCATCTATCACACACACTCCCATCCCCCCTATTTCTCTCCCTCTCCCTCTCCGTCTCCCACTCCCTCTCCTACTACCTACTGTCTATCTCTCTCAAGTTCTCTTTCTTCCTCTCTACTCTCTCTCTCTCTCTCTCTCTCTCTCTCTCTCTCTCTCTCTCTCTCTCTCCCTCCCATCCCCTACTACTTTCTCTCAAACTCTCACACTCTCTCCCATCCTTTACTCTATCTCTCTTATAAATAAATACACATTCCCATTCCCCCCTCTCTCTCTCTCTCGCATTCCTTGTCCCACTACCTACTCTCTCCCATCCCCTACTCTATCTCTCTTAAATTCTTCCATTCCACCTCTCTCTCCCTCCCACTCCCTCTCCCTCTCTCTCTCTCTCTCTCTCTCTCTCTCTCTCTCTCTCTCTCTCTCCCTCTCTCTCCCATCCCTCTACCATTGCCTACTCTCTCTATCTCTCTCTCTCCCCTCTCTCATTCTTGACTCTCTCTCTTTGACACACACACACCCATCCCCCCCTCTCTCCTCTTCCATCCCCTACTTTTTCTCTCACTTGCTCTCCCTCTCCCACTCCCTCTCCCACTGCCTACTCTCTCTCTCACTCTCACTCTTACTCTCTCCCTCTCCACTCTCTCTCTCTCTCTCTCTCTCTCTCTCTCTCTCTCTCTCTCTCTCTCTCTCTCTCTCTATGTGCTACCCTCTAGTCTCTCTTAAATTTTCACACTCTCTCCTATCCCCTACTCTCTCTCTCTCTCTCTCTCTCTCTCTCTCTCTCTCTCTCTCTCTCTCTCTCTCTCTCTTACACACATTTCTATTCCCCCTGTCTCCCCCTCTCCCACTCCTCTCCCATCGCCTACTCTCTCTTCCATCCCCTACTCTCTCTTGAGCTACTTTGTCTTCCCCCTCTCCCATTCCATACTCTCTCTCTTTCACACACATGCACTCCCATCCTCCTCTCTCTCAAGTTCTTCCTCTCCCACTCTATCTCCCATCGCCTACTCTCTCTCTCTCCTCCATCCCCTACTCTTAATCTCTCTCTCCCAACCTGTACTCTCTCTCACACTTCCTCTCTCTCCCATCCCCTACTTTAAATCTCTTTCCCCCATCCTAGACTCTCTCTTTTCCACCTGTACTCTCTCTGACACTTCCTCTCTTTGCCACCCCTACTCTCTCTCTCTCTCTCCATCCTATACTCTCTTTGCCACCCCTACTCTTTCTCACTTTCTCTCTCCCATCCTGTACTCTCTCCCCTCTCCTATCCCCTACTTTCTCTTTATCTCTTTCATGCACACACATAGCCATTCCCCTATCCCCCCCACCTAGTTCTCTTTTGCAACTTACATCTTAATAGTGTGTGTGCACTATAGTGCTTGCACCCTATTGCGCGCATGCACTATTTAGAACTAAGGTTTAAATAGTGCATGTGCGCTATAGGGTGCACGTGCTATTTAAACCTTAATCAAACCCAAGCCGAAGGCTTGGTTTTGCCTCAGAGATCCAACCCAAAGGTTTGGATTTGATGAACAGGCTTGAGATGTGTTTTCCAGCAAACATACAAAAAATGATTTTTTTTTCTGTGCTCCCCTTCAAGATTCTCATGGTTGGGTATCGATAAGATCAGGTTACATAGCATTATAGGTCTCTCTGTTAGCTATCTAACCATATAATTTATTTTTAATTTGAACTATTTCAAGCCTTTCATCTATAATTTCTTTTGAATGTATGTTAATTTTTTGTCAAAACCACCACGTACTAATTGGGCTATAGATATTAGCTCGTTCATCAAATTTTGTAACAACTTAGTTTATTAGAAACTAGACTCCATTCTACACACTTTGAAAAAAAGAAGTTTTGATTTTAGATTAGTTTTCAATTATTTCTAGGGGGAGCAAATAGATATTTCACATTTTTGGGATGTGTCTAGTTAAAAAATTTGTTAAAAAAAAAATAGACATTATAAAATTACTCAAAAAATTTGGGATAAACTACATAGTGTTAAGTAACTTTTGACCAGAGCGATTAAAAATTTTCAAAAAAAAAGTTAAAATTTTAGGGGGGCCACACTTTGTACTGTGCTATGTTTTTTTTGGAATAAACAGTACCACTTTTTGTGGGCCCCTTTTTTGAGGACCTAAAACTAAACCATTTTGGAAAAAAAAAATAGTAGTTTAGAAACTAGATTCAAAGGACTACGACTTTTTTTTTTTGTCATATCTAAAAATTTTGAGCGTAACTATCTTCAAATTCTTGTTGAAGTTCAAAATTTGCAAATTTCAGGAAAAAGGTGTCCACTTATACCCCCCTTTTGGCACCACAATTTTGTGCACTTACCTAGGTGCTACATGGATGAATAAAGAATGCATTGACAAGAATGGCACATCTATTGAACAATTATTCTCAAGTGGGACTTGAGTATTTAAAGCAAGGGAGTATGGTGTAGGAACACCTAACCCTCTATTTACCATTACATTTATAATTTTAACTCTTCATGACCTTTACTCAAAGGAATGTATTCCCAAGAGACATTTATAATAAGGTAGTTATAGTTATTCAATGATATGAGCCTAATTGTAAGACCTAGTCCCCATTTGATACTTTATAAACCATGGGTTTTAATTATGGTAAAGAGGAATTTCTTAGACCTAGAATAGGATAGGAGTGTATTTAGGTTTCTAAACATATTCAAGGCCCCTAAGGAACAAGGAAAAGGTCCTAGATGGGTTAGATTGCATAATTTGTAAAAGTTAGAAAAAGTTGCTAAATGCAACAAAAAGTTGTCATATTTTCTTAAAATGCCCCCTCATAATCACAACCTTTGAATATTAGTTGGGATGGTTGGGGAAGGACTTCAAATATCCCTTCTAGGTAGGTGGAAGCCATAAAATGTAATTTTTTCTTGTAAAATGTTACAATTTTTGAGTGTACATATAGTTACATATTAGCACGTGTGAATAACCCATTATTCTAGAATCTTGGAAATCATAGTTGGTAAATGCAATATATTTGAGGGTTTTAAGTGCTCTACAACTCAAGATATTCAAAGTTCTTTCTCGAATGCATCAAAACCCTCCTTTTTGGTGGCTAGTTTTACAAATGAAGCCCTAACTTGCATTCCCACCTTGGGATTTCCAAACCACTTGGTAAAATTCAATTTAGGATTTTTTATTATAATATTCTTGAGGGATGGGAGATGGAATTCAAGGATCCTAATTTTTCTAGCAAGCCCCAGGCCAAACATCTCTTTGTGTTTGGTGCAAGCCAATAGGTATGAGAGTGTTGTAGGCACTTGGGGATGGATGAAGCCAACCTAAGGGTAGATATTGAAGCCCAATATTTTCCTAGATCTTTCCTAGTTAATATTTTTTCATGGTCAAATATCTATTCAAAATTTCCTCATCAAACCCTAGCAAGTAGGCTATAACTAGGGACTCCTTGTATTTTTGGTTAGGAGATAATTTGACCAATCTAGAGTCTATAAGTTTGGAATCTCAGACTTCTTGCAAAAGGGTATCCATATGTTCATCTTTATTTATCGATCCTTTGGAGGAATTTTAAACCATGTCCTAATTACCTTGTTGATAGGGCTAATAAGGGCTCTTGGCCTAAAAGGCAATATATCTATTTGTGACCTTTGGGAACAAAATGGGCTAATCAAACTCACTAGTTTGAGATGGTTGATCATTGAGGAACCTTTCTACTTCCCTACTAAACTCATAGGTTCTATATCTAAGTAAAAACCTAGTTTCTATAGATTTTTTGTTTTGGAAGTGTAGTTTTGTAATTTTGGTGCCTAGGCTATGTTTTGGAGTAAAGTTGTTTCAAAGGTGTAGAGCCCTCTTTTAACTCTATTTTGTAGTACTTAAAAGTGTCTAAAGGCCACACTACATTATTTTTTCTATTTAAGGGATAGATTTGCATCAAGTGGTATCAAAACATATGTAAGATCACTTAGGGTAACAAATTTTTTTATAGCATGGTAGAAGAAGTTGAAGGAGGGTTATCTTTAAGGATGACTAATGCAAAGATTATAAAATACTTGAGAGAACATATATTAAGGTGAGATGAGCAAAGAGACAAAGAGATGTAGTCAATGAGGAAAAAAATGAAAAAACTTAAGTAGGAATTTTATAACAAGAGTAGTGAAATCTCTGAAGAAGTTAGATAAGGGAGTGATGAAGAACACCTTGAGAAGGAGGAAGAAGAATCTCCTATTGAACAGAGGCTACTTGTGAAGACTCTAAAATCAATGGAGAGGAGAACCTAGATGCTATAATAGATTGGGTGGATGCCCTAAGATGTTAAGTTTTTCTTGTCCACATTCAATGAGAAGATGGACCTAGATGCTATAATAGATTGGGTGGATGCCCTAAATAGTTTCTTTGATTATGAAGACATCCCTAAGAACCAAAGGGTGAATATTGCCAAGTCTAGACTCTAGGGCTTTGCACTCACATGGTGGAACTTCATCCAAGATGATAGGATGAAGAATGAGAAGAATATAGTCACCACATTGAAGAAGATGGTAGCCCTATTCAGGGAAACATATGTCCTTGACGATTATGAAGTTCAACTTCATAAGAAAAGAATTAGTTTGAGGTAGAAAGAGATGTACATCCCTACATACACTGAGGAATTCTAGAGGTTGCTAATGAAATCCAAACTTGTTGAACCTAAAAGTGTAAAGCTTCCAAGGTATATGCAAGGATTATGGCTTGCCATCCAAGATAAACTAATTTTGACAAGACCTACCACTATAAATTAGTTCTATCAATTAAAACTTAAAGTGGAGAAGATGTTCAAAAGAAGAAATGAATAATTTGGTAGAAACAAAGGGAAAAATGATAAGGGTAAAGGAAATTTGGTAAAGGAACAAAAAGAAAAAAAAAAGGTGAGACTAGTACAAGAGGGGGATACAGAGGAAGGAGAGGTAATGATAGAGGTAGGAGTGGTGGAAGGACCAATGGGAAGATCAAGTGCTATGACTATAATCAGATGGGCCACTACATAAATAAGTGTCTTTAGAACCAAAACAACCAAGGAGAAATAAGCACTACTATTATTCAATAAGATGATGATGATGAAGGTGCCAAAGATTGTACTGGTGAAGAGGGGCCTACTCTCATGATGAAGAGGACATTTATTCAAGCACCTATGCTAGTGGAAAGGCATATAAAGTTGTCATTAATTTTGGTTCTACTAAAAATCTGGAAAAATTGAATCTTGAAAGGATACCACACCCAAACCCCTCCCATGTATCTCACTTAACAAAAGGCCAAAAAACCTTGATCAATGAACAAGCTTGGGTAGATTTCACAATCAAAGACTATAGCAATAGGCTTCTCTATGATATTGTTGACATGGACATATGTCACCTTCTTCTAGGTTATCCATGGTAGTATAACCTCAAAGAAAAACATGGTGGGATCACAAAAAAATACCAAATTGTGAAAGATGGTCAAAAATTCAATATTCTTCCCAACTTTGACCCTAACCAAGAGAGTCCCAAGGAAAAATTAGTTGTTATGGAAGGTGAACAAGAAATGATACAAACTATTCAGGACTCTCAGATTGGGTATGCACTAGTTCTCAAGCCAAAGATAAAAGAAGTCCATCAAGAAGTACAAAAAAGAGGTCAATAACCTACTATAGAAGTATAACAGAATCCTTGTATGGGACACACTAGATAAACTCCCATGATTAGGAGACATTTCACATTAGATTGATTTCATAGCGACTACTTGTCTTCCTAATAAGGTTGCATATAAATTGACCCCTGATCTAAATGTAGAGGTGTCAAGGAAGATCAAATATCTATTGTCCAAAGGACTCATCCAAAAGAGTCTTAGCCCTTATGTGGTCCCTAGTCCCCTAGCCCATAATAAAGATGGAAAATGAAGGCTATGCATTAACTCTAGAACAATAAACAAAATAGCTATTAGGTATAGGTACCCTATACCTATAATTGAAGATTTACTTGATCAAATAGGAGGAGCATGCTACTTCATCAAAATAGACCTTAAATCAGGCTACCATTAGATAAGGATCAGGCCTAGAGATGAGTCAAAATTTTCATTTAATACCATTGAAGGGTTGTATAAATGGCTTGTCATGCCATTTGGTCTAAGAAATGCCCCTAACACCTTCATGAGATTGATGAATGAAGTATTGCATGACTTCATAAAAAAAAATTTAGTTGTCTATTTTTATGACATATTGTTCTTTAGTAGTAGTAAGGAGGAATATTTGAAACATGTCAAACAAGTCTTGAAAAGGCTACATGACAAAAAACTAGAAATCAACCTTGAAAAATGTTTATTCTTGTAGATAGAGTTGAAATTCTTAGGTTTTGTCATCTCAAAGGGTATATTGAAGATGGATCCTAAAAAGGTAGAGGATATCCTCAATTGGCCAACACTTAAGACATCTGGAGAAGTCATGAGCTTTCATGGATTGGCCATGTTTTACATAAAATTTATCAAAAACTTTAGTTACATGTGTGCACCTCTCTTGGATACCATCAAAGGAGGTAAGAAAACAAAGTTTCAATGGACCACTCAAGCACATACATCATTTGGTTATTTGAAAGGTAGAGTAGCACAATATCCTATCTTGGAACTACCTACCTTCAACAAAATATTTGTAGTAGAGACCGATACTAGAAACTTTGCAATAGGAGCAATTCTTAGTCATCAGAGGAGAATAGTTTCTTTGTTCTCGAAAAAACTTTATGAGGCCAAGAAAAAGTATAGTACTTATGACCTAAAACTATATGCTATCATTCAAGCCCTAAAGAAATAGAGGCCCTATTTTCTTCCTAAGGAGTTCATTGTCTATACAAAAAACTATGCATTAAGCTTTCTCAATAGCTAGGACAAGTTGATTTGTAGGCATATGAAAGGGGTGGAGCAACTTCAAGAATTCACATTCTCCATCAAACACAAGAAAGACACTACAAATAAGGTAGAAAATTTCCTAAGCACGAGAATCATCTTGGTAGAAGAAGTTCAAATGCAAATTATGGGGATCAATTCCCTTAAAAACTTGTACAAAGATGATCTAGGCTATGTAGAGATCCACAAGGTCTTTTCTACACTATCAAATTCCTATAACCACATATTCAAAGTACTTCTTGTAGAATGGTCTTCTATTGGAGAAGGACAACTTTGCATTCCTAAGATCTCTATGAAGGAAAACTTGATCAGAGAGAAGTATTATGGCAATTTAGGAGGAAATTTTAGGACTGACAAAACTTTAGAATTGGTAAGAAGAAACTATTTTTTGCTCAAAATACCCACTAATTTAAGAAAATTTCCTAAATTTTTTATAATATGCTAAGGAGAAAGAGTAAGCATAAATCAGGGACTTTACCAACCCCTACCTATTCTAACAAAACCACGGGACAATGTGAGTCTAGAGTTTTTTTCTTAGGCCTCCCAAGACAAGAAACTGATTTGAAAGAATTTTTTTCATTGTTGATAGATTTAGAAAAATGGCTCACTTTATTCCTTGTAAGAGCTCTAATGATGCTTCTCATATAGTTAACTTTTTTTTTAAGGAAGTTGTCAAGATACGTGGATTTCCAACATCCATAATATAAGACAGAGATGTTAAATTCCAAGGTTATTTTTGGAGGGCCTTATGGAAAAAACTAGGCAATAACTTATCCTTTAGTTCTAGCTACTATCCACAAATAGATGAGAAAGCTAAAGGAGTGAACAGATCATTGGGAAACCTTTTGAGGTTCCTTACCAAAAAACATAAGCAGACATGGGATTTGATTCTCGCTCAAGAAGAGTTTTCATTTAATAATTCATTCAATAGATCTAGAGGGAAAACTCCATTTAAAATAAATTATGGAATCCATCCTAGAGGATTCATGGAACTAAGAGACTATCCTAATGATGCAAGAACTAGTGCACAAGGTGAAGAATTCTCAACATGGATAAAATAGATCCCTGATCAAGTTAGAGATACTCTAAATCAAAACACTACCAAGTACAAGAAGCAAGAAAACAATAAAATAAGACATGTATCATTTAAAGTGGGAGATCAAGTATGGTCATAACTAAACAAGGCAAGGCTTCCTAGAGGACATACCAAGTTGTAGACGAGGAAAATTGGGCCATGTTAGATACTACACAAATTTGGAGAAAATGCTTATGAAATTTCATAACCTCCTAACATATGAATTTTCCCTACCATTAATGTGGTTGATCTCACCCGTTTCAAAGGTGATGTAGGTACTAATGATGTCATGCAAGATACTAATGAGATTCGGGTAGAATGGATCAAGGATTTACCACCTAGCCAACCACTTTAGTTGGAAAATATTTTAGATTCAAAGGTAGCCAAGAAGACAAGGAAGAAGACCTATACTAACTGTTTGGTTAAAAAAAAGCTTCTATAAGACATATATTCTACATATGTGAATGAAGAATGCATTACCAAGCATGGCACATCTGTTGAACAACTATCCTCAAGTGGGACTTGAGTTTTTCAAGAAAGGGAGTATGGTGTAGGAGCACCTAACCTTCTATTTCCTATTGCATCTACAACTTTAACTCTTCATGAGTTCTACTGAAAGTAATTTATGAAAAAGAGATATTTATAATAATGTACTAATAGTTATTCAATAATATAAGCCTAATTGTAAGACCTAGTCCCCATTCGATACTTTATAAACCATGGGTTTTGACTATAGTTAAGAGGCATTTCTTAGACTTAGCATAGAATAAGAGTTTCTTTAGGTTTCTAAACATATTATAGGCCCCTAAGGCATAAGAAAATGGTCCTAGATGGTTCAAATTGTGGAATTTCTAAAAGTTACAAAAAGTTGCTTGACAATTTTTGTTAAAACACTCCCCAATGGTCACAACCTTTGAATATTGGTTGGTATCATTAGAGAAGGACTTAAAACAAACCTTTTAGATAGGTGGAAGTCATAGAATGTAATTTTTCCTTTCAAATCTACTAAAGATCCTATTTTCCTCATAAAATGTTGCAATTTTTGAGTGTACAGACAAGTATAGATTTGAACATGTGAATAACCCATTTTTCTAGAATCGTAGACATCATATTTGGTCAATTAAAATAATTTGATAGTTTGAAGTGCTTTTCAACTCAAGATATTCAAAGTTCTCTCTCCGGTGCATCAAAACCCTCCTTTTTGTTAGGAAATAATATGAATAGTCTAGAGTCTGTAAGTTTGGTATCTTAAATTTCCTCCTAAAGGGTATCCATATGCATAAAAAAAATTATGGTTCCTTTGGAGGAATTTCAAATGAAGTCCTAATTACCTTGCTCATAGGGCTAATAAGGGTTCTTTTTCCTAAAATGCAATATAGTTATTTGTGAACTTTGAGAATAAAATGGGCTAATCAAACTCATGAGTTTGAGATGGTTGATCATTAAGGAACCTTTCCACTTCCCCCATAAACTCATAGGTTTCATATGTAATAAAAAACCTATTTTTTGTAGATTTTGTGTTTTAGAAGCCTAGTTTTGCAATTTTGGTGCCAAGGCTATGTTTTGGAGTAAAGTTGTTTCAAAGGTGTAGAGCCTTATCTTGTCTCTATTTTGGAGTACTTAAAAGTGTCCTAAGGAAAAACCACATCAATTTTTATATTTAAGGGAGATATATGCATCAAAATGCTATGGAATTAGGATTCACAACTATATCTAATCATGACATCAGATCTAGTCACCCAATCCATAAAATTTTGTACACACAATAAATGCTTAGAAAATCTTCTTGTTTCTCCTTAAAATTGATTTATCTGTATGGTAATTTACAGCCCTTTTGTTTCCATAGTTTGGATTCCTAAAAACATCATCCCCAATGGTTACAAGTGATATTTGAAATGTTGGGACTATTGGTTGAAAAGGTGCACTTTTTGAGAAAAAGTTGTCAACAAAAAAATTGCAAAGCAACAAATTTTAATATTTTTTACTCAAGGTCATATTACGTGATCATTTTCCTTTCTAAAAACCTTATTAAGGTAAATTGATGATTAAAACATAATAAAGACTCCTATTTACTAAGAATATGCAATTTGAGAATCATTTTGGACTAAGTGAAGTTAAGTTTATAAGCACACCTAAAGTTCCTTGACCAAACATAGGATCATTTTTTATTACATACCAAAATTAAATTAAAACATATTTTATGTGTATCATTGCATGTCTTCCACAAGGTTACCATATTCCTTTATCCACTTTTTTGTTAATTCAATCACCTTGGTGCCCTACACCATAATCCTCTAGCCAAAAGACACTAAAGTCATTTGAGTGGGAATGTCTACAAATTTTACACTAGTCTTCTCAATATCCTTCATAAACATTCAAGTTACTTCCTCCAAGGATTTATCCCACCATTTGATCAAATAATCATAATAGGCATGCTTTCTAGTTTTTATTTTGATTCTCTTTTCTAAAATGCATCCAATACTTGGAGGGCTTTTCCTTGGTAGATCATGAAGTACATCCTTAGAACCTACATCATCAATGTTAGTAGTACTAGAAGTCTTATATGCATAAATATTAGATACATTAAATATTTGTGAAAGGCCTATATCAAGAGGTAAATCAATTTTGTGTGCATTTGGACCACATTGTTTGAGAATCTAAAATGGTCCAATCTTTTTCACGTATAGTTTTGTATGCTTCCCTCTAGGAATTCTTTCCTTCTTAAGGTGGACCATGATTATGTCCCCAACCTTAAAATTTATTTCTCTCCTCTTCCTGTTTGTTGACTACTTGTATTTCTAAGAACTATGTTTCAATCTCCCCATAACCTGTTGGTGAATTTCTTTCATCACTTTAGCAAAATCATCTACCAATACACTCCTTTGACCAATTCTCTCTATAGATCTAAGTTCAAAAGACACCCCTTGGATGAGAACCATAGATGATTTGTAAGGGAATGAGGCTTGTACTTCTATTGATAGAGTCATTATAGGAGCACTTAGCTTGAGGAAAGATGTTATACCACACAAAACCATACTCCTTTGTCAAGAACCTAGGAAGGTTACCTAGGGATTTGTTTATGACCTCAATTTTCCCATTAGATTGTGGGTGATAGGTAAATGATATAGCAAGGTTAGTTCTCAATATTTTCCACAAGGTATGCCAAAAATCTGGTACAAAATTAGGATCCCTATCTAAAACAATGGTTAGGGGTATTCCGTGAAGTCTTACTATTTCTATCAAGAATAGGCTTGGATAACTAGAAACATCATGTTTTTTTCTTACAAGGTAGAAAGTGTGACATCTTGGAGAATCTATCTACAAAAACAAAGATACTATCATATCTAGATTTAGTCCTAGGAAGACCCACAAAAATTTCCATGTTAGCTAAATCCCAAGGCTTTGTAGGTATTAGAAATGGTGTATATAACCCCTAATTTGAAGTTCTTCCTTTAGCCTTCTAATAGATCAGGAAAGTCTCCACAAATTTTTTGATGTTATTCTATATTCTAGGCCAAAATTAGAATCTCCTTACTAACTCCAACGTCTTATGAAGGCCAAAATGACCAAATGGGCTCCCTCAATGTTTCTCATTGATTATGTTTCCTGTTGTTGAGTATTCAAGTATACACAATTGACTACCTTTATGAAAAAGTCCTTTTTGAATGAGGTACTCTACAAAATAAGTGTGATACTTATCTCCTAACTCCAAACAAACCTGATAGGCTTCCTTAAAATATTCATCATTGATGTACATATCTTTTGAAGTGAGTATACTAACACTTTCCAACTACAGTTCTTGAATGGATAGGTTTCTCCTACTCAAAGAATCAATAATTTTGTTAGCCACCCCTTTCTTGTGTTTGATTGAAAAACTATATGATTACATGTACTCCATCCATTTGGTGTGCCTATGCTTTAACTTCTCATGCCTATTCAAAAAACTCAATGCTTGATTGTTAGTGTAAACAATAAATTCCTTACATAGCAAATGATGCCTCTATTTCCTAAGGGTTTAAACCATTGCATACATCTCTATATCATAGGTAGATTTTTTTTGTTTCACTTCATTTAGTTTTTCACTAAAAAAGGCCAATACATTTCCCCCTTGCTAGCATTACATTTTATGATGAAGACCTTATTAAAATTAGGAAAAACTAGTATTAGTTGTTGTGTTACCCTTGTCTTAAATTATTCAAATGACTATTCTACATCCATAGTCCATTCAAATTGAAATTTTCTTCCCCACTTGACATTATTAATCATAGATGCACTTATCCCATTGAATTTCTTAACAAATTTTCTACAAAAAGTAGCAAGGTCATTCCTCCACCTCACAATAGGTGTGTGATAATCATGCCCAAGGCCTTACTTATGAATAGTATATTTAATCTAAGGGTTATTCTACCTACCATGAGGTGCATTTAATTTGTCAAGCCAAGGACATATACTTGAAATGGTTGGCACAGTATGTGGACTAGGTTTCTTAAAGAGTCATTATGCTTATGTTATAGAAGAGTAAATGCAAGGAAAGAACCTACACTAGTGTTGTAGGAAATTAACACACTTAACTCTTAACTAAAATGAATGTTGGAAATGTAATTAAATTCTAACCTATATTTCAACTTAGATCATCCACTATAACTATTCTTGCAGATGTTGCAAGAACACTCACAAACTAGGATGTTGTAGGAGGAAACTTACAATTTCTATTTGAAATATTAGAAATGCTAGAAGTAAATCTACACTACTCTAGTCTAATCCACATCCCAAGTGGGCCCCCTTGGTCAGCTTCTACTAATCTACTAACATAGAATGTAAACCAAGAATTATTTCATTATATTCCAAAATTTCTTACATAAGAATAATACATAAAATTGTAAAATAATTGACTACGAGAGTCAACAGCTTATTTTCATAAATTTTCTTCCAACCTTCTAAAAATATCAATCCAATCCCTATAAATAAAGGATCAAAACTTATTCTAAAATAGGAAAGAAAAAAAATTAACTCCAAATCTACCAAAGAAAAAGAAGGAAATATAACAGTTCATAGTAAAAACAATAAAGTCTAGATAACCAAGTCAACACAATAGTAAACACAGAGGAAATATAAGAACTTTTCATCCTTCCATTCATGGAATAATGGCTCCTCTTTTTTAGTGGTTGTGTCTCCTAATACTATTATGGTTCTTCCACCTTGACTGGACTTTAATGTTCCTCCTTGAATGTTGTTGGCCATCTCTAGCTTCTTCCCTATCAAGTTAGTTAAGATGCAAAAATATTTGCAAACAAACATGATCAAATTAAATCCAAATATTAGAACACACATTTTGATGGTTATATGAAATATTGCATTATATGTATAATATTGGCAAAATATGACATACTATCTACCCATAGGTTAATGGTTCTATCTGGACTTAATCATAGGTTCAACTAAACATAAGTTCACAAATGTCTTGGCAGAGTTAAAGAAGAGTATTTTAACATTATCATAAAATAGAGACAATAATTAGCCTTATCATCTGCCCCCTGGCAATTTTGATGCTTGTCCTCAAGCATTGTATCTTCTAGACATTGATCAAAAATCTCCAACTTTAGTTCTCCCTCTCCTGCTACTTTTGAATGTATAGTAGAATCCTTATGTTCTCTCGCAGACTTCCCTTCTATGGTCCTCTGGAAACTTGTCAAGTTGTTTAGAATTGATATCATACAAGGGCCACATGAGCATTGGTGGCTACATTGTTAGTGGACACCATAGTTCTAGTCTAGTATACTTTCCCAATTATATGTATTTCAAAGCTTAGTGAAGGATTGCCTCTAAGTTGATAGGATTATGTGGCTCCAATCATTTGATTCCTTCAGGTAGTCTTCCCCATCTACTTTTAACACCAACCATGGTTCACAGACAGGTAAAGTAATGCAGGTTATCATATTCCATATACACCTTTATTTTGGCTTCAAAGATTCATTTTCTTATCTTCATGTGCTTATCCCCATAGGTCAGTCCAAACCAATCCCTAAGGATTTTTTCTAGTTTATCACTCTCAAGTCTAAATGATAGGTGTTCTCTTCTTTCTTCATCTCTGTAATTGTTCAATTGTCTATCAAAATTAGTTATTGTGCATCCAAGACATTAGGGCCCTCAGATGTATATCTCCTATGTAAGGTAAAGGATCCCATTGAGTTTCTGCAGGGATAATGAAATTGTGCACATACAATTCACAGAGTAAATTTTTCTACCAAGATGGAAGAGTTTGGTATAAACCATAGAATTCCTAAGCTAACATAAATTTTGCTATTATGTCTTTGAGGTTTAGCATAAGCTGGAATAAAAGGAATTGTTCTTTTAAATAAATAGCATAGATCCTAGGTGGTGGTCTCCAAGTAATTATTTGATCAGCCAATTCGAGGGCATGATCCATGATCCAGGTTTTGTTTCTTCATCTCCTTTTTCTCCTCTTTCCATAGGTTTTTTCTCAACACATGTTTATTACACAACCAAAAAAGAAGCATTTACATGGTAATTGGGCCACTTTCTTCCTCATAGTTATTTTTCTTTTGTTCCCTACATGATTGTTCCAAGAAGTTTGTAAACCATATTTTCTTGTAGGGAACTAGACCATTTTTTGAACAAGATAACTAATGCATTATTGGGGTATTTTCATCTTTATGGCCTAGAATATCTTATTGGCTTGCTAAGGAATTATTTTAGCTTTCATTCACCTCAACTCTACATTCCTCTTTAGTTTTTTGAGGAATGTCTAGAATTATAGGTTGATTGGGGGAATCATCTAGGACAACTTGTACTGGGGATTCTTCATTAGATGGTTTGGGTGAAGTAGACTAAGTTTCTAATGATACTTTAGAAGTTTGTCCTTTAATTATAGGGTTTTTTCACATAGGGGTCTCCTTAAGTACTGCGGCCTTATTCTTAATACCTTTTTTCAGTGTCTCTGCTACAAGAGTGATAGTTGCAAGACTCAACTTTGTTTTCTTTTGCTTTGAGACTATATGGTTTTTTTTTTTCTCTACTAGAGCTAAGGTTTCTTCTTGCACTTTCTATTTTATCTTTTCTCAGGAAGAGGTAGGTACATTTCTCTTTTGTGTGGGTAAAGGAACATTATCCTTCATATTTCTAGTTTTAGCATCTTGGTTGCTTTGCTCTATAGTTGCATTAATGGGGACTGCATTTCCTTCATTGGGTTGTTCATTAGGGGTACCCTAAGGTTGTAGGGTTTTACACTAGACAAATTTGGCCCATGACATGGGAGAGGTATCCCTAAGAGATCTCTCTATAAGAAATTTGATTAGGGCATTGTAAGTAATAGAGTTGCCCTTCCCTTTTTGGGTTTCCTCAGCACTAATATATAATATATTTTACAAGAAATTGGGAACATTCACTAGAGCATTACACTTTACATAACTAAGCAACTTAAAATAATGTGAATTAAAATATGAAAATCTTCCTTCATAGATAAAATACTAAATAACATGTATGGCCAACTCATTGTATGGTGGTAGAAGAGATGTTCTTTTGTAACCCTGCTTGGTTATATCCAATGGAGGGTCAGTTGGTATGAAAAAATGGGTCCTAGCTAACCTTGCATCATGTGCATTAGGGTAGTGTTCTCTAACTATTGGTAACCCAATTACTTCTGCTATTTGCTCTTCTATGGAAACAACTATCAATCCCCATACTATTTCTTCACCTTCATCAAATGTACATATAAATTTAGTGGTTGCTTCATCATCAAACTTTGTTATTTTTTTAAAAATACCCTAACTAGCCACATGCATTAAATCTTCTCACTACCTCTAAATCTAAAAGTAAAACACTATGCTACACCAATTCTTGTTGCCGCAATTGTCCTCCATTTGTGCTTTCCAAATTTTAGACTCTTCTCTACTTGCACTATTACCTTCTTCCCTTCAACAAATTTAGGCTTTCTTTTCTTTTTGAAAATCACAAACTTTTTTCACATTTCACATTCTTTTCTGCTAATTTTTCACCATGAACAATACACCATGAGTAATAATAATGTAGGTTTAATGAAAATAAATCATAGATATGCAAAAATCTTCCCAAAATTGAATTTGGGTCATGTCATAGCCTAATAGTGAGGAATTATTCAAGAATAAGAGTACAACACATGACACTTATGCACTATGACAATTGAGTTTTAAAGAGAATGTACATATTTGACAATCTTTAATAAATAAATAGAAATTTCATCAGGAATTAGTAACCTTCCCTACCCCCTATGAAATATGGACAAGTGTCTTCACTTGTCATAATTGGCACGACGTATGGAACTGGCATTACACTGCAATAATATATGTAATGCAGTAATAGATATAACCAACAAAATCTATATTCTATAAATGAATAAAATTTTGAAAAACTTATACTTGCTAATTGATCATTACACTACAAAAAGGTGGCAAGGGTTGAAGGTTAGCAGTGACAACATACATCAGCAAACTCTTCGTGCTATTGAAAGAATTGTAAAATGATGACATGGAATATGGGTCAATAGTAGTGAAAGAAATGAGTTGAATTGAAAAACAAGAAATTGGAAGGTGAATCAAGAATTTAAACTTTATGTGGATATAAAGTGTTTATTATGGGCATCCTCAAAGGAGTTGTTATTAAAGAGCTATAGGAAGTGTGTCAGTTGGGAAATTATGTAGTTGGAACTGTTGGAGGAACTCTTCTTTGGTCTATGGTTTGCAATAGAGGTGCAACCTATGGCCATTTAAAAGAAATCTGAAGTGGACAAAATCAATGGTTGTCAACTAGACTACTCTGTTGTTAAATACATACTAAATTTCATAAGGCCCTAGCCATTGAGTCTACAACTTCCCTAGATTCTCTTTGAAACAAGAATTTTATAGGAGGGCCCAATCTCCCAATTGGAATTGTTTATTACTAATATGTGAATCATGCCACTTCTTTTTCTATTGTTAAATGATCTCTGTTCTTTCTAATGTTGTCTTCCACATTTCATCTAGTGCGTTCAAGTGGAGAACTATCTCTTATTGTATTGTAGGAAGACTGATGTTCAATTCCAAAGTAGTGTGCAAGGTTTTATGTTCAAATTCAATAGGAAACATTGGTGTGTTTCCATACACAAGTTCAAATGGAGTAAATCTAGTGGTTTTCTTCCATGTAGTTTGGTATGCCCATACAACTTCAGTTAATCTACTGCTCCAATCCTTCTTATGTATGTGCACTATCTTAGTCAAAATAGCTTCAATTTCTCCATTGGTGACCTCTGCTTTCCCATTTTCCTAAGGGTGATAGGGACTAGATTTACAGTGTTTTTTTTTTATTCTTTCATAACTTCAGTGATCAAGTTTGATGTGAACTAATCTCCTTGATCTATGACAAGTTCTTTGGGAACACCATAACAAGTGAATATTTCTTCATATAAGAGTTTAGATACTTTCTCATCTCTTGCATTTTTCATTGCCCTAACTTCCACCCATTTAGTTAAATAAGCCATTTATACTAATATGTAGGATTTACCATTTGATGGTGGGTCAATTGAACCTATAAAGTCCATACCCCACTTATCAAAGGATGTTACAATAATCTATGGATTGAGTGGCATCTCATCTGACTTGGTTCGTTATCAGATCCTTTGGCATTTGTCACACTTGGTGGTATAATTTGTTGCATCCTTATGTAATGTTGGCCAATAATATCTAGCAGTAAGCACCTTTTATGTTGTTCTCTTTCTTGCAAAATGGCCTCCATAGGGTTCATCATGATAGGCATCTAATATGTAATATAATTCATCCTTTCTGACACATCTCCTCATGATCTGATCTGGTCTAGTGTAGAAGAGATTGTTATCTATCGATGAATAATGAAAAAATTTCTTTGCTAACTTCCTTTTTCCTTTGTGAGAGAAGTGTGGGGGAATTTTATTTGTAGCCAGATAGTTTGCTATGTCTGCATACCATGGTGTATGAGTTGCTATGTGGAACAAGTTCTCATCATGAAAGGTATCTTGAATTGGAGTTGGATCGTCATCAACAATGTGCAGTCTAGAAAAATAATTAGCAACTATGTTGGAGTTTATTGGCTTATCAATAATGTTAATATCAAACTCCTATAACAATAAGAACCATCTTGCCAATCTAATAGTTACAACAAGTTTGTTCATTAAGTACCTTATAGTTGAGTGGTCAGTATGAACAAAAATAGGATATCTAGTTACATAATGTCTAAATTTGTTCAATGCATAGACTATAGCTAAAAGTTCTTTGCAAGTTACTATGTAATTTAATTTAGGTCCATGAAGGCTTTTACTAATATAGTAGATGGTATTTTCAAGATTAGCAGGCGTTTGTCCTAATATAGCACCTACAGCATAGTCTGATGCATCAGTATGGATATGAAATGGAATATACCAATTAGGTCCCTTTAAAACTGGTGTTGTACTGAGGAGTTTCTTAAGCTATAGGAAGGCTTCATTACATTCAGGTGTCCAAATGAATTCAACTTCTTTAGTCAAAATTGTATACAAAGGACTAGCTATTTTACTGAAATCTTTTATGAAATGCCTATAATAGCTATCATGACCTAGAAAAGATCTTACATCCTTTGGTTTTGTAGGTATGTAGAGTGTTAGAATTACCTCTATCTTAACCAGATCCACTTTTATTCCTACAACTAATATAAAATGACCAAGAACTACTCCTTGCATGAGCATGAAACATTTCTCACTATTGAGTGATAGATTGTGTTCTTTGCATTGATCAAGATTCATCAAGGCTTCATCAAAGGTGACTCTAAATGTTGTGAAACCATCCACGTATATTTCCATGCAATCATGCAATATATCAACAAAAATGCTAATGACAGCTCTTTGAAATGTTGTGGGGGCATTACACAGGCCAAATGGCAAGACCAAATATGCAAAAGTACCCCATGGGCATGTAAATTATTTTTTATCTTGATCTTCATGAGCTATGCTTATTTGATTATAACTATTATACCCATCTATGAAAGAACAATATTTCTTACCAGCCAAGTGTCTAGAAATTGATCAATTAAGGGTAAAGGAAAGTGATCCTTCTTGGTTGCCTTATTCAATTCTCTATAATCTACACAAATTGACCATTTCCCTCCCCTTTTTAGGCACTATGACAAAAGGTGAGACCCATCTACTATAAGATATAGGGTATATAAAACCAGTATCAAGAAACTTTTGTAGTTTAGTTTTAACTATTTCTCTAAGGGCTAGATTAATATTTCGCTGGGATTGATGGAGTGGTAGGCACCCTTCATTGATGTATATTCTATGAGTGCATAATGTAGGACTTAACCCTTTCATATCCCCATAATCCCATGCAAAATCCTTTTCATATTTTTGAAGAAGCTATGTTAACTATTTCATTTGTGTGGAAGGCAATTTGGGATTGACATGGAGATTATGACCCTTTAACAACTCAGCAGTTGTTGTGAGATCAACCATAGTAGCTTGAAATATTAGAATTGTATATAGTTCACATGGTAAATGTTGATGGATAATGTCTGGCTCCTTGGGTTAAAAAAACTCTCATTACGTTCCTCATATGTAGTTAATTCTAACACAGAACTATCAGATACATCTTTTTCTACCACACATGTATTATTAAGAATACTCTAAATTTGCTTGCAAATTTTTGGATTTGAGTGTGTACAATTTTTTACATCAACGTTTCAGATCATACATCATCAGGATGCTAGATCAAAAAGAGAACATGAAAAGGTAGAATGCAAATCCAACCTACTGAAGAAATATAAGGGAGGGGGGAAGGGGAAGGAGAGAGAGTTGATGAGACATAACACCAAACCCACAAGAAAAATAATGAAATAAAAATAAAAATGAACCAAGAGGAGAATAGAGGTGGGAAGTGAGACACAATAACAAAGGAAGCCACAATGCTAAAAATTATTTTATTTTAAAAGAGACAGCCAAAGGAAAAAGGAAAACTATGAGATAACACAATCACAAAGATGAAATAAGAGAGTATCGAAATAAATAAATAAACCAAATGAGAAAAGATAGAGAAGCTAAAGAAATGTAAAAATAAAAGGAGAATACAAATATACAAAAGAGACTAAGCAATAAAAGAAGAAAGAAAGAAATAAAATACACCAAGTACGAAAATGAATAAAAGTGAGAAAAGTATATATATATATATATATATATATATATATACACACACACACTCATATATATATGTGTGTGTGTATATATGAATATGTATATAGGTGCATATATATGCATGCTTATATATATAAAAATGTATGTAAATGTGTGCAAATATATACACACAAATATATAACTATATCAATATCAATATAAAAATGTGTGTGTGTATATATATATATATACTCTAAATTACTAAATCTTCTTCCTAGAGCTTTAGAAAAGAATATCTATGTAACATCATAAGCTACACTATAGAGTTTAACTCTTCTTCTCCATCCCCTAAATTTGGCCATACAGATGTACTTACATCTGGTTGTGGTTGTGCTGGAGGATATAGATCAAATTTCTTTGTTGCATGTCCATTTGATATGGTCGTACTCCCTGACCTACAACTTATATTTGCATCAGCTGTACCTAACCATGGTTGTCCTAAAATGATAGGATAACCAAATAAATTGACTTTTGGGGATAGAATCATGAAATCTGCAAGTAACTCTAGAGAGTCTAGGGAAACTACTATGTCTTCTATCATCCCATCAAGAGTGACAATAGAACTATCAGCAAGCTGCATAATTGTTGGGGTAGCTCATAACCCTTCTATATCTAGCTTTTTCATAGTATCCTTAGTCATAATATTTATAGAAGCACCAAGATAAATCAAACCATTTTTAAAAGACTAACCATTTATAATAACATTCAGAACTGGAATTCCTGGATCAAAATATTTAGGAATAACCAATTTTCCTGACAGAATATTAACCAATTGTCCTACAACATGGACTGTGGTTGGGTCCTTTATTTTTCTTCCAGGCTTCTCTCATAGCTTTTCCTTAAATAGGAACATCTTTAATACCTTGGAATAAAGGAATTTGGACATGCATGTTCTTTAGCTTATCAATGATATCAAAGGATTGTTCCTCTATTTGTGCAAGTTTGTGTGGTATGTGCTTTTCTAGAAAAGGAGGTTCAACTATTGTTTGAGTTTGAGCTGAGCTAGTTACATTGGTTGGGTCAACCACTTGTGGTTGAGAAGTTGCAAGTTTTGATGCTACATGAGTATCTAGTATTTCAATTATGAGAGGCAGTTTAGGAACTTGTAAGGTTGTACTAGATCTCAAATTTATATCTACAATATTTAGAGCATAAGCAAGGTATTGCTAAGCATCAATAAAATACATGGGTTGTTTTGGTTGATGGTTATTTGGAGGGATGGGGTTGAGCAAGAAATTGAGTCTAATTTTGAGGTCTAGAACTTGCAAGTGGTTGCATTAGTTCAAGTTGTTCGAATGGAGGTGGTAATTATGGATTACCAGTATTATGGGTTGGTCATTGCTAAGATCCTCTCCATTGGTTTGTAGTCTGTCAATTCCCTTGGGGTGGTTACCATTTGTTATACTATTTCTTCCATTGATTATTTTACGAGTTAGACCACTAATTATTTTGTTGGTTTGGCTAGGAAGGTTGGGAATTCTGAGGCCATTGAGGATATTGTGGATTATTTTTCAAATCATTATTCCAATTAGGTTGACTATATTATGGAGGACCTTGAGTACTACTATTTTTTCATTGATTACCATATAGATTTGAATTTTGTAAAGGGTCTTGAGGCATACCTTGACATTGGGCCCGTGGATGACATTGAGCAATGAAGAATGCTTGCTCATCCTCTACATATATTTTGATGTACTCAGTTGGAAGATGTTGGTTCTCCATGCTAGTACCAATTTGCATTGATAATCTTTCTTCTACTTTAGACAATGTCGATAGCTCATTACACCTTAGCTTCTACATTCTTCTTCTTTGTAATCATTGTGTCACATATGATGTCCTACTTAAAATCTAAGAGTAGATTAGATATCTTGAGCTTTGAAATACCCTAATTGATTCCTTTAGTGGTTGTGGTCCAGTGTTCCTTGTCTTTCTTCATAGTTAACCTTGAGTAGTTGAGATAGATTTTCTTAAGGTCATCCCAAGAAGATTGATATACAATACCACAACCATTAGGTCTAGTGCTTCTAGAAAATTATCATTCACCCCTCTTTGGAAGACTAGTTTCTATGAATCCTCTTCTAGTACATGCTAGGGGTTCTTTTGGAGTGTATACAAGAAACATGAAACATAGCCTTCTAATGTTTCATCCTCCTTTTGTGATATTTTAAAGATATTGTTTCCTCTTAAATCATTTTCCTTGCAATACTATTTGTATTTCTCAAAAAGTAGAGTTTACATTTCATCTAAAGTACCTACTACATTGGTGTTGTGGTATTCACAATACATGCCCCATTCCTCACTAGGAATGGGGACCCCCTACTTTTTTCGACTCCTAGACTCATAGTTCAAGAGTCGGAAGAAGAAATCTTGGTTAAATAAGTTAGAGTACAAAAATTAAAAAAATTAAAAAAATTTATTTAAAAAAAAAGAAAATCTTGCACGCATGCATATTGAGGCATGCTCACTTTGCAAAGACAAGAAAGGAAGGGAGGTTATAAAACCCCCCTTCCCCCTTTTTTCAATTCATTTTTTCAGAGTGCTAAGAGGAAGGTATGAAACCTTCCCCCCTCCATCCCCACGAAATCTCGCACTTGCACGCATGCACAGGAGAAGAAGTGAAAAGGTGCACGCACGACGCGCTGCCGCCATGCCTATCTCGATGTACGTGCGATCACCCCTGCGCACCCTTTTTGGATGCTACGCGTGGCCGTCACTGCGCGTGCATGCCTTCTGGGCCATGCGCGGCCACCACTCCACGCTCCCTTTTGGATGCGTGATGACCAGTACACACGCCGTCTAGGCTGCGTACACCATGCCGCTGCGGCGCCCTTCTTAGCGTGTGTTACCTCTGTTGTGCCCTTCTTAGTGCACGCGCGGCCACTGCTGCAAACCCCATTTTATTTTTTTTATTTTTTTATTTTTTTATATATGATAAAAAACTGAAAAAAAACTTTAAAAAACCAAAAAAAAAAAAAATTTAAATCACAACAAATAAAATAAGTTCTAGAATATCATTTTTAATTTTTTTATAAAATGTTTTATATGTATCCAATAATTAATCATTTTTTTTTCCTTTGTGACGTGCAAGTAATATAATCAAATGGCATCCACATCCAAATCAATAGCAAAGGCAGTTGTGTACAAATTCCAAGGTGTAACCCTGAAGTCACGATTGCATAATGAATACTTTGAGATCAAAGACACAGAACTTGGACACATAGACTTGCAACAGTTTTTGACGGTTTGTAACAACCCAACTGAAAGATCTTCTTTGAGATCCACCTTAATCTGGTTTGGATTGGTAAATGCAGCATCACATCCTAGGACTGTTCAATCAACTGAATTGATTATGACCTTATCTTGACATTTTGTTCCTGAGGAAAGGGTCATAAAGAGGGTCACTGGGGAAGTGGTCTTAGATCTACGACCTGATAATATCGAGAGGGTTTTTCACCTACCTAGATCTAATTAGCTTAACAGGATTTCATATGAAGCAGCTAAGAGGTGGCATAAGGATCATCACTAGGAGGCCATCGACATCATATATTCCTCATACTTCATTGAGAAGCCATCTCGGGGAAAGATAATCAGTAAAGTAGATATGGCTCGAGGATACATGAAGGATGACATTGGATATTCAATCATTCTCCTGAGCAGAGTTATGGGATTGCCTGTACCAGGTCATCTCACTCCATTCATGGTTAACTTTATTGAAACCATTAGACATGCAAAGATTCCACTAGATTGGGCCACCACACTTAGTGAGAACATGTGTTATCAGTTGCGGACAGTAAAAGACAAGAAGAAGTTCTATATGACTTCTTATGTGGTATATCTACTTGTAGCAAGAGCCACCGACTATCCCAGGTTGTACAAAAAGGGCAGTATGCAGTATTACCTCATGTTTTGTCAAGCCAACAAGAAGAGGGAGAGATTCCAAAGACATCCATTCATTTGATGCATGAAAAGCTCACTTCTCCTATGGTTCCACAGAAGCTAAGGAGGGTTAAGGTTAGAATAAACAAGAGGCAAAGAGTTTGTAAAAGATTAGTGCCTAATCCATCTATTCCTGATACCATTCCCAAGGAAGAATCAAATGAGGATGAAATAGAGTCAGATGGGGAGGAAGAGCAAGTGCCTCTACAAGGGAGAACCCGATTGACCAAAGCCACAGAATTGGAAAGAAAGAAGAATGTCACAAATACACCACCACCAACCCAAGCTGAAATAGTAGAGCTCTTTTCTCTGAAAGATGAAGTACAATGATGGGTGAATGAGAAAAGGGAGCTAGGTGATGATATTCTCCCCATTCCAGATTTTGATTTCATGCCAGTGGGTATAGAATTGGCTGGAGATAAGATTAGAGATACTCCTTTAGGGGAATTTCAATAGCAAGATTGGACGCAGATGCCACCTAAGCCACAAGGTCCTCATCCAACTCCCCCATCTTCACCTCAGGTTGTGATGGTAAATAGGGTTTCAATGACGCCTCCACTTTCGAGTTTAGAGGAACATGTTCAAAAGGAATCATAATTACAAGGAGAACTAGAACCAAGGCCTACTAGTGAGCCATCAAAAGAGGCACAGGTAATGGAATGTATACAAGAGCCTTCCAAGGAAGTTGAGGATCAAACTACAGGATCTACAGAAACTAAGACCATAGAAGAAGAACCCTCACAATAGGAGACTCCAAGCAAGAGCGATAGAGGGAAGGAGGTAGTTGAGCACATCCCTTCATCATCTAGATCCAAGGTTACAAAAAGAAATATCCTGAGATGGTTTCGAAAAGAAATAATGAGAAGTGTTAAGCATCAATTCCTTGCTTCAGAGGATGATATTTGTGACATTTCAGAGATTTTGAACAAGCTTGACTCTCCATTACAGGATGCAACACCATTTGCATTCATTACCACTACTCGGAATAAGAACTTATTTGCACAAGTGAATCATCCTCTGAAAGGTACAGATGAAGAAATTGTCAACCTTCAAAACTATGAAGTGAAGGATATCATGTTAGGGAAGCCTACACGAGATACTTCTCGACAGATGATGACTATGGGAGTCAAAGAGGTTCTTAACCATATGGAACATGATGAGATTGAAATAAAAGCACTTTGAAGGCAAGTTGATATCTTGAAAGGATATCTAGCTGAAGTTATTGGTCCTATTGATTCTGAATGCCCTAAGGAGACTTTGACTACCATTCTTAAAGAAGGGGAAGGTGTATGGTTCAGTCCATTTTTGAGAGCTTATCAGGATTGGCGAGACAACCTTGAGGATAGGGGTGTCACTAAATTATAGGAATTCTGAAATTATTATATGCTACACAAGACAATGTTGATAAGATCATGGCAATTTTGAGATAGGACTTCAGTATTATGGATGAGGTATGGGTTTGGAGGAAGGATTTGCAAATTCTACAGGCCATAAAAGGACAAAGTACCACATTTTCATTGATGTATATACCAGAGAAGAGCTAGACATGATAGATTATTGGATAGAAAAGATTGCAGAGGGAAATAAAGTGATTGAAACATTGCATGATGAGATACATAGGCTCAAGGACCAAGCTCGAGAGCAAATTTTGAAAGCAAAAAAGTTATATAGTGATGCATGCTTG
Source organism: Cupressus sempervirens (assembly GCA_028749045.1). Classification (NCBI taxonomy): domain Eukaryota; kingdom Viridiplantae; phylum Streptophyta; class Pinopsida; order Cupressales; family Cupressaceae; genus Cupressus; species Cupressus sempervirens. The sequence continues at coordinate 280,643,564 of CM053783.1, read as the reverse complement.
GATATTTTTGACGATGAAGAATGAGAGAAGCTTTTACCAGTTGAGGTAGTTGTATAAAACTTCAGAAAGACTTTAGAGGAAGCATCCACTGATGAAGACATCAAACAAGCCTTCAAGATAGAAGAAGAATTGTTAGAGTTGGATACCAAACTCAAGGATTTTGCAAAAACTCAAATTGAGGTGGAACACTACAAATAGAAGGTCAAAGATAAGTATGAGGCTTTGGATCTTCCTGATGCTACTAAGATTACTAAGATTATAGAGAAATGCAAGGGAAAACATCCAAACATATCTTTAGGATAAAGATGAGAAAAACCCAGTTGCTAGAATTTCAATTTTAACACTTAGTAAAATTTTGAGATTTTGACACAGTCAAGGTCCGTAACTCCATAGGTCCATAGCTCCGTAATTCAGAGGTGCACTGAAAATTGATTGCCAGTTCCAAAAATAGCACTTTCCATGCATTGGAAGTGCATTTTAATGGCAAGTTAACTCTGACACACATCAAGTGAAGGGCCAGCTTCTATTTTTGGTGTCTCCATCCACTTCTACTTTGACTGATGGCTTCCTCCTACTTTCTCTCTCATGCTTTCATTTTTTTTGACATGTAAAGGGCTCATGCATCCAATTAATAAATAAAATATGGATGGAGTCCCTCTAAGCACTAGTTAGATTACCAGTTTGTATATATTTAGTTTGTTTTAATATTTTAAAAGCACTTTATTGCATCAAGATATCTCTCACTCTCAACACAAATGGAGGAGATGATTTCTTATAAATACCCCATTGTAAAATGTAAAAAGGGCCACCATTATTATGCAATAAAATTATGCTTTTGGTGCTAGCATTCGAAGTGTAGTTATTCTTGCCTGGATGTGTCATTGTTTTGTGGATTTTATTCTTGAGATTTTGATTGAGCCAAAGGTTTATTGTGTTGTTTCTGGTTGTGCGATCTTTTAGTTTTGGTGTTTGCTACAGATATATAAATTTTGTTGACATAACGAGCTTGAGAAGAGATCACCCGATTTTGTCTACATAGCTTTTTGTCTCCCATGAGTGCACTTTTCGTGGCATTGCAATTTGATGAAGAGTGAAACATCATTCAATTTGTTAAATATTCTCATCGATGATTGCATCAGTGGATTCTAGGAAGCGTCGCTCCTATTTTTGTTGGTTTCCTACTGATTTCTTCAAAGATTTAACTCACAATGTGTTTTGTTCTGTAGCTTATGTCCATTTAGGAATTTCAATTTCAAGTTATTTGATTTCATGTTATTTTCTTTTAGTTTCACTATTTTCTTTGCTAACCCCTTGTTAGAATAGGACCTCATAGTAGTTGCATTGTTAGAGTTGCATTCATTGAAAAACAAAAAATACAAAAATATTTTTCTTTTGGTGTGATATTTTGAGATAGCAGACATATTTTACTTGATTCCAAGGTAAAAGAGTTTTTGGAACCAGCAAAGGCCTCCTCATGAACATTCACATTTATCTTCTACTTTGCAAATTTTGGTATGTCGCAAGAAAAACACTGAACCTTGAGGCTAATCCTTAAAAAGATTTTCTTTTCAAGAGAGGAATTACACTATGGATTCTTTCCATTGACCTCATGCAAAATGAACGCCCAACAAAAGTGGCGCTAGAAGGAGGGCCTACAAAGAACCTATTATTGGAAACAAGAAAGATTTTGATAAAGTTTCAAAAATTTTGCACCCTTGCAATAATCTACACTACGTAAAAAGTTCAGAAATCACTTCTAAATTTTTTAGAAATTCAGGTCCGCAGGTCTGCAGGTCTGCACTCTGTAGGTTCGTAGATCCACAGATCTGTAGGTTTGTAGGTCTGCAGCTCTATAGATCTGCAACTCTATAGATCCATAGCTCCGCAAAACTTTGTAGTGCACAAAATTCAGAAGAAGTGAGGAAGTGTACTTCTGTAGAGGTGCACCTTTCCCACAATTGATACAAGCTGGAAGATATTGATCCTAGATCCCCATTCCAGTGAGCATTAAGATCTTCACCAAGCCACCAAGAATTTCTAGAGCTTACTCATTTTCATAAGCCATGTAGTGACAGAGGAATACCTCAAATTCAACCACTTCCATTTGACATTTCATCATCTTCTTCTACTCCACCACCCATTCAACCACCAGGTGGACCTCCACATATTCCAACACTCCCATCACCATTCCAGCCACATTTAGGTCCACAAAATCCTCCAATGGCCTTTTTTGCAAATGCAGTTGATTCACCACTTAGCTTGAGAAGTTCCCTCCATGACCTCTCCAAGAACCCTGAGAAATTTTGTCCAAGGCTTATTTACAAAGAAACAAGAACCGCCGAAGATCGTGTCAAGATTTTTAAGGAAATTTGCAATCAGAAGCAAATTGCTGATGAAGATGTGGTTCTTTGTTTATTCCCCTACTCTTTGGGGGAAATTTCCTTCAATTGGTATGTAAACCTACCACTAGGATGTATTGGAGACTAGGACACTTTTGAAAACTCATTTTTGGAACAATTCAAAACATTCATCAATCTAGCAGTGATACATCAACAATTCATATCAATAAAAAGGGACCTAGCTGAAACAGTTTCACACTTCAATCATTGTTTTCATATGGCCTACCACAAGTTGGAAACACCATACACAATTTCAGTTGAAGCTGCCATCCAAGTTTATTTCAATGCCATGGATCCCCTTACTATGATTTTTTTGAGAAGACTTCCTATAGCAAATATTGATACATTGGACAAAGTCTTTGCAAAAGCAATCACGTTCACAAAGAAAGCTAATCCTAATGGAGGAGGAATGATGCTTCCTATGCAAATAGTTCCTACTATGCCAATAGTTCCTGTGGGAGCACCCACCATACCTAGTCAGTCCATACCTATGAACCCAGTTCCATTACAACAGGTACCCACTCCACAAACTCAAGTGATAACATATCTAGGGTATGAGCCCCCGAAAATAGCCTTCTTTGAACAAAAGGAAATGGTTCCTATGGAAGTAGATAACAATCTTCTTTTAGAAGTAAATCAGATCAAGAAAACCATGTCACAAATGAACAACTAATTGACTCGTCTTAGATTGTCTCAAGGAAAAAGTAACAACTTCCAGAGAAACAATGCTGGCCCCTACAACAACAATTTTGGTCAAAATTACAACAGGAACTTCAACAATAATGGTAACAACAACACAGGAAACAACTTCAACCCTCCTGATCGCAAAAATGGCTTCCAAAGACAAAACAAACAATGGAACACTAGACCAAATAATGGAATCATTCCTACTGATAACAACAACATTCAGTATGCTAACATTAATCAATATGATGATGGCCAAAATATGCCTAGCAATGATGGTGCATACTACGATGGTAATTAGGATGTGAATCAAAACCCACCAATGAATGATAATCCTCCTCCTATTTAATTCAATGCAATGCTATTAAAATCTTAAAATTCTACACAGAATTTACAAGTGGAACAACAGGCAAGTGAAGAATTCTCATTCCCTTTTAGTCAAGAACCCGATCTTCAACAAAATGAGATGTTTTCCTTTTGAAATGATAATTGAAACACATATAATCTCATAAAAAAAAAGGATCCCTTAACCGATGGAATTCTTCTTGGTTTGCAACCAACCCCACCTGATCCTAGAGCAAGCAACAATCCACCACTAGTAAGGCCATCCCAAGGAGGACCACAATATCAGAATCAAGTAAACATACCAACAATACTAAAGAACCCTGCTTGGTCTACTAAAAAATATAATGCAATTGAAGACTTGAAGAAAACGAAAGCCAATATGTCCATGCTTGACATGTTGTAGAATTTTCCACAACAAAGACAAGAACTCATGAAGACATTGGATAATACAAAGGTTTCCCATAACATGAATAATGTCCCTCAAAAGATGGTGCCGCAACAAGTAAATGTTGTAGAAGCAATGCCCACTATGTTCAAGGACAAAGTCGAGGTACCCCCATTTTTGCTGAGCATAAGGATATATGGAAAGAATCTTCACAATTGTCTTATTGATTTAGGAGCTTTGTGTAATGTGATGCCATTGTCAATAGCTCAAAGCTTAGGATTTAATCCTCAACCCTCTAACTGAGTAGTAATACAGTTGGATAAAAAAGAGGTAAAAGTCATTGGAGTATTGAAAGATGTGTGAATACAGCTAATAGTTGATCCTCGGATCTAGGATATTGTTGACATACATGTGGTGGACATCCCAAAAACATACAGATTACTCCTGAGCAGAGAATAGACAAAATGTCTTAGAGGATGGTTTTCTACAGATTTCACTCAATTATGGTTGCCATGGAAAGGTTTGAACAATCAAATCAAGATAGATGTTGAGCCCAAACTAAAAATAATGATCACGGATTACAATTCCCTGAATGAGATAGCATTCTAACAATCTAACTTGGGTTCATACAAAGTAATGGCATTTAACATGGTTCCAAACAAGACATCTCAAGACCAAAATGAAGAGCCTAAGATGTTGATACCCAAAAGTGAGACTATGACACAATTCATAGAAAGTATGGTGACTAATCTATAGTGTTTGGGAGAGGAAGCTGACCCCAATATCCTCCTCCTTCTAGGATTTTTCCGGTCACACAAAGTTAGTCATTCAGAATTTGAATGTTCAACATGTCAAGAAGCAGTAGCAAAGGTTTTGACAAAAATAATGGGAAACAAGAGTACAAAGACCGCAAGTAATGGAATTATTGAAAGTCAAGATTAAGTGAACTCATCCAACCTTATTGAGAAAACTAAAGAAGAAAGTGAAGATTTAAATGCATCATACAGCAATACCTCTTCAGATGGTGGAGGTTTATCTTCTCCTCCTCCCAAGATGATTAAAGTTTAGAGAAGAAGATGACATGTTAAATTTAAAGTATGGACCTCAGTAGTCATTCATCTTGAACCTAAAGTTGAACAAATCACTGAGCTAATAGGTGAAATTTAGGAGAAGCAAGAAAAACACACTCTTCCTCTATCCATGGGGTATGAAGGAGATTCATCAAGCCCTACACAAGAAAAGTTACAATGGGTGCCCAAGAAATAGTCGTTCAAGACTCAAGTAGAAGAAATGTTAAGGACAAATAAGCACAAAGTCAAGAAACCCAAGGAAAATGCAATTTGGACACTGCACTTCGATGATTCTAGATGCAAATCAAGAGCTGATGTAGGTATTGAACTAATCAACCCAAAAGGTAGGTCTTCCTATGCCGCATATCGATTGCAATTTAGATGTACTAATAGTGGTGCAAAATACAAAGCCTTGATTCAAGGACTTCTCTTTGCATTGGAAAAGGGAGTCACTACTCTTATAATCAAAGGGGATTCTCAACTAGTGATAAGACAAGTAAAATCCATATAGTCATGCAATGAAAAAAGATTAATTTCTTATAGGAAAAGGCTATGGGATATAATGGATGACTTTGAAGCTCTGAACATCAAATCCATTCCAAGAAGAAAGAATGTGGTAGCAGATGCCCTTGCTATTTCAGCCAGCATTTTGCAACTAGTAGAAAGAACAAAGTTGAAAAGATTCTTAGTTGAATTAATTTTCATTCCTGCCATTCCAGAAAATATCACAAACTTTCAAGTCTTTCAAGATGATCAACATATACTCGAGTTTATTATGTGCAATCGCCATTTCCAAGGACAAGAGATTGATGATACACCTGAAGACAAGCTTGAAGATGATGAGCTTGAGGATGATGATGGAATCCTTAATTTGAAAACGAATAGCATTTTGAAAGGGATGGTTGAACTTGAACACATCTTTGACTGTGACGAATCAGCACTCAATAGAAGGGAAACTGAAGTGAAAGGAACCGAAGAATGTGACTCATACAATTTAGGTACTGATGAAGAACCAAAAATGGTGCAAATAGGAAAAGCATGCAATCAAAAGGAATGGGATGACATGCTCAAGTTGCTCACTGAGTATAAAGATGTTATTGCTTGGAGCTATGAAGAGTTAAAGACTTATGATCTTGAGATTTTCACACATGACATCCTATTGAAACTAGATGCTAAACCTTTTCGACAAAGACAACGATCGGTAAATCCAATAATTGAACCACTGATTATGAAAGAAGTCAAAAAACTACTGGATGCTAAGATCATATTTCCTATCTTTCATTCCACCTGGGTAGCAAATTTGATCCTTATACAAAAAAATATTAGAGAGATTAGCCTTTGTGTTGACTTTCGTAACTTGAACTTGGCATCTCAGAAGGATAACTACCCTCTACCCTCATTAGATGAAGTGTTGCAAATCATTAATGGTTCAAAGATGATGTCATTCTTAGATGGTTACTCAAGATATAACTAGGTGATGGTCGATGAAGAAGATAGGCTAAAGACTACTTTCACAACCAAGTGGGGAATGTTTGCCTATAGAAGGATGCCTTTTGGGTTGATTAATGCAGGAGCTACATTTCAACGAGCAATGGATGAAGCTTTCAAAGGATTGATAAATAGGTGTATAGCCATCCACATGGATGACTTGACTAACTTTTTGAAAGATTGAAGTACTCATATTGCTGATCTAAGGCAGGTATTCAATAGATGTCATAGGTACGGCATATCACTCAATCCTAAGAAATGTTTGTTCTATGTTACTAAAGGAAAGCTCCTGGGACATGTCATTTCAAAATTTGGAATTTCCATTGATCCAGATAGTGTTGAGTATATTTTGAAGTTAGCACCTCCTCATAGAAGGAAGGAATTGAAATTTTTCTTTGGAAAGATAAATTTTGTATGCAAATTCATAAGTGGTTTCGTAGAGATACTCCACCCCCTCAATGATTTACTCAAAAAGGGGGCTAAAATAGAATGGGTACCAGAGATAAAGAAATCCTTCCAAGATATCAAGGTTTCCTTTTCACAGCCCCAATTTTGTTAAGTCTAGATTATAGGTTACCTTTCAAGATCTATTATTTTGCTTCTGAACATTCTTGCACAAGGATCCTGATGCAAAAAAGAGAGAAGGAGGATGAACAGCCCATTGCTTTAATGAGTTATCCTCTAAAGAACACTGAGTTAAAATATTCAAATCTTCATAAACAGTCATTTGCATTAATCAAGAAAGTAAAGAATTTTTGTCACTACATACTCAAAAGTAAGGTGTATGCAATTGTACTTGACCCAGTAGTAAAGATTCTTTTGATGCAGAATGAACTTGGTGAAAGAAGAGGAAAGTGGATGGCAATACTTCAAGAATTTGATCTAGAGATTCAACCTATGGGATTAGTCAAAGGCCAAGGATTATCCAAAATGATCGCTGATAACCAAGAAGGAAATCAAGAGGAATTCAAATTTGATGATGAAACCGATGAAGATGATCAAAAGAAGATTGTCATATCACAAGTTGATATCAATCAAGGTGTGGTGACAAATGTGTGGTACCAAGATATTATCTATTATCTCCTACAAGATCAATGCCCCAAGTGGATGAATAGTTCACAACGTAGGGGACTTAAGATGAAATGTGGGTCTTACAAGTTACTTGGTAGGAAGTTGTATAAAAGGAACTACGAAGGGATTTATTTGAAATGCTTAGGATGTGAAGAAGCTAAGGATGTCCTAGAACATTTTCATGATAAGTATGGTATGGGACATGGTTCAACAGAAGCAACAGCTCACATGATTTTAAGATCAGGTTATTTTTGGCCCTTAATATTCAAGGATACTTTTGAACATGTGTGTTCCTGTCATACATGCCAAACTAGTGCTAGAAAAGAGAGGCACCTAGCAATGCCACTGCAACCAGTATATGAGGTGCGCCCTTTCATAAAGTGGGGACTGGATTTCATTGGTCCAATAAAACCACCATCATCAAGTGGACACGCATTCATCCTTACAGCTACGGATTACTACACACAATGGATGGAGGTAGAGACTTTCAAAAATTGCACTGCTAAGGTGGTGACAGACTTTTTGGAAGAACATATTGTTACCAGGTTTGGAATGCTGTTTTCTCTTGTATGCAACAATGGATCTACTTTTACATCTACATTTTTTACACAATGGGTGTTTGAAAACAAAGTCATCATCAGATTCTCCTCAAATTACTACCTGCAAGGAAATGGGGTAGTAGAGTCTACAAACAAGAATTTAATCACTGTGATAAAATGACCCTTGTGGACAAATCAGGTCAAAGTGAAAAAGACTTTGGGTACTTCTCCCTATCTACTTTTTTATGGGCAAGAGCCAGTATTCTCGCTCAACCTCAAGATTCCTATTTTAAAATTCATGAGTGGGTATGCTGATGACACTGACAGAGTACAAATCCGATAGATGAATCTTTTGGAAAAGGATGAGAAACAAACAACTACATTAGAACACATGGCTAAATATCAAGCTATTGTTAAGAGATGGTTCAACAAGAGGGCCACAATAAAATCCTTCAAGATTTCTGACCTAGTCCTACTTTGGGATAAGGCGAAAGAAAAGTCGGGAAGCCATACCAAGTTTCAACGCTTGTGGACAAGCCCATATCAGATTGCAAATATTCTCGGAGAAAACACATTTAGGATAAGTTTCTTATAGGGGGAGTTTCTATCTTTGCCCGTAAATGGGAAATTTTTGAAACATTATTTTGAAGCCTAAGAGGGAAAAAAAAAAGAGAAAAAAGAAAAAAAAAAAAAAAATTAGTTAGGTTTCATTTCCGCATGTAGATTAAATTTTCATTTCTGCAATGGTGTTTACTTCTGCAAGTGTGTTTCCTTTTTTCTAAGTTGTGTGTTTGCTTTTAGTCGTGTGTTTTCTTTTAAAGTCAAGTTAGTCCTAGGGGGTAAGGTGTACTTGGGAATTTTCTCAAGATTTCACTAACCACTCTTTGGTCCCGATTTCAGGAGGAGGTATTTCTTTGTCAAAACATTTGGATGATTGTGTGTTTTATACCAACCAAGCAACAGACATCTCTTATGGAATTAAAGGGACTTTCAGTCTAGAAATTCAAAGCCTAGACTAATAGGCTCTCAACACTTTGCAAATTTAAATATTTGATGGTGTTAGGTGTTGTTCAATTTCAAGTCAAAGATGATGAGAAATGATGCAAATTTTGACTAGTTCAAATAGGAAGGGTCTCCTCGAAAGGTTGCTAAGATCATTGTTTGGCATAAGAGTTTCTTAAAAGGTTCTAAAAGAGGAACACAAGGGATGTTCATAAGAGATCGAATCCAAGAAATGACATCGATTCCGGCTACACTATCTAAGCGTAGTCATGATACAGAAATTATAAAAAAAGAAAAAGAAAGAGATGGTGTTAAGTCAAAAAGATTCTACCGATCTGAAATGGCTAGAGGTGCATTACAAAATAAAGCGCCTTGTAGTCAAAAGTATTGTTTCATCAAAAGTAACATTTTAAATGATATGGAGCAATTATGCAAAAGGCCTAAAATTAAAAGAACGTGAAATCCCGCCAAGAGCCCTTGAACTGATTCTCTTATCTGGTCAAGCAATTGATTCACAAAGAGCCTTCGTGGAAATTCTAAATGAATGAATTGGGAGGGGTGGCAGATTGTTTTGAGTTGACAGAGGACTTTGAATGATGACATCCTGATATGTCAAAGAGAATGAATACACAATGCACACATTGAGTTTGTAGGTTTAGACTTCAAAAATTTGGATTGCAAGGTCATCTGAGATATGCTCGAGGTGTTCGAAGTTCAATTGGTGTTTGACACACAGTGGAAGAATGTTTGCTAATGAAGAAATGACTTGGTCATTTTTTCCTTTCTCGGGGCTATTTGTTGTGGTATTCACAACACACGCCCCATTCCTCACTAGGAATGGGGACCCCCTACTTTTTCTGACTCCCAGACTTATAGTTTAGGAGTCAGAAGAAGAAATCTCAGTTAAATAAGTTAGAGTAGAGAAATTGAAAATTGAAAAAAAATTAATTAAAAAAAAAAGTCTCGTGCATGCGCACATTGAGGCACATGCGCTTTGCAAAGACAAGAAAGGAAGGGAGGTTATAAAACCCCACTTTCCCCTTTTTTCACTTCATCTTTTTAGAGTACTGAGAGGAAGGTATGAAACCTCCCCCCTCCATCCCCATGAAATCTCACACTTGCATGCGTGCGCAAGAGAAGAAGTGCACGGCGTGTGCCCTTTTGGTGCACCCATGATGCACTACTGTTGTACCCTTCTTGGTGTATGCATAGTCGCCCCCGCATGCCCTTTTTGGACGTGTGGCAGTGCAGCCACTACGTGTGCCTTCTGGGAAGCGCACGGCTACTACTCTGTGCACCCTTTTGGACGTACGGTGGCACGGCCACTGCATGAGCCTTTTGAGCTGCGTGCGGCCACTGCTCTACGCTCCCTTAAGGATGCACGGTGGCATGGCCACTACATGCACCTTCTAGGCCACGCATGCCATGCTGTCGTAGTACCCTTTTGGATGCATGTACGTGGCCTCCGTCGTGCCCTTCTTGGTGCACGCGCAACCACCGCCACAAACCCCATTTTATTATTTTATTATTTTTTATTTTATTTTTTATTATTATTATTTTTTTTTAAATTTTTTTTTTTAATATATGATCAAAAACCAAAAAAAAAAAAAGAAAAAAAAAAAAGAAGAAAAAAATCACAACAAATAAAATAAGTTCTACAATATCGTTTTTCATTTTTTTAAAAATGTTTTATATGTATTTGGTAATTAATCATTTTTTTTCTTTGTGATGTGTAGGTAATATAATCAAATGGCATGCACATCTAGATCAACAGCAAAGCCAGTTGTGTACAAGTTCCAAGGTGTAACCTCGAAGTCACGATTGCACAATGAACACTCTGAGATCAAAGACACAGAACTTGGACACACGGACTTGGGAGAATTTTTGAGGGTTTGTAACAATCCAACCAATCCAACTGAAAGATCTTCTTTAAGATCTGCCTTAATCTAGTCTAGATTGGTAAATGCAGCATCACATCTTGGGACTGTTCAGTCAGCTAAATTGATTATGACCTTATCTCAACATTTTGTTCCTGAGGAAAGGGTGGTAAAGAGCATCACTGGGGAAGTGGTCTTAGATCTATGACCTAATAATATCAAGAGGGTTTTTCACCTACCCAGAGCTAATCAGTTTATCAGGCTTTCATATGAAGCAGTTGAAAGGTGTCATAAGGATCATCACAAGAAGGCCATCAACATCATATATTCCTCATACTTCATTGAGAAGCCATCTCAGGGAAAGATAATCAGTAAAGTAGATATGGCTCGAGGATACATGAAGGATGACATTGGATATTCAATCATTCTCCTTAGCAGAGTTATGGGATTGCCTGTAGTGGGTCATCTCGCTCCATTCATGGTTAACTTTATTGAAACCATCAGACAAGCAAAGATGCTACTGGATTGGGCCACCACACTTAGTGAGAACGTGTGTGATCAGTTGCGGATAGTAAAAGACAAGAAGAAGTTCTATATGACTTCTTATGTGGTATATCTACTTGTAGCAAGAGCCATCGACTACCTGGGTTGTACAAAAAGGGCAGTATGCAAGATCCTAACGCATGGCCATATATAGTTTATCCTCAGCTAGTTAAGAGGAAGCTCTCACCGCAAAGTAAAGAGTACAGGATTGTGAATGATGCCTTCATCTTTGCCATCATTCGATTTATCAAAGGAGATTATGGGAAGAGATTATCTGATGAAGCCAAGGCATAGATCAAAGCTCTTGGTGCATATTTCATCCAGTTTCAGACATACACATACATTCGGGTTGGTGGTGCATCCATTCATCCAAAGAAGCTTTCAAGGTACCCAAGTGACAAGTTGTTTCTAATGGAAATTTCTAGGTAGATTGAGTCAGCTTATGTGAGGATCAAGAAACAAAGAAGGCCTTGTTGGGATTGGCGATTTGTAATAGGATCATACCAAGTAAAGAGAAAGTAGGATATCTTGACTTTCAAGTGGGAATGGGATAACTATCCTCTCGAAGAATATAACTCTCCTCGTCCATTCTTCGACAATGTTGGTAAAGTGGAAAATATGGTAGGAAAAGAGTTCTACCGTGAGGACGCCATTGAAGATCTTTGGATGAATGCCTCAAATGACCATGATGTCTGTGTCAAGGACTATTGTAGAATGACTTTGTATTTAGTAGAGAAGGCTCTCCATTTGACCATCTCGAATGAGATAAGGCTACAAGATTCACAAGAGCTACTGGATCCCTTATTCAATATAGATAAAGTTGGCGAGAGGCCCATTCTGAATGCAGAAGTTGATAGGGAGGAAGGAGATGATATTAATAATCAAGCAAGACATGTCATCAGAATGACAAAGAGTTGGATCAAGAAACCCTTTCCACTTGATCCGATTCCAGAAACAGTGATATTCCATGCACATGCTCACCCAAAAAGGGTAAAGGGGAGGAAGGTCACAGTTCCTATTTTTGCACTCCAGTCTCCTATCAGGCCAGAAATAGTCTACCAGCTTGATCATCTAGTGGGATACTAACATCCATCAGAGAAGAAGAAGGAAAAGAGGAACAGAGCCTCTCCTCAAAGGATCCAGATAGAGCACATTGAAGAATAGGCCCCTTTGTAGCAACATGAATCTACTCTCCAGGACCCCCAAGACCATGGAATTTCTCATATCTAGGTTGATTTTCCATTACCTCCTATTTTGTCAAGCCAACAAGAAGAGGGAGAGATTCTAGAGACATCCATTCATCTGATGCATGAAGAGCCCGCTTCTCCTATGGTTCCATAGAAGCAAAGGAGGGCTAAGGTTAGAATGAACAAGAGGCAAAGAGTTCGTAAAAGATTAGTGGCTAATCCATCTATTCCTGAAACCAATCCTGAGGAAGAATCGGATTAGGATGAAATAGAGTCAGATGGGGAGGAAGAGCAAGTGCCTCTACAAGGAAGAACCTGACTGGCCAAAGCCACAGAATTGGAAAGAAAGAAGAATGTCACAAATACACCACCACCCACCCAAGCTGAAATAGTATAGATCTTTTCTTTGAAAGATGAAGTACAACGATGGGTGAATGAGCAAAGGGAGCTAGGTGATGATATTCTCCCCATTCCAAATTTTGATTTCATGCCAATGGGTACAGAATTGCTTGGAGATAAGATTAGAGATACTCCTACAGGTGAATTTCAACAGCAAGATTGGATGCAGATGCCACCTGAGACACAAGGTCCTCATCAAACTCCCCCATCTTACCTCAGGTTGTGATGGTAGATAGGGTTTCATTGACACCTCCACCTTCGAGTTTAGAGGAACATGTTCAGAAGGAATCATCATTACAAGGAGAACCAAAACCAAGGCCTACTAGTGAGCCATCAAAAGAGGCACGGGTAATGGAATGTATACAACAACCTTCCCAAGAAGTTCAGGATCAAACTAAAAGATCTATAGAAACTAAGACCATAGAAGAAGAACCCTCACAACAGGAGACTCCAAGTAAGAGCGATAGAGGGAAGGAGGTAGTTGAGCACATCCCTTCATCATCTAGAGCCAAGGTTCTAGAAACAAATATCCTGAGATGGTTCCGAAAAGAAATAATGAGAAGTGTTAAGCATCAATTCCTTGCTTCAAAGGATGATATTTGTGACATTGTAGAGATTTTCAACAAGCCTGACTCTCCATTATAGGATGCAACACCATTTGCATTCATTACCACTACTCAGAATTAGGACTTATTTGCACAAGTGTCTCATCCTCTTAAAGGTACAGATGAAGAAGCTATCAGCCTTCAGGATTATGAATTGAAGGATGTCATGTTAGGGAAGCCTACATGGGATACTTCTCGACAGATGATGACTATGGGATTCAAAGAGGTTCTTAACCATATGAAACATGATGAGATTGAAATAAGAGCACTTTGAAGGCAAGTTGAGATCTTCAAAGGATATCTAGCTGAATTTATTGGTCCTCTTGATTCTGAATGCCCTGAGGAGACTTTGACTACCATTCTTAAAGAAGGGGAAGGTGTACGGTTCAGTCCATTTTTGAGAGCTTGTCAGGATTGGCAAGACAGCCTTTAGGATAGGGGTGTGACTATAATTATAGGAATTCTGGAATTATTGCATGCTACACAAGACAATGTTGATAAGATCGTGGAAATTTTGAGATAGGACTTTAGTATTATGGATGAGGTATAGGTTTGGAGCAAGGATTTGCAAATTCTACAGGCCATAAAAGGACAAAGGTACCACATTCTGATTGATGTATATACTGGAGAAGAGCTAGACATGATAGATGATTGGATAGAAAATATTGCAGAGGGAAATAAAGTGATGGAAACATTGCATGATGAGATACATAGGCTCAAGGACCAAGCTCGAGAGTGAATTTTGGAAGCAAAAAAGTTATATAGTGATTCATGCTTGGATATTTTTGAAGATGAAGAATAAGAGAAGCTTTTACTAGTTAAGGTTTTTGTAGAAAACTTTAGAAGGACTTTAGAGGAAGCATCCATTGATGAAGACATCAAACAAGCCTTCAAGACAAAAGAAGCATTGTTAGAGTTGGATACCAAACTCGAGGATTTTGCAGAAACTCGAATTGAGGTGGACAACTATACATAGAAGGTCAAAGATAAGTATGAGGATTTGGATCTTCCTGATGCTTCTAAGATTACTAAGATTATAGAGAAATTCAAGGGAAAACATCCAAACATATGTTTAGGATAAAGATGAGCAAAACCCAGTTGCTAGAATTTCAATTTTGACACTTAGTGAAATTTTGAGATTTTGACACAGTCAAGGTCTGCAGCTCCGCAATTCAGAGGTGCACCGACAATTGATTGTCAGTTCCAGAAATACCACTTTCCATGCATTGGAAATGCATTTTAATGGCAAATTAACTCCGACACACATCAAGTGAAGGGCCAACTTCTATTTTTGGTGTCTCCATGCACTTCTACTTTGACTAATGGCTTCCTCCTACTTTCTCTCTCATGCTTTCATTGTTTTTTACATGTAAAGGGCTCATGCATCCGATTAATGAATAAAATATGGATGAAGTCCCTCTGAGCACCAGTTAGATTACCAGTTTGTATATATATAGTTTGTTTTAATTTTTTTAAAGCATTTTATTGCATCAAGATATCTCTCACTCTCAACACAAATTGAGGATATGATTTCTTATAAATACCCCATTGTAAAATATAAAAAGGGCCACTGTTATTATGCAATAAAATTATGCTTTTGGTGTGAGCATTCAGAGTTTAGTTATTCTTTCCTGGATGTGTCATTGTTTTGTTGATTTTATTCATGAGATTGTGATTCAGCCAAAGGTTTATTGTGTTGTTTTTGGTTGTGCGATCTTTTAGTTCTTGTGTTTTCTACAGATATATAATTTTTGTTGACGTAATGAGCTTGAGAAGAGATCACCCGATTATGTCTACATAGCTTTTTGTCTCACATGAGTGCACTTTCTATAGCCTTGCAATTTGATGAAGAGTGAAACATCATTTGATTTGTTAAATATTCTCACCGACGATTGCATCAGTGGATTCTAGGAAGTGCTTCTCCTATTTTCATTAGTTTCCTACCAATTTCTTCAAAGGTTTAACTCGCAGCTTGTTGTGTTTTGTAGCTTATGTCCATTTAGGAATTTCAATTTCAAGTTATTTGATTTTATGTTATTTGCTTTTAGTTTCACTATTTTCTTTGCTAACCCCCTATTAGAATAGGACCTCATAGTAGTTGCGTTGTTAGAGTTGCATTTATTGAAAAATAGAAAATACAAAAATATTGTTCTTTTGGTGTGATATTTTGAGACAGCAAATAGATTTTACTTAATTCCAAGGTAAAAGAGTATTTGGAACCAGCAAAGGCTTCCTCATGAACATTCACATTTATCTTCTACTGAGTGGATTTTGGTACGTCGCAAGACAAACACTGAACCTTGGTGTGGATCCTTAAAAAGATTTAATTTTCAAAAGAGGAATTACACTATGGATTCCTATCATTGACCTCGTGCAAAATGAATGCCCAACAATTGGCTCCTAAATCCATGAACCATTGTAAAGTTGATTGTTTTAGTCTTGCTAGAGACAACTTGAGCTCATGGGCATCAGTGTTATAGTCAAAGCTATGGTAAAGTATATCAAACTCAAACAAGAAAGTACCAAGAGCTTCAGGTGTAGGGCCATAGAGCTTTGGAAGAGTAGCTTTAGGTATATTTTTTAGATTAGCATTGGTTATGAGGCTTGGGAAAGGAAATGGAAAAGTAGTTTATGCCATTATTGGAGGTATTTGATTATGGGTTTGTTGCTAAAAAGGAACATTGAGTATTGGATTGTTAACAATAGGTGGAATTGGACTAGAACTACCAAGAAATCTAGCCAAAACTTAAGAAAAAGGTTGAAGACCACTTGTTTCCAAGGGTTGTGCTCTAGAGGAAGATTATGTAGGAAAAATAGGCCTTGCATCCTCAAAAGGAAACTCAACTTCTTCTTCAATTTCTTTGTTCAAATTAACAGACTACAATGGAAGAAATCTACCATATTCATCTCATTTTCTTCCTCTTTGATGCATCTAATTGAATTCTTCACACTTGTGAAGAAACTTTTAGGACTGCAAATCTCTAAAAGAACTATGACCCAAAAACATTCCTAGCATGACACCATCCCCAGCAATGGTGCCAAAAATGGTCTGCCTCATAATAGGTGTGTTATAATCATGCCTAAGGTCTTATCTAGGAATATTATATTCAATCTAAGGATTATTCTCCCTACCATGAGGTGCATTTAATTTTTCAACCTAGGGACGTATACTTGAAATGGTTGGCATAGTATGTGTACTAGGTTTCTTAAAGAGTCATTATGCTTCTGCTGTAGGAAAGTAAAATGAAAGGAAATAACCTACAGTAGTGCTACAAAAAATTAACACACTTAACTCTTCATTGAAATGACTACAAGAAATACAATTAAATGCTAACCTATATTCCAACTTAGACCATCCACTATAACTATTCTCATAGATGTTATAGGAACATTCACAAAGTATGATACTGTAGGAGGAAACTTACAACTTCTATTTGAAATACTAGAAATGCTAGAAGTAAATCTACACTACTCTAGTCTAATCCACCTCCCAAGTGGGCTCCCTTGGTCATCTTCTAGTAATCTACTAACATAAAATGTAAATTGAGAATTATTTCATTATATTCCAAAATTCCTTACATAAGAACAATACATTAAACTGTAAAATAATTCACTACGAGAGTCAACGGTTTCCTTTCATAAAATTTCTTCCAACCTTCTAAAATTATCAATCTAATCCCTATAAATATGTGATTGACACTTATTCTAAAACAAGGAAGAAAATAAACTAACTACAAATCTACCAAAGAAAAAGAAGGAAATATAATAGTTCACAGTACAATTAATAAAGTCTAGATAACCATGTCAACACAATAGTAAACATAAAGAAAATACAATAACTTTTCATCCCTGTAATCATGGAATAATGGCTCCTCCTTTGTAGTAGCCATGTATCCTAATACCATTATGGTTCTTCCACCGTAACTAGACTTTAATGTTCCTCTTTGAATGTTATCGACCATCTCTAGCTTCTTCCCTATCATGTTAGTTATGATGCAAAAATATTTGCAAACAAGTGTAATCAAATTAAATCCAAATATTAGAACACACATTCTGATTGTTGTATAAAATATTGCATTATCTATATGATATTGGATAAATATGACATACTATCTACCCATAGTTTAATGTTTCTATCTGGACTTAATCATAGGTTCAACTAAACATAAGTTCATAAATGTCTTGGTAGTGTTAAAATAAAGTATTTTAAAATTATCATAAAATAGAGGCAATAATTAGCCTCATTAGCCATAGAAATATTTTACCTCACTAGATGATCTTGAAGTAGGCCAATTTAGTATGGCTTCTACCTTTGAGGGATCCATACTTAGGTTTGTCTTGGACATGACATACCCAAGGAATACAAATTCCTCCTATAAGAATGCACACTTGTTGAAATTGATCTTTAATTGCTCCTCATGTAACCTCTTCTATCAAGATGCATTATATGTTCTTCTTTATCTTTACTAAAAATGAATATATCATCCAAGTAAACAACATTAATATGATGCAAAAATATTTGCAAACAAGAATAATAAAATTAAATCCAAATATTAGAACACACATTCCGATGGTTATATGAAATATTGCATTATCTATATGATATTGGAAAAATATGACATACTATCTACCCATAGGCTAATGGTTCTATCTAGACTTAACCATAGGTTCAACTAAACATAAGTTCATAAATGTCTTGGTAGTGTTAAAATAAAGTATTTTAAAATTATCATTAAATAGAGGCAATAATTAGCCTCATTAGCCATGGAAACAGTTTACCTCACTAGATGATCTTGGAGCAGGACAATTCAGTATGGCTTCTACCTTTGAGGGATCCATATTTAGGTTTGTCTTGGAGATGACATACCCAAGGAATACAAATTCCTCCTATAATAATGCACACTTGTTGAAATTGATCTTTAACTGCTCCTCATGTAACCTTTTCTATCAAGATGCATTATATGTTCTTCTTTATCTTTACTAAAAATTAATATATCATCCAAGTAAACAACAAAAATAATATTTATGAAAGGTTTGAGGGCTTCTTTCATTAACCTCATAAAGGTACTTGGAGCATTGGACAAGCCAAAGGACAATTCAACCCATTCAAACAATCCTTTATTAGTCTTGAAGGCACTTTTCCAATCATTCCCCTCTCTGATCCTTATCTAATTGTAGTCACTCTTCAAGTCAATTTTGGAAAAATACTTTGCACTCCCAAAGAAACCCATGAGATCTTCAAATATAGGCATTGGGAACCTATATCTGATAGTTATCTTATTGATTTCTCTGGAGTTAGTGCATAATCTCCATGTACCTTCCTTCTTTGGAGAAAGTACTATTGGAATAGCACAAGAGCTAATACTTTCCTCATAAAACCCTTCTCTAGTAGACCTTGTATTTGCCTAGCCACTTCTACATTTTTCTTTGGTGTTAGTTTGTAGGCTACCTTATTAGGCAATGTGGAACTAGGGATGAGGTTAATACAGTGGCAAATCTCCCTCATAGGTGGTAAGGTGTCTATCTTTTCATCAATAATTATACCTTTGTAGTGGTCTAATAGGTCTGTAACTTCCTTTGGATCTACTTTCCCAACTAGCTTTACTATTGTTTTTAGTTTCACAATTATGGATTAAAAAAAATGGGGCATTCTCCTCCTTCAGGGCTTTCAAGAAATCTCTCCCCAACTAGGGCCACACTATTACTCAAGGCTCTTACCCCTTCATCCTCAGGCAATGGTGTCATAGTATAACTTACCTCATCTTTAGTTAAAGTATATACATTCTTTTTTCCCTCATGATGGGCAACAACATCATATTGTCATAGTCTCCCTAAAAGGAGTTGGCATGCATCCATGTTAGTTACTTCACCCAAGACCTTGTCTTTATATTATCGTATCTAGACTTCTACCCAACATTGCTCATTTACTATGGTTTGTTAGTCCTTATTTGGCTAAGACACCTCATAAGGCTTTGACAATGGACATTTCTTCAAGACAAGCTTATTAATCATTTGTATTGGTGTTAAGTTCTTTGTTGAACCAAAATCAACAATAACCTTACAAACCTAGCCATTTAACTTGAAGTGTGTCCTTAATAAGGTTTTCCTTAGGGTAGGCTCCTTATACATTGGCATTTTCAAGAGTGTTCTATTGAATAGGATGCATTCTCCTTGCTGTAGCTCAGTAGGTCTAGAAATTCTTGAATGGTAAGAGGTCACACTTTGATAGTCCTCCTCTTGGGCAAGTTGTACTCTTTTTCCATTGCTTTGGTGGCTTGTGTTTTCTCCACTATTGCTTGAAAATCTGAAGGACTGATGACCCACTTGGTTGTTGGAAAACCATCTTCCAGTGAATACATGATTACCTCTCCCATTTGATCTCCCCCTACTATTTCCTCATCCTCCTTTGAAGATTCTTCTAGAGCTTGTGTCTTTATCATTATCCTAACTATTTGACTCTTCTTGAGGTCTTGGTGTTGAACCACTTCCTTGGAACCTTCCTCTACCTTTGAAGTTAGTTCTTGTCCCTTTATTATAATCATTATTCCTCTTGATTTTATATTTAATCTTAAGAGCAAGTTGATAGTATTTGTGTACTAATTCCACTTATGCTAGATTTAGTTCATCTTGTATGTTGTACCTGAGGTCATTTATATACCTAACAAGATTTTTTTAAAAAAAATTCATATATCTTAGCCTAAGAGTCAATGTATAAAACTCTTGGGTGTAGGTGCTCACATCCATTTCACTCTATTTAAGATTTTGCAATTTCATATGGATCATAACTTCATAGTCATCAAGAACAAATTGTTTCATTATCTCTTCTATCATCCTCTTCCTTGTGGATATGGTTTGTTTTCCTCTTCCATCCTTTCAATTTGAAGGAACTTCTACTATCTCAATGTTGGTCCCTTCATTTTAGACTATTTTGTCTTCACTTTCTAACTTGCAAGGATCTCATACTCAAAATAGTTTTCAAGGGCTTCTAGCTACTCCATGCATGTGTCTAGCTCCATTTTCCCATCAAACATGGGAAAATATCCTTTTTTCTTTCTTTCCTACCCTCTGTAGGGATTCTACAATCATTCTCTAATCTTCAAGTACATGAGGCAAATCATGTTCCTCCTCTTATTCTCCCTCAGATTCTCCATGGTCTCCTTTGCACACTTGCCCCTTCAACTTCTCAATCCTTATTCTCATAGTCTTGTTTTCTTTTATCATGGTTTTACTCTTATTGATATGCTCTTTGATAATATTTCTCAATTCTATATTAGTGATCCTCAAGGGAACATACTCCTCTATCATTTCCACTAGAAATTAGTGGCTCTAATACCACTTGGTATAGAGGTCTTCAGCAAAAGTGTGAATGAGTTCATCACTCAATCCTTCAAGGAAACCTTGTACCTTCACAAGACTACCGAAGACTCCATTTTTCCACCCTTATACTTTCCACAAAATTCTAGAACAACCTATTTTAACTTCTCCACAAACATCACCAAGTGACTGTAAAAGCCAACTTTGGATCTTAGGGCACAAACTTAGAAATTGTCACTACCAAACTCCCTAACTCCAACCAATGTTTGAAACACTTCAATAGATACACAAGGACAAAGATTCCACTCCAGTTTGGATTCCCCAACTTCTAAAATTATCAAATGCACTAAGAGGCCTAATTATTCCTAGTAGTACTTTTATGAGTTTTAGGGAAATAACTTGGAAATTTTCCGAAGAACTTGACAAACAAATTATAGATTCAATTAACCTTTTGGGCCTGTTATCTATCCCCCAACTTTCAATTCTCTAACCTACTCTAGCATCCCTAAACTCACACAGCCTTCTTAGGCCTAATGAACTAAAAAGAGGCTAGGAACACCTAGAAAATAGAAAGAATGGGTTCCTATGAACAAGAATTGATGTGGAAGGTCTTCATCTAACTTATCTCAACTTGAAAAAATCATCTACCAAGTTCTATAATTCCATCTCTTCATATACCGTACAAAACCTCACCAAATTGGTTGAATATATCTAAATATTCACCTAGGACTCAATCATAGGACCTTCAGATCTTCTAATATAAAACTACAACTTAGGAATCTATTAGTATATGTCCTAACCTTATAAAATCTAGGAGGCCATTGAATTTTAACCATGGAGTTATAAGCTAGGACTAAAAGCCATTAAAACCCTCAATTTTAGGGTTTACTCAACCAATCTCATAAAAAAATAAAGTCAAATGTTATGGAATTAGGATTCAAAACTCTATCTAATCATGCCATCAAATCCAGTGACCCAATCTATACAATTTTGTACACAAATTAAATACTCAGAAAATCTACTTGTTTCTCCTTAAAGTTGACTTCTCTATATAGTACTTCATACCCCTTTTGTTTTGAGAGTGTGGATGCCTAAATACATCATTCCCAATGGTTTCAACTGATATATGAAAAGTTGGTACTGTTGGGTGAAAAGTTGAACTTTTTGATAAAATGTTGTCAACAACAAAAATTGCAAATTAACAACTTTTACAATTTTTCATGTATGGCCTTATTACTTGATCATTTACCTTTCTACAAACCTTATTAAGTGAAATTGATTATAAAAATATATTAAAGACTCCTATTTACTCAAAATATATAATTTTAGGATCCTTTTGGACTAAGTGAAGTTAAGTTTATAAGCACACCTAAATTTTTGTGACCAAACATAGGATCATTGCTTATTACATACCAAAACAAAATCAAAATATTTTTTTTGCAAATCATTACATGTCTTATACAATGTAACTATATGCCTTGATCCACTTTTTTTTTAGTTTAATCACCTTTCTACCCTCTCAGAGAGAGAGAGAGAGAGAGAGAGAGAGAGAGAGAGAGAGAGAGAGAGAGAATAGGGGAAAAGGGAGAGGGAGAGGGAGAGTGAGAGAGAGAGTGTGTGTGAGAGAGAGATTAGGGGATCAGAGAGGATGGGATAGGGAGAGGGAGAGATTTTTCACATAGTGTGTATGCACTATAGTGCATGTGCGCTTTATAGTGCATACACACTATATGAAAACACCAAAAAATGGCTATAATGAAAGTTTGGGTCCCTATTGACCCATATTATCTTTTTTATATGTTGTTTTCTCTACTCTTCCAATAGGGAACATGGGTTTCATGATATTGGAATAGAAAACACCAAATTTAATCATTGGATACACTATTTGAAAGCTTTCTTAACATTCTTTCATGCTATTGGAAGCTAGAAAATACCAAATTCAATCATTCAATACACTATTTGAAGGCTTTTTGAACATTTTTTTATAGAAAAAGGTTAGTGTTGTCCTTTTTAAATATTCTTTGTTTCTATAGAGAGAAATTGCATTATAATTTGACAAGTTGTTTAATATATAGTGAATTCATTGAAATTTGTATGTTTGAATGAACTTTTATTTGAAAATGGTTAGAAATTTGATAAGTTGTTTGATATATATTGTGTATTCATTAAAATTATTATAATTTGTATATGTATTTGAATGATTTGTTATTTACAAATTGTAAGTAATTTAGATGTTTGAATAATTTGACATATCAAAATCATCATCATGCAATGGAAGAAACCAAAAACTCAAACAATGGAAGAGAGGGGGCAATATATGGAAATTAAAAGAGATAAAATGAAACTACTATATGGGCAAAGAAAATTGCAATGAAATAATGAAGAATTGTCTTTCAAAAAGGAACACAAACCACCAATACAAAGAAACAAAGAGGAAGAATTGGAAAGACAAAAAGAATGAATAAGACTCTTCTGCTCAAGAACACAATTTAATTGTAAAGCTATGTCATCTTCCAATGTTGGATTCATATCATCATCTTATGTTGAAGAGACACTAATTTCTACATCTAACAATGTACACACTCCATCATGTCATGTTGAAGGAACAACATCAACACATCAAGTAGGTGATATTCCATCTTTTGTACCCTATTGCAAAAGCACATCCTCTTCAGTCCAAGCTACACAAAATACTTAGCCTTATGTTGATGTTCAAAATATTGAGGGAATGGAAGAGATTATAACATCTTCTATAATTCATTTTAGAAGATCAAAATATTTGAATAATATTGATACTAATATTTTGAAATCAATTCCTGATAAGATTAACAAGTGTACTTGTCAAAAAAAAGTTAATCATGTGTGGAGATTATTCTTTGAAGAGTTAAATATTATAGATCAATGCCAATTATTTTTTAAAATAATGAGGAATTTGAAATTTAGGCCAATCATGAAGATTTTTGGGCTAAGAACGATGGATAATTCAAATGAAAAAAGTATTGTAAACATTCAAATGAGTTCATATGACAAACTGGGTTCTAAATCATGCACCAAAGATAGTGATATCACAAGACATGTACTTACATCAACAATAACAAGTACCCAAATGAAGAAAGTTGGACTAGTGAGAAAGACAAGAAAAACATTGAAAATTGGTAGAGGTACTTTAAGAAGAGCCATGGTAAGGTGTGACAAAGTAAAAGATCCAACAAAAAATGAGTTATGGATATCTAGCAAGAGACTACTATGAAAGGATAAAGAAATTAGAGAAGCTATGAACTCATTGATTGAATATTTTGGGACAAATAACATATGTTTTTTCCCTAATCAAATAGATGTTGTGAAAAGAGGATTATTAGCTGAAATCACGATCCACATGCGAAGCATTTTTTTTGGACTCAACTAAGATACAATTTTTTGAAAAATTTACTGGTATGTAGCCTCAAATTCAAACAAGTCAAAAAAAATTTGAGATGGATAAACCTTTTTATGTGAAGATAAATCACACATGCAAAACTTTTTATAGGATACATATTGAATTTTCTAACCATTTTACAACAAAAATTACAAATTAACAACTTTTAAAATTTTTCACATAGGGCCTTATTACTTGATCATTTTCCTTTCTACAAACCTTATTTATTGAACTGATTATAAAAATATATTGAAGACTGTTACTCAAAATATACAATTTTAGGATCCTTTTGGACTAAGCCAGCTTAGGTTTATAAACACAATTGAAGTTTTGTTACCAAATAGAGGATCATTTCTTATTACATACCAAAATGAAATTAAAACATCTTTTTTATGGATCATTACATGTCGAAGACAAGGTCACCATATGCCTTGATCCACATTGTTTTTAGTTTAATCACCTTGGTGCCTTGAGAGAGAGAGAGAGAGAGAGAGATGGGGATGGGAGAGGGTGGAATAGGGAGAGAGAGATATTTTTCACATAGTTTTTATGCACTATAGTGCTTGTGCACTTTATAGTACATATGCACTATTTGAAAACACCAAAAAATGGCTATAACAAAAGTTTGGGTCCCTACTGACCCATATTCTTTTTTTTATATATTTTCTACTCTACTCTTCCAATAGAAAACATGGGTTTCGTGATATTGGAAGCTAGCAAACACCAAATTTAATCATGTAGGGCCCATTTTTCGTTGCACCAAAAGCCATGACTGTTAGTGAACATGGAACACCACATAATTAACCACCTGTGGGCAGGGGAGCGCGTCGCATCACCCAACAATCTCCCCCTCGATGCACATACCAGGTGCTTACGCGGGTCGGGAAGGCACCGGGGAGATTTGAACCCATCACCAAGCCAAAACCAGGCTCTGATACCAATTGTAGGGCCCATTGCCATTGCACCAAAAGCCATGACTATTAGTGAACATGGAACACCACATAATTAACCACCTGTGGGCAGGGGAGCGCGTTGCATCACCCAACAAATCATTGGATACACTATTTGAAGCCTTTTTAACATTCTTTCATGCTATTGGAAGCTAGAAAATGTTAGAAAATGTTAGTGTCATCCTTTTTAAATATTCTTTGTTACTATATAGACAAATTGCATTATAATTTAACAAGTTGTTTAATATATAGTGAATTCATTGAAATTTGTATTTTTGAATGAATTATTATTTGGAAATGTTTAGAAATTTGATGAGTTAATTAATATATATTTTGTATTCATTGGAATAATTTTTATTTGTATATGTATTTGAATGATTTGTTATTTGCAAATTGTAAGTAATTCAGATGTTTGCATAATTTGATATATAGAAATCATCATCATGCAAATGGTAGAAACCAAAAACTCAAACAATAGAAGAGAGGGAGAGATATATGGCAATTAAAAGAGATAAATTGAGACTAATACATGAACAAAGAAAATTGTAATGAAATAATGAAGAATTGTATTTTGAAAAGGAACACAAACCACCAATATAAAGAAACAAAGAGGAAGAATTGGAAAGACAAAGAGAATGAATGAGACTCTTATGCTCAAGAAGACAATTTAATTTTAAAGCTACACCATCTTCCAATTTTGGAGTCATATCATCATCTCATGTTGAAGAGATACTTATTTCTATATCCAACAATGTACACAATCCATCATATCATGTTGAAGGCACAACATCAACATAGGTGATATTTCATCTTTTGCATCTTATTGCCAAGGCACGTCATCTTTGGTCCAAGCTACACAAAATAATTAACCTTATGTTGATGTTTAAAATATTGAGGGAATGGAAGAGATTATCACACCTTCTAGAATTCATTTTAGGGTATGTGCAAGATCATGGTCAACCAAACTATGGCCTTAAGTGGCAGTGAAAAACCAACAAATTAGGGTTATGTCAACTTCACACATAATTTTAAAGTGGTTGTAGACTTTATATCAAAGAGTTGTAAGAAAATAATCTATAGAAAATTAATCTAGTTTCTAAATTACCAGGCCTTATTTGGAGAAAAAGATAATTGATTGGTCAAAAGTTTAGATTTTAATGCAGTATTGCAAAAATTCCAAGACAAATAAAAAGTAGGTGTATATCTGACCACCTGAATCAAAATAAAATGATAATATTTTTTTAATATAATTATATATATAAAAAGTAGACTCATGGCCGGATGTGATACATAATTTTTGGTATTTTTATTCTAAATAAATATTTAAATATGGATTTTCTACTAAAACATTTTTGGAAAAGAGATACTCCTGTGTTTGACCATCTTAACTAATAGAAAACATTACCAAATTTTATTTTATTTTTTATTTTTCTTATACTAGGCAAAGCATAAAATGTGATGCAACTTTTGGATTTAAAAAATGTTATACCATTTGAAAGTTATAGCCATTTTTCAATCAGTATGTCAATCAGCACTTTACAATCATCTTCATTGAAAATTAACTAATAAATGCTTATTGAACTTAGAAATTGACAGCAATTATATCGATGGAATCTCGAGAGTATTATAAAATAACCACTTTCCTTTCATTCAATTTCGATGAAAATAGCATTGTCAGATGGCTACCTGAAGTTTGAGTGTGAGTGAAACCCTTCTCAAACACAGTTTTTGGGTTGATCGAATAGGCTTTGTAAATACCAAGGCTAATCATATACTCAAATTCAAATCGGGTATCTGATTAGGTCTCAGATTTTTCAATTGAAATTTGGAGGAAAATTTGAAAGGAGAGATTTTCCAATGTCAAATTTGGAGAGAGGGAAATTTGAAAGGAAATAAATTTAAGAGGGAAACCTTAGAGTGTTTTAGAGAAAAATTTATTTGGGGGAAGTGTGGACATTGATATTATTATTATCAACTATTATTATTATATATGATTATAATTATTATTATATTATAGTAATATGTATGATTATTATTATTAAATATAATATAGTAATATATATGATAAATATTATTATTATTACATGTATATAGCAATATTATATAACTATTATTATATATAATAATGTATATGGTTATTATTATTAAATCTATAATCTAGTAACATTTATGATTATTATTATTATATAATCTAATAATATATTATTATTATATTAAAATATACAATATTATATTATTATTAAATATAATATTGCATTAAAATGTATCAAAAAACTTATGTCCCTTTTTGACACATTTCATAACAACATGTGTCCCTAGAGCCCCTAGTGACCCCTTTCGATGCATTCCCAATGGGTCCCTAGGGGTCAAAGGTTAACTTATGAACCCTCTCGATGCATTAGAACAAACCAAATGCATCCCTAGGGGTCTTAGGACCCCTAGGGACATAGGTTGTCATGAAATGCATGGAGAGGTGTCATAGGTCATCCTATAGCACCTTTTGACCCATATAAATGACTATAATATGTCCTTAGGGGTCTGAGGACCCATAGAGACATATGTCATCATTGAATGTGTAGAAAGAGGTCATAGGTCAGCTTATCATCTCTTTCAATCTATATAAACAATTATAATATATCCTTAGGGGTCCTAGGAAATCTAGAGACATATGTTGTAATAAAATGTGTCGAAAGGGGTCACAGGTCATCCTATGGCCCCTTTCAAACCATATAAAAAATTCTAATATGTCCCTAGGGCTCCTAGGACAGCTAGAGACAAACATCATTGTGGAACATGTCAAAAGGGATCATACATCATCTTATGGCCCCTTTTGACACATATAAATGATTCTAATATGTCCTTAGGGGTCCTACGCCCCCTAGGGACATATGTTGTAACAAAATGTGTCGAAAGGGGTCATAAGTCATCCTATGGCCTTTTTCAATCCATATAATAGATTGTAATGTCCCTAGGGGTCCTAGGACCCCTAGTGACATATGTCATCATAGAATGTGTCGAAAGAGGTCATAAGTCATCCTACGACCCCTTTTGACCCATATAAATAATTATAATATGCCCATAGGGATCTTAGGACCTCTAAAGAAATAAGTTGTAATAAAATGTGTTGAAAGGGGTCATAGGTCATCCTATGGCCCCTTTTGACCCATATAAATGATTCTAATATCTTCCTAGGGGACCCCTAGTGACATATGTCATCATAGAATGTGTCGAAAGAGATCATAGGTCATCCTTTGGCACCTTTCAACCCATATAAATAATTATAATATGTCCATAGGGGTCCTAGGACCCCTAGAGACATATGTCATCATGGAATATTTCAAAAGGGGTCATAGGTCATTCTATGGCCCCTTTCAACGCATATAAATAATTTTAATATGTCCCTAAGGGTCTATGACCCATAGCGACATATGTCATCACGAAATGTGTCGAAAGGGGTCATAGATCATCCTATGGCTCTTTTTAATCCATATAAACTATTGTAATATGTACCTAGGGGTCCTAGGGCCCCTAAAGACATATGTTGTAATAAAATGCCTAGAAAGACCTATAACCCCTTTCGACCCATATAAACAAATGTAATATGTCCCTAGGGGTTCTAGGACCCCTAGCGACATATGTTGTAATAAAATATATCGAAAAGAGTCATAGGTCATCTTATGGCCCCTTTCGACCTATACAAATGATTATAATATGTCCCTAGGCATCCTAAGAACCCTACAGACATATGTCATGATGGAATGTGTCAAAAGGGGTCATAGGTCATCCTATGCCCATTTTGACCCATATGAATGATTGTAATATGTCCCTATGGGTCTTAGGACACCTACTGACATATGTCATCATGGAATGTGTTAAAAATGGTCATAGGTCATCCTATCACCCCTTTCGACCCATATAAAAGATTGTAATATGTTCTTAAGGGTACTAAGACCCATAGAGACATATGTCATCATTGAATCTATCAAAAGGGGTCATAGGTTATCTTATCACCCCTTTCGACCCATATAAACAATCATAATATATCCCTAGGGGTCCTATGACACCTAGAGACATATTTTATAATAAAATATGTCGAAAGGAGTCATAGGTCATCCTATGGCCATTTTCGACTTATAAAAATGATTATAATATGTTTCTAGGGGTCCTATGACCCTTAGAGACATATGTCATCATGGAATGTGTTGAAATGGGTCATAGGTCATTCTATGGCCCCTTTCAACCCATATGAATGATTGTAATATGTAACTAGGGGTCCTAGGACACCTATTGACATATGTCATCATGAAATGTGTCAAAAGGGGTCATAGGTCATCCTATGGCCTCTTTTGCCCTATATAGCCAACTATAATATGTCGTTAGGGGTCCTAGGAACCCTAACAACATATGTCATTATGGAATGTGTTGTTAGGGGTCATAGGTCATCCTATGGCCCCTTTTGACCCATATAAATGATTGTAATATGTCCCTAGGGGTCCAACATATGTTGTAATAAAATGTGTCGAAAGTGGTCATAGATCATCTTATGGGCCCTTTCGACCCATATATATGATTGTAATATGTTCCTAGGGGTCCTCAGACCCCTAGAGACATAGGTTGTAATAAAATGTGTCGAAAGGTCTCACAGGTCATCTTATAACACCTTTCTATCCATATAAATAATTATAATCTCTGGCAGTCCTAGGACCCCTAGAGACATATGTAATAATAAAATGTGTCGAAAGAGTTCATAGGATGACCTATGACCCCTTTTGACCCATATAAATAATTATAATATGTCTTTAAGGGTTCTAGGACCCCTACACACATATGTTGTAATAAAATGTGTCGAAAGGGCTTATAGGTCATCCTATGGCCCCTTTCAACTTATATAAATGATTGTAGTATGTCCCTAAGGGTCCTAGGACCCCTAAAGACATATGTTATCATGGAATGTGTCAAAAGGGGTCATAAGTCATCCTATGGACCCTTTCGACCTATATAAATGATTGTAATATGTTCATAGGGCTCATAGGACCCCTAGCGACATATGACATCATGGAATGTGTCAATAGGATTCATAGGTCATCTTATGGCCCCATTTAACCAATATAAATTATTGTAATATTTCTCTAAGAGTTCTAGGAACCATAGAGACACATGTCATCATAGAATCTGTCGAAAAGAAGTCATAACTCATCATATGGCCCCTTTCAACCCATATAAACAATTTTAATATGTTTGTAGCGGTCCTAGGACCCCTAGAGACATATGTTGTCATGGAATGTGTCAAAAATGTTCTAGGTCATCCTATGGCCCCTATCAATACATATAAATGATTTTAATATATCCCTAGAGACATATGTAATCATTGAACATGTTGACAGGGGTCATACGTCATCCTATGGCCCCTTTCGGCCAACACAAATGATTGTAATATGTACCTAGAGATCTTAGGATCCCTAGAGACAAATTTCATCATGGAATGTGTCGAAAGGGCCTATGGCCCTTTTCTACCCATATAAACGATTGTAATATGTCTCTAGGGATCCTAGGACCCCTAGGGACATATGTTGTAATAAAGTATCTTGAAAGGGGGCATGGGTCATCCTATAGCCCCTTTCGACCCATATAAATGATTATAATATGTCCCTAAGGGTCCTAGGACCCCTAGCAACATATCTCATCATGGAATGTGTCAAAAGGGGTCATAGCTCATCCTATGGCCCCTTTTCACCAATATAAACAATTGTAATATGTCATTAGGGGTCTTAAGAACCCTAGTGACATATGTCATCATGGAATGTGTGTAAAGGGGTCATAGGTCATTCTACAGTCCCTTTTGACCCATATCAACTATTGTAATATGTCCTTAGGGGTCCTAGGACCTTTAGAGACATACGGTGTAATACAATGTGTTGAAATCGGTCATAGGTAATCTTATGGCCCCTTTTCACCCATATAAATGATTGTAATATGTCCCTAGGGGTCTGTCATATGTTGTAATAAAATGTATCAAAAGTAGTCATAGGTCATCCTATGGCCCCTTTCGACCCATATAAATAATTGTAAAATGTCTCTAGGGGCCCTAGCACACCTAGAGATATAGGTTGTAATAAAATGTGTCGAAAGGGGTCATAGGTCACCCTATGACACCTTTCTACCTATATAAATAATTATAATATGTCTCTAGGTGTCCTAGACCCCTAGAGACATATGTTGTAATAAAAATTTTTGAAAGGGGTCGTAGGTCATCCTATGACCCCTTTTGACCCATATAAAAAATTATAATATGTCTCTTAGGGTACTAGGAATCCTAGACACATATTTTGTAATAAAATGTGTCAAAAGGGCTAATAGGTCATCCTATGGCCCCTTTTGACCCATAAAAATAATTGTAATATGTCCCTAGGGGTCCCAGGACCCCTAAAGACATATGTCATCATGGAATCTATCGAAAGGGGTCATAGGTCATCATATGGCCCCTTTCAACCTATATAAATGATTGTAATATGTCCCTATGGGTTGTAGGACCCCTAGTGATATATATCATGATGGAATCTATCAAAAGGGGTCTAGGTCATCCTATGGCCCCTTTCAACTCATATAAACAATTGTAATGTGTCCCTAAGGGTCCTAGGAACCATAGACACACATGTCATCACAAAATGTGTCGAAAGGGGGTCATAGGTCATCTTATGGCCCCTTTCAACTCATATAAATAATTGTAATATGTCCTTAGTAGTCCTAGGACTCCTAGAGACATGTCATCATGGAATGTGTCAAAAGGGGTCATAGGTCATTCTATGGCCCCTTTCAACCCATATAAATGACTTTAATATGTCCCTAGAGACATATGTAGTCATCGAATGTGTCGAGTGGGGTCATAGGTCATCCTATGGCCCCTTTCGACCCACATAAATGACTGTAATATGTCCCTAGGGGTCCTAGGAACCCTACAAACAAATGTCATCATGGAATGTGTCGAAAGGGCCTATGGACCCTTTCAAACAATATAAATGATTGTAACATGTCCCTAGGGATCTTAGGACCCCTAGAGACATATGTTGTATTAAAATATCTTGAAAGGGGGCATAAGTCATCCTATGACCCCTTTTCACCCAGATAAAAGATTATAATATGTCCTTAGGGGTCCTAAGACCCTTAGAGACATATGTCATCATGGAATGTGTCGAAAGGGATCATAAGTCATCATATGGCCCCTCTTGACCCATATAGATGATTGTAATATGTTCTTTTGGATCGTAGGACCCCTACATACATATGTCATCATTGAATGTGTCGAAAGAGGTCATATGTCAACCTATGGACCTTTCGACCCATATAAATAATTGTAATATGTCCTTAGGAGTCCTACGACCCTTAGAGACATATGTCTTCATAGGATGTAGTCATCGAATGTGTTAATAGGGGCCATAGGCCATCCTATGGCCCCTTTCAACCCACAAATGATTGTAATGTGTCTCTAAGGGTCCTAGGACCCCTAGAGATAGATGTCATCATGGAATGTGTTGAAAGATCCTATGGCCCCTTTCAACCAATATAAACAATTGTAATATGTCTTTAGGGATCGTAGGGCATCTAGGGACATATGTTGTAATAATATGTCTCAAAAGGGGGCATAGGTCATCTTATGGCCCCTTTTGACCCATATAAAAGATTATAACCCTAGAGGTCCTAGGACACCTAGAGACATATGTTGTCATAGAATGTGTTGAAAGGGATCATAGGTCATCCTATGGCCCCTTTCAACCCATATAGATGATTATAATATGTCCCTCATGGTTCTAGGACCCCTATAGATATATATCATCATGGAATGTGTTGAAAGGGGTCATAGTTCAACCTATGGCCCCTTTCGACCCATATGAACGATTGTAATATGTCCCTAGGGGTCCTACAACCCTTAAAGACATGTCATCATGGAATGTGTTGAAAGGGGTCATGGGTCATCCTATGGTCCCTTTCGACCCATATAAACAATTGTAATATGTCCCTAAAGGTCCTAGGACCCCTAGAGACAAGTCTTCATTGAATGTGTCAAAAGGGGTCATAAGTCATCCTATGACCCCTTTCAACCTAGATAAAAGATTGTAATGTCCCTAGGGGTTGTTATCATTGAATGTGTCGAAAAGGGTCATAGGTCATCCTATGGCCCCTTTTGACCTAGATAAATGAGTGTAATATGTCCCTAGGGGCCCTAGGAACCCTAAGAGACATATGTCATCATGGAATGTTTTGAAAGGGGTCATAGGTCATCCTATGGCCCCTTTCGACCCATATAAATGATTGTAATATGTTCCTAGGGGCCCTAAGACCCCTAGAGACATATGTCATCATGGAATGTGTCGAAAGGGACCATAGGACTTTCAACCCATATAAACTATTTTAATATGTCCCTAGGGGCCCTGTAACCCCTACAAACATATGTTTTTATGGAGTGTGTCAAAAGAAATCATAACTCATCCTATGGCCTTTTTTGACCCATATAAAAGTTTATAATATGTCCTTAGGGGCCCTAAGACCCCTAGAGACATATGTTGTCATAGAGTGTGTTGAAAAGGGTCATAAGTCATTATATAGCCCCTGTCAACCCATATAAATGATTGTAAGATGTCCATAGGGGACCTAGGACCCCTACAGACATATGTCATCATGGAGTGTGGTGAAAGGGGTCATAGGTCATCCTATGGCCCCTTTCGACCCATATAAAAGATTGTAATATGCCCCTAGGGGCCTTAGGACCCCTACAGACATATGTTATCATAGAGTGTGTCGAAAAGTGTCATAGGTCATCCTATGGCCCCTTTTGACCCATATAAATGATTGTAATATGTCCCTAGGGGCCCTAGGACCCCTATAGATATATGTTGTCA
This sequence comes from Cupressus sempervirens, assembly GCA_028749045.1. NCBI lineage: Eukaryota > Viridiplantae > Streptophyta > Pinopsida > Cupressales > Cupressaceae > Cupressus > Cupressus sempervirens. The sequence continues at coordinate 280,609,397 of CM053783.1, read as the reverse complement.
TGGAGTGTGTTGAAAGCGGTTATAGGTCATCTTATGGCCCTTTTCAACCCATATAAACCATTGTAATATGCCTCTAGGTGCCCCAAGACCCCTATAGACATATGTCTTTATGGAATGTTTTGAAAGGGGTCATAGGTCATCCTATGGCCCCTTTTGACCCATATAAATGATTGTAATATGTCCCTAGGGGCCCTAGAACCCCTACGAACATATGTCATTATGGAATATTTTGAAACAAGTCATAGGTCATCTTGTGACCCCTTTCAACCCATATAAACAATTATAATATGTCCTCAAGGGCCCTAGGACCCCTACAGACATATGTCATTATGAAATGTGTCAAAAAAGGTCATAGGTCATTTATGGCTCCTTTCGACCCATTTAAACGATTGTAATATGTCCCTGGTGGCCCTAGGACCTCTACAGACATATGTCATCATGGAATGTGTCAAAAAAGGTCATAGGTAATCCTATTGCCCCTTTTGACCCATATAAATGATTGTAATATGTCTCTAGGGGCTCTAGGATCCCTATAGACATATGTCATTGTGGAATGCATCAAAAAAGGTCATAGGTCATCCTATAGCCCCTTTCAACTCATATAAATGATTGTAATATGTCCCTAGGAGCCCTAGGGCTCCTACCGACATATGTCATCATAGAATGTGTCAAAAGGGGTCATAGATCATCCTATGGGCCATTTCGACCCATATAAATGATTGTAATATGTCTCTAGGGGCTCTAGGACCCTTATAGACATATGTCATCATGGAATGTGTCAAAAGGGGTCATAGGTTATCCTATGGCCCCTTCCAACCCATATAAAAGATTGTAATATGTCCCTAGGGGCCCTAGGACCCCTACAGACATATGTCATCATAGAATGTGTCTAAAGGGGTCATAGGTCATCTTGTGGCCCCTTTCAACCCATATAAACAATTATAATATGTCCTTATGGGCCCTAGGACCCCTAAAGACATATGTTTTCATGGAATGTGTCAAAAGGGGTCATAGGTCATCCTATAGCCCCTTTTGACCCATATAAATTATTGTAATATGCCCCTAGGGGCCCTAGGACTCCTAGAGACATATGTCATCATAGAATTTGTCAAAAGTGATCATAGGTCATCTTATGACCTCTTTTGACTCATATAAATGATTATAATGTGTCCCTAGGGGCCCTAGGACCCTTAGAAATATATGTCATCATGGAATGTGTCAAAAGGGGTCATAGCTCATCTTATGGCCTCTTTTTACCCATATAAATAATTTTAATATGCCCTTAGGGGTCCTAGGACCCCTAGAGACATATGTTGTAATAAAATGTGTTGAAAGGGGTCATAGATCATCCTATGGCCCCTTTTCACCAATATAAATGATTATAATATGTCCCTAGGGGTCATAGGATCCTTATAGACATATGTCATCATGGCATGTGTCAAAAAGAGGCATAGGTCATCCTATGGCCCCTTTCAACCCATATAAATGATTGTAGTATATTCCTATGAGTCCTAGGACCCCTAGAGACATATCTTCTAGTAAAATTTGTTGAAAGAGGTCATAGGTCATCCTATGACACCTTTCGACCCATATAAACAATTATAATATGTCCCTAGGAGTCCTAGGACCCCTAGAGACATATGTTGTAATAAAATGTGTCAAAAGGGGTCATAGTTCAACCTATGGCCCCTTTCAACCCATATAAACTATTATAATATGTCCCTAGGCATCCTAGGACACCTAGAGACATATGTCATCATGGAATGTGTTGAAAGGGGTCATAGGTCATCCTATGACCCCTTTCAACTTATATAAATAATTATAGTATATCCCTAGGATTCTTAGGACCCCTAGAGACATATGTTGTAATAAATGTATTGAAAGTCTTTTGACCTATATAATCGATTGTAATATGTCCCTAGGGGTCTTAGGAACCCTAGAGAGATATGTCATCATGGAATGTGTCCAAAGGCTTGATAGGTCATCCTATGGCCCCTTTCAACCCATATAAATGATTGTAATATGTCCCTAGGCATCCTAGGACCCCTAGAGACATATGTTGTAATAAAATGTGTCGAAAGGGGTCATACATCATTCTATGGCCCCTTTTGACCCATATAAATGATTATAATATGTCCCTAGAGGTCTTAGAACCCCTAGAGACATATGTCATCATAGAATGTGTTGAGAGGGGCATAGGCCACCCTATGGCCCATTTCGACCCATATAAACGATTCCAATAATAATAATAACAATATTATATGCTATTATAGTAACAAATAAAAATAATATAGTAAAAATATAATAATATAGTAAAAATAATAATAATATAATATAATAATCATACATATATTAATATATATTATATTTATAAATAATAATAATAATAACATAATATATTATTATATATTAATAACATAGGTCATAATAATAATATTTATTAATAACATATATAATATATTATGTTATTATATTTAATAATAATAATATAATATAATAATTATATATATAAATATATATTATAAAAATAATAACATATATTATTATATTTAATAATAATATAATATAATAATACATTATAAGGTAATACATAACTCATAACTCATATTTTTGTAATTCATAACTCATTGCTCACTAATAATGAATAGTAATTCATTTTTCCCTCCAATATTCGGGTTGCAATATTAGATATCCGATTTCAAATTGGATATCCAATTTGAAATTGAGTACCCAATCTAAAATCGAATACACGATATTTACTGGCCAAAATGTTCCCTATCACTACATACCTAAGAAAATTGCTTTTTGTGGGCCTTTTTCATGGGTTTTAGGAAAAGTCATGTTTTGAGGCCCAAACAATTGAAAAAAAAATGATAATATATCCCTAGGTGTCTGATATTGTCATCTAAATGGGGAGTAACAGTCATTGAAAGGATAAATGCAAAAGGAAAGTATCCAATGAAGACATTGTGGCATATAGGGAAAGGGACAAAGAAGAACACCGAAGAAAAAGACAAGGTATGTTAAATGTGAGTCAAGTTGATGATGAATTAGTCAAAGATGAAATCATAGAGTCAGGTAATGAATATGTGTAGTTGGAAAATGAAAATGTACCAATTGAAAATGATAATGCTAGGATTGAAAATTTAGAGAATGAAAATTTGGAGGATGAAATGCTACTAAGTCATAATGTAAATTGCATGATTGACCATGCCGAACATGACAATGCACAAGAACCTAATAGACAGGAACCTTACATATCTCCTAATTATAATTGACATGAAGATTCTAAAACACCAAAATGGATAATTCAAATTGATGAAACGATTATTACCAATTTGGAAGGGAAAAAATTAGAAAGAACAATTTGGTTATGGGCTTCAAGACTATATAACATGTTTTTCGGCAACAAGACAGTGGTGGAGCAATGTTAGCTTTTTATGCACTTATTGAAGATGCAAAAGATGAGACCTATGCTCTCCAAATTGAAGATTCATTTCAATAAAAAAATTGTAAAGAAATGTCATTATTGTCTAGAATATTTTCAGTGCTCTCAATAGCATTGGGAAAAATAGCAGGGAGAAGGATAAGAGAGCTACTCAAAGGGTTATTACAACCTCTTTAGTAAGTAATCATTTGAAAAAGGGTAGATTTATGAGACAAACTTGTATTGACTTGAACCTAAATCATACTACTTTGAGAAGAGCACTTAGTCGATAAGAGAGAATTGATGATCCTTTTCAAAATGAAACATGGGCTTTTGGTGGAAGACTTCCACGTTATGATAAGAAGCTATCTGATAATGTGAAGGAAGAAATTACACAAATTTGGAACTCTAGCTCACGAGTATCACCCAATGCTAAAGACATGTTAAAGTTGAGAATTGCCATCAGAGACTGCATGCCACATCCTAAACACTATTTGGAGGTAAGTCAAAATATGTTGTTCAAACAATTTAGAGAGAGTCATCCAAGTCTTTATATATCACAAAGGGGTTTTGAATCTTTAAATCCATTTTATTGTGTGCCACTTAAAATTCAAAATACATGTTGCAAATATCATGTCAAGTTTTCTCTGCACCATGAGCTATTAGGCTCCATCTATTCTACTTTGCATAGTAAAGAAATGTTGGATAATTGTGGTGCTAGTGGGTTTCCAAAATCATCAAGAGACTTGCTAGATCAATTTTAATGTTATAGAGTTGATGGTTGTTTCTTTTATAGAAATGTTTTCTTAAATGAGAAGTCTTCAAAATGTCTTGGCTTATCCAAGTTTGACACATGTTTCCATGAGGGGTGCGAACAAGATCTTGGAAAGACAATAGTAAAAAAACAAAGGTATATGAAATGGTGAAATACACATTGGAGATAATAAAGGTATATGATAGCACTTCAAATTAAACATTGCATCCAAATTTGATAATAAATGTTGTTAAAATGTTATTCACAAATCATTGCATTTGAATTTAATATAACAAGCATAATCTAAATTAATAATATTCCATAAACATGAATAATACACATGATCCATGATAAATTGAAAAATACTAGATACTAAATTAATATGTATATCATTGTGCACATAAATGAAAAAAATATATATCAAAATACATGTATCCATAAAAAAATTACACAAATATATATCAAAGATCATGTATCCATAGAGAAAGCACACAAATATATATCAAAATACATAGATCCATATACAAAATGTGGTTGATCATGCCATCAAAATGTGTATAATATCAATGAACTTCTATAAAAAAAATGTGGCATATGTTATCTCAAGATGGATCATGACACATCCTATGACAACTATACTATGCTAGGGTGCTGGTCGATGATCAAAATGTAGCCTCTTCACTACACTAGGTGGATCAGATGCCTCCTACATAAACAAAAAAAGAAAACCCAAAGTTAGATTACCAAATTTATATGATTCTTCATATCGAACATTGAATTACTCAAATTCATAATGATCATTTTTTTTTATTGAAGATTTATACTATTAAACTTTCATAATAAATACCTCTATTATCGACCTCTTTGAAATGTCCCTTTACTAATTTTATATGATATTTCAAGCCTCTAATCAGATCTTTAAAATCAAACAACCAATATTTCAAAAATCTACCAATTTCTCAATAAACCCCAAATCGGGTATGCTCGAAATAGTGCCAAAAACTTCTCAGCTTCACATATTATTAATAAATCTGAAAGTGGATATTTTTATAGAAATTTTAGCAGCATAAAACACTACAAAATTATATTTCCAGATCTATATAACATTTACACAATAGCTTCCAAATAGAGGATAAAAACAATGCTCATCGGGCTCCCGAAAACAACACAGAATAGCCCAGACACACCACAAAACACTAATAATATATTACAGAATTATAATAATGAAAAAATATATATATTTAGCTCTATTTTAACATCTAAAAGTATAAAATACAGTAGCAACCCAAGCTGATGTTAAATACTCAACCGGAAACACCAAACTCTCACAAAAAACACACCCGAAAACCCACAAATCTGCACTGTTCAACACAAAGGAAAACTTTGCATGAGCATGCACATGGAATGGCTTTAAACTCCCATCCTTAGCCTTCCTAGAAACCTAAAAACTCTCATTCTTGGGTCTCCTTCTCCACAGGTTTGGAAGCCTCTGAAGAACAACAAAGAAATGAGCAAAATCAAGATCTGGAATGAGCCCAAAATGCCTCCAAACCCCGTAAAAGAGGGCATAACCCTAACTCATGTCCAAGAGAGATTAATAAAACATATTTTAATAATAATTTTCATTTATTAGTCCATTAGCTTCCAAAGATTATCCTCTTTTACTGAAACTTCACCTTTTTGGGCCTGCCTGCCTTAGTAAAGATTATTATTTTTAATTATTTGAAAAGGGGACATGACAAGTCCTCCCCTTCCAAATATTACTTGTCCTCAAGAAATTGCTGAAAAATAAACCAATCAATCCACCTGGATCCCAAATGTAGTCATGAACTATACTATTGTCAATTAACACAGGCTTCTACAATATCTTCTGCAATATAATCAAGAGGAATCCATAATCAAACAGACAATTACTGCTCAACCAAACTCCAAAGTCACAACTTCCACAGTCAGAAACCCACGAGACACATTCTCTTAAAACATCAAAACTCAAGTAAAGTGGACAAATCAAACTACCAACACAGTAAATACCATCAATGCATCCCACTGGCCTATACATAATGTACAATCCAACTCTGCAACAATGGTGAATGCTCCTGAATGAAACTGTACCAAGTATGGAGAATCCACACACTGTACAACTCCTGCAGTCAACGCAACTCTGTACATCACCGGCCACTGTCTCATAACCATAACTCCCATGCACCCCTGATGGTGAAAAGCCATCACAAGATAAACAACAAGAAATGGAACCCAAACCAAATTTTCCTGTCATCAACTCCTCAACACAAGGATCAAATGCTAATTGATGTACTTACCCTGCAATATAATGTTGATAAAAAAAACCAACCTTAGTCAACAACTCACCATGAACAAGTGATACAACCCACTGTGATTGATCACCAGCTAAGTCAGGAGATGTCATAGCCAAAGGAGTAGAATCAATAACAACACCCGCTGAAGCATCACTCCAAAAATCTTGCTCTAAGTCATGTATTATCAAGCTGTCAACTGCAGAACCTATCGCCATGTTGTGCCATCACAACTCTCATCCCGAGGTGTCAAACTATCCCATAACTGATGATAAGCACTAGGAATCAAAATACATCTCTATATCATCATCTCATCAACATGGTCATCAAAGGTGAATTGATGAGCATACTTCACAATGTAATGGTCATATAATGCATCAATCTCAATCAGTGGCTCAAACTGCAATCCAGATGTAACTAACTGCAATCGATCACTAACCAAGTTGGAACTGACTACTACCTCTGAAGACATTGCCAAGGGAGTAGTATTACTAGCAGGAACCATGCCAACTGTCGGCTCACCAACATCACACATGGTCTTTGATACAACATCTCTAATTTTTGTGCCATTAGTACTAGAGGTCACCACCATGTCAGGCATACCACAACAATATGCTGTAGCACCCAACTCAACTGAACCTGACTTTAGTGGGGATGAACCGAATATGCCAATGTTAGTATCAAGTATGGATGCATCCCCATCTCCACTGTCTTTAACAATCTTGACCATGGACATCCGTAGATCACCAGACACCATAGCTTGTGACTATATAAAATCTTGTAAAGACTGTAGTTGCTCTAACTCCATGGTCACCTTAGCCAAATGAAATTGTGACTCCTTGAAGGCCAACTGTGTACTCTCAAGAATCTCAAAAGTCACCTCAAGCTACTGAGTAAGCTAACTGAGCTCAACTTCCTTGGCCAAAAATGCATCGTATGCTGTACTACCCCACTCCATAAGATAATCTCTATTGGCTACCAACTGCATATAATCCTGTCTCGAAATTTGGAAAGCCTCCCATAAAGAGTGGAACTCTGTGAAGGAAAGATAACTACCTCCCTACTCATCACTAGTAGGAGAACCCCATCCATAAATTGCTAACAATTGACAAATAGCATCAAAATGTTGGCAAGCAATACCAATGTCTCACTCACTAACTCTCAACTGACTAGACACATGATGGCACTGGCTAGACTGTATCCTACAAACCTCCTCTGACGCACTATCTAAAGGAGTATCCTCAAGGTTACTGGTCTCTAGAGTACTACCATCCATATCATGCGAATTAACTCCAAAGCTCATATCAACATATGGGGCATCAAAAACTATAGCACTATTATCCAACTCCTCTATACCAAAAGAAACCACCAAGGAAACTAAGTCTTCAAAACTACCCACTGCATCCTCCTAGATGTCGTCAATGCCAATATGATCCTGAGACTCATCTGTACATACTACCAAATATGAAAGATCATCAACACATTCTAGCAAAAATTGTCGACTGGATATATGAGCAAAGCCCAACACTGATGTATAAAAACTAATACCAACATCAGATAAGCTCCTGGCACAAGAAAAGACAACACCATGCAATCTGCTAATCAAATCCATGATAGCACCCAAACAATCACTGCTACCAAAAAGTGTTAAAGACTTTCAATCAACTAAATCCCAAATGCCAATATAACAATCTCGAGTCCATATTCGTAAACTATAATCAGTTGGTAACTCAAGCAAACTCCTCACCTAAGCAATATGACCAATACCAACTAATTCCAAATACCTGTCTGACATTGTCCCTATATCCTGGATGTGAATACAAGATGAACTCGCAGCATTATCAATGACCACATATGATCTATCATTCATAGAAAGCTAAGTATCAGGAGTGCAAGATGAAACTAAACTCAATTCCATGCTATGTTTATCCCCATGTCTCTCCTAGTCTTGTAATGCCAATAGAGTATTCACCAAAAGAAGCTCGAGTGTCCTCAAGCTTGTGAGAAAGCCTGTCAACTTCCTCCTCCTTCCTCTTCAAGGCATCTGAATAGTCTCCAACAAGGCTAAGAAGATGGTCATGATCTGATAGAAGATGTAAATAACTCAACTTCATCATTCCCATTCCTTCCCTAATCACTTGTAAGTCAACACAAGAAGACTTTGCCTTAACTCCCTTATGTCTACCTTGTAACTAAATCATTTGAATGTGATCCTCTATCATATCCTGCATCCTATCATGATGAGATAACGAATTCATAATGCTATCTTTGTTCACCTTCAGCTGGCTGGACAAATCATGTAAAGTATTACCTGCCTCAACCTCATGTGATGAAGCATCTAACTGTGTCTGGTACTCTTTCTCAGCAAAGTCATGAATGCTCAATGTCTGCTCATCTCTACTATGTATCTCACCATCATGCACAACAACATCCTCATAATCATCATCTAAACCCACTACCTCCTATGTCAGAGTAGAATATGAGACCTCTGCCTGGCTATAAGCTAGTTTCTCAAGCTCCTCATGCAAGTTCTTGGTAATTGTGTCATCTGCCCTATGAGAAAATCTACCAAATAGAAATCCAATCAACTTATCCACCTTAGTTAGGTCAGACAACATGTCATTCATCATAAGGTGGTGCTCAACCAACTGTTCAGACATGTCATGGCTTATTTTTCTAAGTTTATCTCGAATGTCTAAATAACCATCCTTTCTATTGTTCTGACTCTGGATATCAATTGTCCAAGATCGTGTCCTCTGTGACTCTGTACTATACCTATCTGTTCTAGATAAAGTAGAGTGTAACCCCAATAGGTTATAACTTCTTCAAAACACCAAGAATATTTATACTTCAGATGTTTGACATTTCATCAAACACTTTGCAAGAAAGGGGTCGTATGACTGATATAATTTTTTTAGATTTCTTGGATATCTTGGAAGAATTTCTTTGCCATATCATCTAGATCAGCCATACTTTTTCCTTCCTTATATTATTTACTTTTACTTTCAACTGGAGGTTTGATCAAAATTTCTTTATTCTTTTCTCGCTGCAAATATCCCTTTTCTCTTTCACTTAGTTGCATGCAACCATAAATTTTGACATGCAGCTGATTAGAAACAACATGCAACCACAAAATTCACCAAGAACTAGCATTCAAATGATTAGAAGTAGCATGCAACCATAAATTATGACATGCAAGATTTGGGTAGTTGTCAAAACTGACATGCAAACTTCTACAAACCCTCAGGCTGGCAAGATCATAGCTCTGATACCACTGAAATGTTTTTTTACTGATTTTATATGATATTTCAAGCCTCTAATTATATATTTAAAATCAAACAACCAATATTTCAAAAATCCACCAATTTCTCAATAAACCCCAAATCGGGTATGCCCGAAATAGTGCCAAAAACTTCTCAGCTTCACATATTATTAATAAGTCTGAAAGGGGACATTTTTATAGAAATTTCAGCATCATAACAGCCTATAAAATGATATTTCTAGATCTATATAACATTTACACAACAGCTCCCAAACAAAGGATAAAAACAATGCTCATCGAGCTCTCGAAAACAACACAGAATAGCTCGAAAACACCACAAAATACAAATAATCTATCAAAGAAGTATAATCATGACCAAATACATATATTTAGCTCTATTTTAACATATAAAATTATGAAATACAGCAGCAACCCAAACTGATATGATATACTCAACCAGAAACACCAAACTCTTACAAAAAACACACCCGAAAACCCACAAATCTGCACTGTTTAGCACAAAGGAAAACTCTGCATGAGCATGCACATGGAATGGCTTTAAAATATCATCCTTAGCCTTTTTGGAAACCTACAAACTCACTTTATTGGGTCTCCTTCTCCACAGGTTTGGCAGCCTCTAAAGAACAACAAAGAAATGAGCAAAATCAAGTTTTGGAATGAGCCCAAAATGCCTCCAAACCCCTTAAAAGAGGGCATAAACCTAACTCATATCCAAGAGGGGTTAATGAAACATATTTTAATAATAATTTTTATTTATTAGTCCATTAGCCTCCAAATATTATCCCCTTTTTTCGAAACTTCACCTTTTTGGGCCTGCCTGCCTTAGTAAAGATTATTATTTTTAATTATTTGAAAAGGGAACATGACACTCTTGTGCCAGTCAAGGGTCCTCTTGTATGCCCTCGATAATACTTGTACCTTATTGATCATGGGTTTTTTATGTTCAAACATGTTTTTCAAATAAATCTACAACTTAAACTATAACATTATAATTCATAGCATGCTAAATTTTTAACATATTTAATCATCAATTCGAACTGCAACTTACTAGTGCAAGCTTCTCCTCAGGATATAGTGGCTACGTCATCAAATCTACAAAACTTTCTCATCAAACCTTGTGTGCATTAGGAGTATCCTATGAGATACAAAATAGTAGCTTTTAATATCGTGGAAATCAGTTTTGAATTTATTTATGAAGATAAGGAAAATAAAAAATAAATGATACTTATATATACAATGCGGCTCTCAGTGCGAATGGAAATGCCTAAGCGTCTAGAATGTGAAATCTGTATGGGCTCATCGCCAGTAGCCATGCCCTATATATAATAAATAATGTAATTAAATTTCATTATGACAAAAATTTTACAAGAATGCATCAATATTTAATCAAATAAAAAGCACCTAATTACCTTTCCTTTATCAATGGGTGTTAGCTCATCCCTTGCACTTTGTCCCCCAGGGATAGGTGGTACCTGCAAGATAAAAGAAATATTAGCAACCATATATGCTACAATATTAAATAGAAAAAATAATGATAACACAACATATTGTACCATAGATGTCTGAAGACCAAATGAAATGGCTAAGAGTGTAGTATCATCAACCTAGTTGAGCTCCTCCTCGGTCATCAACTAAACATGAATGAAGATCACATACATGTATAAGTTAATATGGCTTAAAAATTAAAATTACTCTATAATAAAAATTAATTTTAAATTGCATATTTCATAACAAAAGAATGTATACATGTACTGACACAAAAGGAATCCATACCTCTGCATTCCCCTCCTCTCTTGCATCAGGTTTTGTAACCTCTACACGTGTATCTAATGTATCCTTGTATAATACAAAATGATACTCCAAAAGATCACCTATGGGACCCAAGAAAATATTCTTGCACATAATGTAAGTGTGAGGCACACAAATGTGTGATGAGCTAGCCAATGATGAACTAGCATCAGCATCATCAACATGGGGAGGCTGGACTAACCTAGTCTCAGATATCAATAGGCTACTCAGTCTATGAATGGCTCTAATGGTTTGAGAGCCGTCATCTGCCATAATATCAACATGATGCACTTGAGGAGGGGGGGAGATATTAGTAGGGAGGACAAAAGTGTCAGCTTTCTTCTGTTGGGAAGAGGGTCTATCCTGAGGAGATCCTAGTCCTACACCCATGTTGGGCTTCATGCTCCAATAGTTCACTTTGAGTTTCAACACAATTTCTACATATAATTTTTGAAGGAAATAAAATGGCACCACTAAATTTCTATGTGGAGGGATATGAAAAACCATCCACCAATGATCCCAAAAGTTTTCACATACGGCATCATTTGTGCACCATTTAATTGATAGTTTGGGTTTTCTGCAATCAACTGGTAAATTGGTTTTTGGATTCACAAAAAGGCTAGCCAAATCATCTTTGGTTATATTGAGGGCCACAACCTCATCATAGTCCAAGCCATCATCAAACATCTCATGCATTTTTTAATGCCAATAAAGAGTGGCATTTTGTTGGTTGGTAAGGGTTTCAATATTATCCACTATGGTGTTTAAGGTGGATAACATAGGAGCCAATATGGGTACACTATTATATATTCTTCGCAAACTCCTCAATTTGGTGAGATTTTCATTTATCAAATCCTTGATTCGAGGAGGGTTTTGGGGGGGGGCGTAAAGGATCATTTGGTGGATGGTTTTGTGGGGGCACTGGATCATTTGGTGGGGGGTTACGAGGAATAGTATTCATTGCCTCAGTGTCATCATTTTGATCAGCCATTACTATTAATTTGCAAAACATAATTTATATTAAAAAAACCTTAATTATAACAATTTTTATCAAAAACCCCTAAATTCAACTAAAACTAACAAATTCATGATAAAATTTATTAAATTTATATTAAAATTGATAATAATAATAATAATAATAATAAAACTTACCTTGTATCGGATACATGATTTTAAACCTTACAGCCGAAACCCTGTGCACAAAAATCTCACTATGATGACAACCCACGGGTTGTCTTTTTTATTTAATTAACACTAGCAGATATTGGGTATCCCATATTATATCAGATATTTTAGATTGTATTGAATATTTGATATTGTATCGAATATTCGATATTGTATGGAATATCTGATATTTGCCACATCAACCCCATGTCAACCCATGGTTTGTCTTTTTTGAAACAACATATAGGTCAAAAAAGACAACCCATAGGTATATTAGTAATTATACTATAATATAATAATTACCAATATTAGTGATTATAAATTAATTATACTATTATATTATATTATACTCATTAATATTTTTGAATAATTTTTGAAATATAAAAACATTAATCATCAAAAATAATATAATATATATTTATAATTATATAATTATATAATGTAATAACTAATTTCATATTTCATATTACTTTATATATATCTCATACTATATATTTTTTAGTATTCGATATCAAGTATCTGATATAATATCATGTATCCGATATCAAATCAAATATCCGATAACGGTTGGGCCTTACTTTCCAGGTTTGGTACCTAGATAGGTGAAAAAAAGTCAGAGTGGATTTTGAAATGCTTTTAAACATTTTCAAACTCTATTTTTTTCACATCGCCTCTTTTTGACACACTATGATCCTACACATACCCTTTAGAAGACCAAAATATTTTATTGATATTGATACTAACATTTTGAAATCAATTCCTAACAAGATTAGCAATTGTACTTGTCAAAGAAAAGTTAATCATATGTGGAGATTATTCTTTGAAGAATTAAATACTACAAGTCAATGGCAATTATTTGTTGAAATGATGAGGAATTTGAAATTTAGGCCCATCATGAAGATTCTTGGGCTAAGAACGATAGATAATCCAAATGGAAAAAGTATTGTAAATATTTGAACGAGTTCATATGACAAGTGGATTCTAAATCATGCACCAAAGATAGTAACATCACAAGATGTGTAGTTACATTGACAATAATAAGTACCCAAATGAAGAAAGTTGGACTTGTGAGAAAAATAAGAAAAACATTAAAAATCAATAGAGGTACTTTAAGGAGAGTCATGGTAAGGTGTGACAAAGTGGAAGATCCAAAAAAAATGAGTTATGGACATTTAGCAGTAGACTACCACAAAAGGATAAAGAAATTGGAGAAGCTTGAAATCAATGATTGAAGATTTTTTGAAAAATAACATTTGTATTTTTTCTAATCAAAGAGATATTGTAAAAAGGAGGATTAGTAGCCAAAATCATGATCCACATGCAAAACATTTTTTTGGACTCAACTCAAACAAATTTTTTTGCAAAATTTATTGGTATGTATCCTCAAATTTGAATAAGTCAAAAAAAAATGAGATGGGTAAACTTTTCTATGTGAAGGTAAATCACATATCCACAACTTGTTGTTGGAGGATACATATTGAATTTTATAACCATTTTGATGTTTTAAGGCATATATGTGTGATTTTTCTTTTTTAGTTTATTTTGTAGGATTGTGATATGAATGAGCCACCTAGATCTTCAAGAGAAATTATATCTAACATTTTTTATTAAGTAGGTGATGATCAACAATTTTACAAGATGTCATGCTTATTTTATAATTCTTTGCAAATTTGATCAACTTATGAACATATGGATAGTACACATGTAATTGTAAACAAAATAGTATATTATGAAAAATATAAGATAGTGACATATGCTCTAAAAGATGGGAAATAGGGTAGATGATGTGATTTATTCATTGAAATTTATTCCATTGTATGAGTTCATGAAGATTTTTTGTGAAAAGATTATTTATGATTATGCAAGGCATACACATAGAGTTTGATGGATGTATTTGCAATTCAAGTTGTGCAAGGATACATTTCCATTAGATATAATTGTTTTAGTTGTAGGCTTCATAGAGAACCACACACTACAATCACAAAATGAGGTGCAAGAAAAGTATTGTACTTCTCTATGAGTTTTCATATTTGTTCACATAACAGTCATGCATTCACCTACAAGTACAGAGGATGATAGGAAGATATTAAGGAGTACCATTTTTACATCAATGATGATTGATCTCATTTTATAAAAATTTGGCTAATAGGGGCATACCATATTGCCAACACATTATTTGGTCAGACAATTGCACATCGCAATTCAAGATTGCACAGATCTTATATTGGTTGAGTAGGATGCATAGGCTATCTAAAATTCAATATATGTGAAATTTTATAGAGGTTGGTTATAGAAAGGGAGAGCACGATGGTGCAAGTCCATGCATCAAAAGAGCCTTATCTCATGAAGAATCAAAGAAAAAAGATGGAGCAACATTGACAAATGCAAAGATGGTCTAGAGGTGTAATGCTACAATGGGTCTAGGTATGGAAGCTTAGTGTATGGTTCATAGATTTTTTTAGTTGATATATAATACTAACATTTCACCACATGAGGATTGTTGCACACTGATAGGATCAAGTGAGTTGCACTCTTTTAGAAGCTTTGATTCATATTCATGGAGTATCCACACATGAAAAATGACATGTTTTTGTCCATCTTGTGCAAAAAAAAATTGGAATCAGTGTTAGTCGACTAAATGGGTGGACAAATAGGATATATGGGTTTTGGACCCAATTGACACCTATCATCCCCCACAAACACTAGAAATGATAGAGATGGATTCATCCATTGACTTTGACCACTTGTAATTCAATATATAACTTTATAATTTTTACCTACATATTTACTAAATTAATGACCATATTTTGTACATTTATCACTATAGGCTATGTTTTCATTGTTCTGAAAACAATAAAGAAGGAATAGATTATTATTTGTGTCATTTTTTCCAAGGCAAAAAAAAATTGGATCACCTGGTTACAAATGGTGAAGGTTTAGAGTACCATATATGTGCGGTGGTTATAACTAGTACATGGGTTAGATGATATTTTATGAAGAATCCTAACTTGTGGTTATTCAAGGATTTGAAAACATAGAGGAAGATTCTTTTTTATTAAAACCTTATTGTCACATCAAATGTCCACATGATAAAATATGATGGAAAACCACATAATAAGACTCTTTGAAAGGTTCATGAGTCTGACCATGAGGCAATACCTGAGACATTAAAAGGTAAAGTAGATCCAGCTAATTGATTAGATTGAATATAATTACGAAAACATGGACCTCTCTTGCCTTTTGTGATGTAGAGTGAACAACTAGGTAGCTTCAAATGGACTTTCCCACTCTTTGGTGTAGGGCACCTCCCTTCTTTTTGGATTTTCAGGTTTGTTAAGGGTTAGTTCAGAGGTTGTGTATTTATAATAAGTTCTAAGAGTCCTTGGAATGCAACTAGTCCTAATGTGTTTGTAAAAGAGCCAAAATTGCTCATTAGGTAATAAATTGGTCAAATATTGCTCAATAGGTAAAATATTGTTAGAGTTGAGAAACTAAGGTATTTGTGTTAGCATGAATGCTAATGATACTACATTGGAGGAGTATCCTAAGCATTGAAGAGTATTCATATGTTGCATTCATGACCATATTTGTCATTGATGTCAATATAGCAGTAATTATGTTAAGACTCGGACAATAACAATTAAGAATATCAAGATACAAATAATCTAAGAAAATTTCAAATCATGTGCAGTGGAGGACATGTTCCTAAGGTTTTCCTAATGATGTGGTTAAAAGGACTAATTTTTATTCGATATTGTATAGAAGTTATACTTTTTTAGCTAGAAGTGGTGTAGAAATAAAGCATTAGAAAACATAGTTCTAATGATCTATAGCTATCTTTCATCCGAGATGTAATGAAGTTGATGTGTAGATAATGGTAATAGAGGGTAATTTTGTGGTGATGCCAATGTATGTGCAAGACATGGTTTCACATGTGTAAAGTTTTGTATAGACTTTGAGCTGATAGTGTTGTTACAATTGTGAATTAATTAATTATCTTATTTTAATTAATTGGGAAAGCCTCAAGGCTGACTGAAGTAATTATTATGAACATACAATATAAAGGAAAGATGTTTTCCTTGTTTGAAAAGAGACTTGGATTTAGAGGATCAAGTGGAATGCAAAGTATTAGTGCACAGTACAAGAAGGAGCAAAATGCTTGTTGAATGTGTATAAGGAATCCAAGTGATCATTAGATATGCACTATGAGATCTGGTTACAAGATTTGAAGAAGGAAAAGTTTGGTTTATAGGACATAGATAGAGGAAGTACATTTCAATTCTATTACTTTGCAAAGAATAATACAGAGATCACTTGGATAGTGGGTTCTTTGATCTTAACCTTGAATCTATTTGGAAAGTGGGTCCATATATCCTCCACAACTCCTAACATGTTTGGCACAACTTCTAATAGGGTTAGAATCTCCTAACATGGATTACAAGTCTCCTAACAAGGACTTATATGTACTAAATATTGTAATAGACTCCTAATTAGGTCTATCCTCTAACAAGGAATATTTATATTAGTACATCATTTTTTGGATACCATCCCCACCAGGTTTTTTCTTTTGATCAAGGGTTTCCCTAGTTAATGTTTCTAGTGTGAATTGTGTCTGAGTATCATGTTGTGGTTTAATTTTATATTAATCACATGGTTAATTTTTTTAAGGTTAATGTTTGTGATGATAGTTGCATAACTGATTTAGCACCCTCCCACCCCACCCCCCTCTCTCAGTTATATCAATGAACTATATATTCCAGCAGTTTGTATCAAAGTGTCAAGTCCTTGAAGACAAGGCTTAACAGCTTTGAGAGATCAATGGAAAATATGTTTAGAAGAGATAGTCTAAGATTTGATGGGACCAAATATGATACTTGGAAGGAAAAGATGAAGACTCATCAGTTGTGCATGGGTTTAGGTTATCAGATCTTGACAAAGAGTGAGAAGACAATTGTGGAAGAAGGAAAGCTTGAAGAATATAGTGAAACAAAGAGAAATCTATTCATGTGTAATATGAGAGCCAGAGAAGCCCTACTATCAGCTCTTCAAGAGAATGAATACAATCAGGAAAAGACATTCCAACCTTCTCATGAAATTCGAAAAGCATTACAAGTTACTTTTGAAGGTGATGAACATGCAAAAAGAATGAAATTAAAAATTTGGATTTGTGTATTTCAAGATGATAAGATGATGAAAGATGAATCCATCATACATTATTTAGGAAGAATATTAGAAATTGTTGCAGGTATTCGATCTCTTGGTGGAACTAAACAAGATGATAAGGTTATATGGAAGATCTTGAAAATTTTATCACCACCATTCAAGCAAAGATCTCATATGATTTAGCTAGTAATACCCTGAACCAAAGATTTCACAAAGGAAATATTGCTTAGAAGATTAGAATCTATAGAAATAGAAATAAGATAGTCTAGAGAATTAGCCAAAGTTGAAACAAATTTTAGTGCTATGAACATTCGACCTAATATGTCTAGAAGTATAATTGCAAGAGGAGACTTTTCCAGTAGTATCATATTTGAAGAAGATAAGAAGATTGAAGATGGAATATCTCTTCTACTAAGAAGAGAAAAAGGTGGTAAGAAAATCTTTAAATGTTGGACTTGTGATGAATATGGTCATTATGCATCTAAATTCTCTAAAAGAAAGAAAAAATTTAGAGGAAAATTTAAGCCTAGAAGAGATAAGGATAGAAATTGTTTATATGCTAATGGAGATGAAGAATCTAATGAAAAGGATTAGAGTGAAAGTGATGATGAATTAGGACTTGTGAATATTAAGGAAGATAACCTTGATAGAGAAATTAGAGAAGAGAGAGCTCTAGTTATCCAAGTTGAGAAGAAATCAGATTAGATAATTGATAGTAGATGTTCACATCTAATGACTAGTGATATGAACAAATTTGTTAAGTTTAGAAACCATGATGGAGATATTGTTAAAGTTGGTAACAATGCAGCCTGTAATATTACAAGGATTGGATCTATTACTCTTGATGGTAAAACTAACACTGATGATGTTTACTTTCTTGATGGTTTGAAAGATAACTTGTTAAGTGTTGGATGGTTGGTAGACAAGGGATATTTGTTGTAGTTCATAGAAGACTTGCATTATCAAAGACAAAGATGGTAAGTTGATTGGTACTAGAACCAGATCTAGGGGTAACATATTTTAGTTAAATCCTATTGAAATAACATGTTTGGTTACAAAGGTTGAAAACAGTTGGTTATGGCATAGAAAGTTTTTTCATATAAAATTTGATAGTATTGTGAAAGTTAGTAGTACATTTCCAATGAGAGCTCTACCTAAGAGTAATAAGCCTACTAATGTTGCCTACAAGGAATGTATTTTGGCTAAGCAGAGGAAAGTGTCTTTTCCTAGAAACAAATTCTCTACTATAGAGAAACTAGAGATTGTTCACATAGATTTTAGTGGTCTTGGAAGAACTAGAGGATTGTATGGTGAAAGGTACTTTATAATTTTTGTTGATGATTTCACTAGGCTAATGTGGGTAGCATTTCCTAAAGGGAAGTCTAAAAAGTTTGAGAAATTTAAGATATTAAAGAATATAGTTGAAAATAAATTGGCTATTAAGATTAAGTGTTTAAGGTTAGATAGAGGAGGAGAGTTCAACATGTTCTTTGAAGAGAATATAGTCACAAGATAATTATCTTCACCTAGAACACCTAAACATATTGGGATTACTGAAAGAAGGAACAAGTTAGTAGCAAAAGCAACAAGAGTGATGTTATTTGATAATGATGTCTCAAAGACATTTTGGAGAGAAGCAGATAACACTATATTATGTGCTTTGAACTAAGGACATATCTAAAAAAGGTATGAGCAAGACATCTTATGAGTTATGGTTTGGTCACTCACCATTAGTCAATTATTTCAAAATATTTGGAAGTAAGTGTTACATAAAGAGAGATGATGATATTGATAAGTTTGATCCTAGAAGATATAAAGGCATATTTCTTGGTTACTCATTGAAAAGAAAAGCATATAGATGTTTCAACCATAGAACTAAGACAATAGTTGAGTGCGCCAATGTAAGGATTGATGAAAAGTTTGGTACTAAAGAGATGGTAGCTTATAATTTTGATGAAGAAGAGGATAATTATGGATTTGTTAGGTAGAATTTTGAAGTTTTTTTTTAGACTAACAATGACTTGTAGAATGATGTATCTATTATGCATAAAGAAAAAAAAGGTCTAAACCTAGGGACGAGATCAAAGTTGAGATGTCAACTGCTACTTCTAGTAGAAACATGACAAAGAATCACCCTCCAGAGCAGATAACTGGGAGCAAGGATAAAGGTGTGATGAGAAAGAATAGAGTAAATAGGAATTGTGTCTAATTTCTCAAGTGGAACCTAAGATCATAGATGAAGCATGTAAGGATGATCAGTGGATGCAAGCTATGAAACAAGAACTAGATCATATTATGAAGAATCAAGCATGGGAATTAGTTCTTAAATCTAAAGATAAGAATGTGGTAGGAACCAAATGGGTATTCAGAAATAAGATGAATGAGCAAGGAGAAGTTGTGAGAAACAAGGCTAGACTTGTTTGTAAAGGTTAGTCACAACAAGAAGGCATAGATTATGAAGAAACCTATGCACCCATGGAAAGAATGGAAGTAGTAAGGATTTTCTTGGCTTATGTAGCAAGCAAGAATATCAAGGTTTATTACATGGATGTCAAGTTAGCTTTTCTTAATGGAGAATTTGAAGAAGAAGTCTACATTGACCAACCTGATGGATTCCCTCTAATAGAATACACAGATTTTGTATGCAGACTAAAGAAAGTATTGTATGGTCTAAAGCAAGTACCTAGAACTTAGTATTCAAGGGTGGATAGGTATTTATCAAAGCTTAGATTTATCAAAGATACAACAGATGGTAATTTTTAATTGAGGAAAATTGATGATGGTCTATTTATCATTGTAACATTTGTGGATAACATAATATTTGGAGGAAATGATGAAGAAAGTGAAAAATTTTCTAAATAGATGAAAAATGAATTTGAAAGGAGCATGATAGGAGAAATGAAGTTTTTCCTAGGATTACAAATTGAATAGAACAAAGATGCGATATTTATTTCAAAAACTAAGTATCTGAAAGATTATTTGAAAATATTTGGTTTGGAAAGTTGTAAACCTATTGGTAAACCAATGATAACTGGTCACAAGTTATCTAGTAAAGATGAGACACCTATACTTGAGCAAAAGAAGTATAGATCTATGATTGAAGGATTGCAATATCTAACTCATACCTAACCAGATATAGAAAATGCAATTGGGATTGTAGCAAGATTTCAAACTAATCCAAAAGAGTATCATTATGTAGCAGTAAAGAAGCTATTTAGATATTTGAAGGGTACATCTAACTATGGAATATGGTATGATAGATAAAGTGATTTCACCTTATGTGCATATACTGATGCAGATTGGGTAGGCAATATAGATGATAGAAAGAGCACTAGTGGTGGAGCATTCTTTCTTAGAGGAAGATTGCTTTCTTGGTTGAGCAAGAAACAAGACTTTATATCTTAGAGTACTGTTAAGGCAGATTATGCTGCAATAGTAAATAACTATAATCCAATTATGTAGATGAAACAAATATTGAAGGATATTGGAATTAATTTTATAGAACCTATTATTATTTCTTGGGATAACACAAGTATATTAAGTATGTCAAAGAATCTAGTATTGTATTCTAAGATAAAGTACATATCCATAAAGTATCATGTTTTGAGAGAAAAGGTAGTAGATAAGGAAATAAGGTTGGGGTATGTAAGCACTAAAGATCAGATTGTAGATATCTTTACAAAGCCTTTTTCTAAAGATACTTTTGAGTACCTATGAGGTATTCTAGGGGTCATATCCCTACCTACTTTAGAGTAGTTGATGCAAGGAGTGAATCAGTATAGTGGTATAGAGAACTATGGTTGGACTGGACTGAATGCTAATGCTTCTAGTGTGGGGGATTATTTGATGTGTACTGATTCATGAAGGATTCTTGTTATTTGGTATTTGGTATTTGAATAGTGTCTTTGGACACTTAATCTAGTTGATAATTTTAACAGATGATTAGCAATTGGTATGTAATAATTACTATTGTGATTGAGACATTTGACATTGATGTCAATGGGGGAGAGAATGTACATGAAAAACATATTGAGTGAATGTACATAAGCAATGAGAAGAGAAGAACCTATTGATATGTCAATGGGGGAGAGTTGTCTCATTAGGGAGATTTAGAAAGATTCATGTAAGTTTCCAAAATAATATGTAAGTGCATAGAAGGAAGTGTAAGTGTGCAAATGAAGGAAATAAGTATTGTAATTTTTTTACTATAAACAATTGTTGTTGATCCTAAAAGAAGAAGAAGAATAGTACAACATCCCAAAAGGTTTCAGATTGATGAAGAGAATTTGAGAACATGACTATAGTAGAATATAGTTTGGGATTCTTGGAACTTGTTTTTCATCTATATTTCCATCAATACAAAAGGGGGAGATTGTTAGCATGAGATCTGATGATACTACATTAGGGGAGTATCCAAAGCATTAAAGAGTATTGATATGTTGCATTCATGACCATATTTTTAATTGATGTCAACATCGCAATAATTTTATCAAGACTAGGAGAATAGTAGTTAGTAATCTTTAGATCTACATAATCTAATGAAGTTTTAGATGATGCGTAGTGGAGGACATGTTCCTAAGGTTGTCTTGATGATGTGGTTATAAGGACTAAGTCTGATTCAATAGTGTATAGAAGTTACACTTGTTTTACTAGAAGTGGTGTAGAAAAAGAGCATTGGAAAACATAGTTCTGATGATATATTGCTATCTTTCGTATCAGATGTAATGAAGGTGATTCCCAAATAAGAGTGATAAAGGGTGATTTTGTGGTGATGCCAATGTGTGTACAAGATGTGGTTTAACACATGTAAAGTTTTGTATAGACTATGATTTGACATGCTGTTACAATTGTAAATTAATTAATTATCTTATTTTAATTAATTGAGAAAACCTCAAGGCTAACTCAAGGAATTATTATGAAGACACAGTATAAAGGAAATATTTTTTCCTTGTTTGCAAAGAGACTTAGATTTACAGGATCAAGTGGAATGTGAAGTATTATTGAATACTACAAGAAGGAACTAAATGCATATAAGTGATCTAAGGGATCATTGGATGTGTAGTATGAGATCTAGTTACAAGATCAAAATGAATAGAAAGTATGGTTGACAGGATAGAGATAGAGGAAGGAAGTACATTTTAGTTCTATTATTCTACAAGGAACAATATAGAGATCATTTGGACAGTGGGTTCTTTGTTCTTAACCTTGAAATTTTTTGGGTAGTAGGTCTAGCTATCTTCCACAACTCCCAATAGGGTTGGAATCTTCAAATAGGGATTCAAAGTCTCTTAACAGGGACTCATGTGTACTAAATGTTGTAATAGACTCTTAACATGGTCTATCCTTTAACAAGGAATATTTATATTAGTACATCATTCTATGGGTACCATCCCCATTGGGGTTCTCCCTCTGATCAATGGTTTCCCTAGTTAACATATCTAGTGTTAATTGTCTATGAGTATCTTGTTGTAGCATCAGTTTATATTAATCACATGGTTAAGTTTGTTTAAGGTTAATATTTGTAATGATAGTTGTAGAACTGAGTCAACCCCCCTACTCTCAGTTATATCAGTGGACTATATATTCTAACAATTTGGTTACCTAATAGGTCCTAGGAATCCTAACTATGGTCCTAGAATGGCCCTAGACGGACCCATTTGATTAAAAGATGCAAAGAGAAAAAATTGCTCAAAACTTGCAAAGTTGCTCAAAATAATGTTGCAAATGATACTTTGGGAAGTTGTAACTACGCATGCTTAGGTATTTAAGCATGGGAAAGCATAGTTTGGAAGGTTAAAAGTTTTTCAGCATAGGAAAGCACTCAAATTCCTCAAAATTGCCTAGTAGGCCTAGTTGCCCCCAACTAGGT
This sequence comes from Cupressus sempervirens, assembly GCA_028749045.1. Classification (NCBI taxonomy): domain Eukaryota; kingdom Viridiplantae; phylum Streptophyta; class Pinopsida; order Cupressales; family Cupressaceae; genus Cupressus; species Cupressus sempervirens. Next base: position 280,585,637 of record CM053783.1, on the reverse strand, counting down.
CTCCAGTGAGAAAGATGTTAAGTTTTCTCCCAAACTCTCCAAAGGACATTTCAAATAAAATAGGTTTTTAGATACCCATTTTAGCCTTGTTTAACATAGCTTAACCTTAGTATAGGTTGTTTTGGACCAACAAATAGATCCTCCAACTAAACACCCATTTTAAGCATAAAATAGGGTGGTTTTCCAAAGAAAATACCTATTGCCTTTACTTCAAATGATATAGATTATAAATATTCTCCTCAAATGGACCCAACCAAAGGAATATCAGGTCAATTTGATGATCCAACCTCTACAAGTAAGAAATCCCCATATTGGTCATTTACTGACCCTCAAACCTAGGGCTTTCTCAATGTATGAATTCCCAAGCCAAATTCAATAAAATGAAGGTTGATTCACCATGTCCAAGACATGCAGACATAATCTACCATTAAACACCCCTCTCCAATGGATAGATCTCTTGTTGTTGCTCCTTAGTCATGCATTTCATGCACCTATAGCTACCTAAACATCATTAGAGGCCTCCAACCATGAAAAATCATATCCAAACATTTTTATAATGATTATTTACATAGTAATAAAGGTTTTGTGTGTCTCCTAAGAGACTAGTCCCAAGGTGTTTGTGAAAGAGCCAAAATTTCTCATTAGATCCTAACTTGGTCAAAAGTTTCTCAACAGGTTAAAAGTTGTTAGGGATGGGAAAATAAGGTATTTGGTTACATAATAGGTCATAGGAATCTTAAATAGGGTCCTAGAATAGTCCTATATGGACCCATTTGACCAAAATATGTAAAGAGCAAAAATTGCTCAAAAGTTGCAAAGTTGCTCAAAAAGTTGCTTGAGAAACTTTTGCAATTTTTGCAAATAGTTGCAAATTAGATTTGGGAAGTTGTAACTACCCATTCTGATGTATATAAGAATGAAAAATATATTTTGTAAGGTTAGAAGGTTTCCAGTTAGATTTCACACTCTTTCCAACAAAGTTGCATTTTTTGGCAACTTTTACAACTTTTGAATTTTGCACAAAAAGTGCAACTTTTGCAAAGTTCACTAGATTTTACTTCTAGGACTTGGAAAAGGTTTAAAATTATTCAAAAAAAACTAGAAACACCTAATCCTATGCTATCTTGACCAAAAACTGCAAAAAACCCAATTTTTCCTAATTAACAATTTTTCTCATATCTTGCAACAAGTGACTTAGGCATACATATCTTACTCATATCTCTCTCACTATTCATCATGCCTAATAAAAAATTATACTCCATTAGCTTTGAATTTTTAGTTAAACACTATTCCCAAGATCATCCCATCTTGTTGATAGATCAAACATTCTCAGGCACACTGAATGAAATTGACCCTGTGAGTCACTAAATGCCATAGGGCACTGATATTTGACTAGGCATATTTCAAAGATTGTGCAAGGTATGGATATAATTTTGGGTGCTATAGAATCATTTTGTTACCACCTACAATAACCTCTCTCACTTTTTGGAGATTGGATTCCATTTTGATTTTGTGGCCCCATCTTGGGTGATGTTGAAACTTGTTGTCTTGACCATTACAAAGTTGCCAACTGATGAATCTCTCTAACCATTCATTTTGGGATCAAATTTTCTTCTTTTTTAGCTCCAAGTGACTAGATAAACCCTATTCCCAAGCTCATCCCATCCCATTGACTACTAGAACATTCTCGGACACACCAAATAGATTGGACCTTGAGAGTCACTAAATCCATTGCACAATGATCTTTGACGAGGCATATCTTAGATTTTGCACAAACTATAGAAGTAATTTTGGGGGCTACAAGATTGATTTGTTAACACTTATAATTATATCTCTCTCTTTTTAGAGAGTGGATTCCATTTTGATTTTGTGGCCCCATCTTGAGTGATGTTAAAACTCGTAGTGTTGGCCAATACAAAGTGGCCAACTGGGAAATCTCTCTAACCATTTGTTATGGGATCAAACTTTCTACTCCATTAGCTCTAAGTGGTTTGGTAAACCCTATTCCTAATCTTTTCCTATCCCATTGATCACTGAAACATTCTCAAGAACACCAAACAAAACTAACCCTGAGAGTCACTAAATGCCATAGGACAACAATCTTCAATGGGGAATATCTCAAAGCTCATATGAGGTATGGATGCAATTTTGGGTGCTGCATGATCATTTTGTTGACACCTATAATAACCTCTCTCTCCTTTTGGAGATTGGATTCCATTTTGGTTTTGCGGCCCCATCTCAGGTGATATTGACAGTTTTAGTTTTGGTCAATACAAAGTTGCCAACTAGTGAATCTCTCTAACCATTCATCATGGGATCAAATTGTCTACTCTATTAGCTACAGGTGGTTAGGTAAACCCTAGTCTTGAGCCTGTTATATCCCATTGACCACTAAAACATTCTCAGGCACACCAAATAGAATTAACCCTAAGAGTCACTAAATATTGTGTGTTTATACTTGGAAGAACAAAAAAGATACAAGAAGTTGAACACTTAAAGGAAAGTTTAATGAAGAAAAAAGTACTATACAAACATGAACCAACTTAATCCAAAGTGAAACTTTAAGATCTAATGCATTTTCCTCTTTGGCCCCTGTCATTAATATTGTGTTTGATATTCTTCTAAGTTATTTAATTGATATTGCTTCTACTCAAGAATTTCATAGATAGTGTTGCATTTTCACTTCCTTTTTATATTACTATAGATAAGAATCCCAACATTGTGATTATTTCTCCATGCACAAAGTCATGGATTCAACATACATTTTGTGTGCAACATTAGCTTATTGAGGACTTGACATGAAAATAGGTGGATCACAACCAAAAGGCTAGTTGGAAACATTTGTCCTTGCCACAACTTTCAAAATCATATTTATCATTCTATCATTTCACTTACAAAGATATATTTTGAGGAATATTGGAGGAACAATAATTGTAGAAATCCATGGCTACCAATTTGAGACCATGGGTGCAAGAATTTATTCCTCTTATGGTACAATACATAAGTCTTCCTCCATGCCCATCCACTTTCCTAATTGCCCCTTCAATATTGAATGCAACCTTGTTGATATTATATAATATTGGTCTGACTCCATTCCAAACATAGATAAATTATGTTCCACACATCATGAATTATATTCTAGAAATCTCTCCACCAAGTTTCTCTCTCATGACTTTCTTGATTCTTTTTCCTCCTATCAATACTCCGTTTCCTAGTGTAATGATAGTGGAACCATCTAATTTCTACTCAATTTTTTGATTTTCCCTTCTGGTGAGCAGCAAGGTTTGAAGGGTCCTCCTCCATAGCATCATTGTATGGACTTTGACCCACTTTTACCACCTAGTGTCCACCCTAGTGTTTATTAGCTTGCACATACCTTAAAAAGGCTTAGTCAAACCAACTTGATCTAAGTACACCAATGCACCACCCTGACTTGGCAAGAGTCACAATAAGCCTCAAAGCAACAACAACACAAACAAAGCCAAAAAAAGGGTTGTTAGGTTCCCTACACTCGGATAATGATAGAACATATATATCTAAGAAAAAATACAATAGCTATAGTTATAGGAATCATAAGAAGAGCATATATAATATGTTTCCATGAATGAAGTTCTCGAAGAGTTGGATAAGCAAGAAATATTGATATCAAATACCATGAATAAATTAAAAACTTTATTTCAAGTCTTCTCATGTTAGTAAGATAAAGAAAATATAAAATCTTGAAATTTTTATGATGATAAGATTCAAGCTTAGATATTTACATAATGCAGCCAACTCAAGAGTCAAACTTCAATGTTAATTGTATAATAGTAATGAGAGTTCAAGCTTCATTATTTTCATCCTAACAAAATTTTTGAATAAGTTACTCATAATCAAAAGTACTCATAACCTTTACAATTTAAATACAAATTAATATCATAGCCTTATTCTCATGTCAAAAGACACTATCAAAGCTTATTATAATGATTCCCACCCTTATTTTGGATGCAGATTACATTAAAATGAAATACTTGAAATCTAAACAAGAAAAAAAAGATATATATTATGATAACCAATAATTTCATACATAAACAAAATGATCCATAAAATTTGTAAGTCTAATAATGTCATGCATCAAATATAAAATGTCATATATACATCAAATGTATGTCAAATATGTCCACTAACATAAAATCCAAGATATATATCAACTAATGTCTATACATGTGTGTACATCCCTATATCTTCTCCTTCCCATGAGGGGAAGAAAAAAAATCCCTAAAGGTCTTCATTTATTCCATCGAAGGAGATGATGGGGGTGATGGGGTCTTGCTCACACGCTCGCTCGTCCTCTTGTTTAGGCTCCTCTCTAAATTAAGCTGATACAAACAAAGTATATATAAATCAATAATTATTATACATTGAAATCAAATGTGTACACACAAAATTAATTATTTCCTTGCCACCATCAAATAGTCACTTTGTACATCCACCTCAAAGGCTCACGTATAATTAGGAGTAACAAGGGCTTACAATAATTCAATCAATATGATCACTTGATCATACTTATAAATACCATTTGAAATTCCAATACTAACTATTATAAATAATAACCAAAAATATGGAAACTCTTTCATACCTTGGTCAATGGCTCTAAACTAGCCATTGTGGTAGCAACTCCATGATCGATAGACTAGCAAAGATGAGGAGGACTCTCAAACATCAACAACTAAAAGTCATAAAATAAAATTTACATGTTTTTTATAGTATATAATATAATTTCAAATGAATTAAATCAACATGAAATAAATGTACCTCTACAAAGCTCTATCATGCCTAGGCTCAAAGTCCCTTGTGAATGTCGATGATCCTGTAGAGAACTAATGCACATGGATAAAAAAAAAATTCCAGTCCTTCATATGATTAATTAATAAATATATGTATTAATTTAATTAATTAAATCAATATATACCTCTTGACTCATTGACAAGGTGTAAAATCAAGCTGGAGAATCTACACTATCTCCATCAACACTCTTACCTTGAATTTTGTACAACATCAAGACATGTTAATTAATTAGTCATTCATTCTACACACAAAATGTGATCAAATTAATTTATTATAATTGTAATTTACATGTGTGTAAATTCCAAATGTGTCACTTAGGAACTCAATAATGACTAGCCCATCATCCATAGTGTCTCCAATGTGACTGCCAAATGTGCATAAGGATCCACATGGTGTGCACATGTGATCATGATGCAAAGAAAGCTCCTCCTCAACTAATGGACTGGCATAATGAATGAGGATCTATGTCAAAGCATTCATAGTCCCTAGAGTACTGGTCTCTACATGTTCCTTCACAATTGAAGGAATAATAACATGCTCACCCTTTGGCTTGACAATAGACACCCTAATTGTAGTAGGGTCACAACATGCCCCCAACCTCTCAAATGATGACCCCCCACCTCTACCCTGGAATCAAACATTTCAAAATAATTGGGGATCTCCCCAAGGACAAATTCATAATGCAGTTTATTTAAGAAATACATTGGAACCTATTGGAAATATTCAGGAAAAGATATGTTACTGAGAGGGGAGGGGTGAATCAGTAACTTATAAAACTTTTAAGCAATTCAGCATTTTAACCATTCATCATTCATTCATCTAATCTACTGCATAAATGAAAGATCAATCATTCATAACACATGAACACAATGATTTGGTGACCCAGAAACCTTCCAATTAGAAAGTAAAATTGGGGTGGGGATGATGCCCATAAAACTTTGTTACTACAGTATGAAGTTGGCCAGTTAAGGCTTACAATGATCACCTCTGGTGATCTACCCTGTTAGGAGCAAGTAGGACTGCTAGATCCACCTTGTTAGAGGATTTACAAACATATAGTGAAGTATGCACTCTGTTAGGAGATTTACAAAAAGACTATTAAGTCTACCCTGTTAAAGGATTTATAAACAAATTCACCTGTTAGGATGAAGTAGTGGATCTACTTACAACTGTTTGCTAATAAGATCATTTTTGCATTGATCACCTGCTGTGATAGGTATAACTTTTATGCTCCATGTTGACCTTTCAATATTCCTTTTACTCTTTTTTTGATAGCAATACCTTCTTCACATGTGAACATCACTATTCTTTCATCTTATGATACATGCCATACTTTTTTTTGCAAATGATATCATACATTACATATATACCATTCCAATATTTACAATTACAAGTTCGGCCAAAACACAAGTGAACAAAACATTATTGAATCAGCCAAATAGTAAATAACTTAGGTTCGATGACCTTCTGATACTCGACATCCACTACATTACTCGGCATCATCATGCACTCAGGAGGAGTAGAGGCTTAGTTCATACTAACCACACAGCATTGCTTGGAACTTGGTAACCATTGGTGACTAGGTAGATATAGTGCCACTCAGTAGAAATTAACTTCTTCATTTACCTTGCTTTACTTGGTAAACACTAAGTCCTTTGTTTACCTTTTCACTCGATAAACACTACTAAACTTTTTTTTACCTTTTTCACTTGGTAAACATTGTTGAACTTCTCATTCACTTGGTATTTTCTGGAATGCTCGGTGAGAATTGTTTACCTGTTGAACTTATAAGGTAACCACTAAATATTTAGTATATACTTGAGACTAAGTGATGAGCTAGATAAGCATTCAGAATTGAATAAGTTTTTTCACTAATGACAAATATATCATAATTCCAACAATCTCCCCTTTGGCATTAGTGACAAAAACACTTATGAGCCAAGACTTATGTGCAAAATTTGATGAATTGATTTACACATATCTCCCCCATACAATATGTTCAGAGTATTTACAAATATCTCTATCTGTATTGATTTACATATATCTCCCCCATACAATATGTATAGAGTATTTACAAATATCTCTATCTCTTCTCTATTCTTCTCTATCTCCAAATATCTCTATTTACAAATATCTCTATCTCCCCCTTTTTGACAATAATGCCAAATTAAGCAATATATATTTACATAGAGACACCAAAATGAGAGATAAACTCAGAGCGTACCTTGAGAATAAGAGCCAAAGTCTTATCCCAATTTTCTTGTAAAATTTTGTAGGTGGAGAGTGCTATTTGAACTTTAGCTGAAAGTTCAACCATATGATCTACAACTGAGAAATTGTTGTCATGGATCAGTGCTTTAGAGTAGACAATGTGTTTCTGCATTGTGTCCATGATATGAAGGATCATGTTTTGAATGTCAATTAAGGTAGACCTGATCCTTACTTCCTCTCTCAAGAATTTTGCCTACTTTTCTGACAAAAATCTGATTCTAAGATGATGGGATGAACTTGAATTGGGGTCAAGTTGCAGCATTTGGGCACTGCCCTTCATAACCTCATCAATTTTATTCAATTTTTCTTTAATCTCCTTGGTGTACTCGGTAACATCACAAATTTTGGCAAAAATCAAAGTTACATTATTAAAAGAATTTCCAAGATTAGCCAAAATTGTGGACAGTTCTACCTATTTTATTGCAATGTGCTGAGAAATGTGCTCAAGCACCTTATTATCAAATTTCCTTTCAGCCTTCTCAATCAATTTTTCTTGACTAGAGGTGTCCTCATTGAATTTATTTACAACCTCTTCTAACTGAATCAAAATGTGTTGCGTAGAGTCTACTTCAACACCTATAGCATCTGCAATTATGTTCTTGGCATTCTCAATTATTCTGTGTTCCTTATTCCCTTTCAAACCTTAACTACTTTTGCGTAGCTTTCATCTCTATTAATTGACTAGCATACCTCATTTCTTCAATGGTAGCCTTTTCATAGTCAATTTTTGTAATTACTATTTATGTGTCTAAGTCAATATCTTTTGGAATTTCCTTTCCAGTGATTAGAATTCTTAATGGATGCTTGTGGTTGGCTTCTGTGATGACTAGTTTGATCTTAGGAAAAGACACAATAGTAGAGATGGAAGGACTAGTAGTAAAAACTGGGATAGGACTTGAGGATTGAATGCCAATAGAGGTATTTACTGGATCAAAAATTGGAATACTTCCCAGAAATGATGATACACTCATTATAGTAGTATTTGAACTAATTGAATTTGAAGTAGATGCAGATAATGCTAGCAAAATTGTAAAATAGGCTGGAACTGACAAAATTTTAGAACTTACTATTATACTAACTGATGATGATGGAGTTGAGGAGGCTGGCTTGGTAGCTGAAGAAAATGGTTGCAGCTCACTAGATGAAGTGATAGACACTTCCATTGATTATACTTGGAGCTACGATGTGGCAGGTGCAGATGATAAATCTAATGTAGATGCTATCAAACCTGTTGAAGCTGACTCCAACCTTGATGATGTGATGGTTTTAGGGGGAGAGTGAGGAAGGGATGCAATAACTGCTGCTACAATTTTTACTGGATCATCTTCCTCCTTATTGTCCTCTTTAGCTTCTTCCCCCATTTATTTTTCTTCCTTTTCTTCTTCCATTAATGCATGCAGCTCTCCTGGTAAGACTATGATGGATGGAGTGTCATTAATATCATCACTATCACTTCTGTCATCATCCTTGATTTCTACTGGGTCTTTATTGGGCTTACGCAGATGATAGATGTTTTTCCACATGTTTGTTGCATCATTTACAACATGCTCAATGTCTTTGATTAAAATCAAACAGGTGTGAAATCTAATCATCATTTTACCTTCATGATTTTTCATTGTAGTTTTTATTTCTACTCTAGTGAGACTTGGTTGAAGATTCTTTAGAGATTGCTCATAGATATCTTTTACTGTTTGGGTGGTTGTCTCCCACCTCGATTGCAATCTTTCCAGTCGTTCCTTGGAGATTTGAGAGGCAAGCTAGTCCAGGGAGTATTTCCATTTTCCCATCTGGGATAGTACTAGTTCCTCAATCTGCATTTTTCAGCATCTGTTCTTGTTTCAAATTTCAATGCCTTGAAATTTGTGATGCCTACTCCTTCTTCCAATTGTTTGAGCCTTTCCTCAAATGTGGGTGGAGGCCTAACCAGTACAGGTTCCTATTTTCCTTTTCTAGTTCTCCTTGAGAATACTATGGTAGGCTTCTTCTTAGGTTTGGTAATAATTGCCTTACCTTTCTTCTTTGGAGGTTCTTCTTCAGACTCTTGTTCTTCTTTTTCTTCTTCTCCTCCTTCTTCTTCATCATCTTCTTCGTCCTCAACTTTTCCTTCTGTTAGCATGAGAGGACCAGTTGTAGATTTTATTTTGGCTATCTTCCTCTTGCCTTTGCTTATGGCCTATGGTAGCTTCATTTCAAGCTCAATTTTGGCCTTTGCTTCATCATAAGTTCCAAAGGCAGGGATGTTAGGGATAGCTGGTTCATTCACCAGTGCCTCAATGATGTCTCTTGCTTCATCAATAATTAATTCATAAGGAAATGGTTTTACCCATGCCACTCGAGGTATGACTATCTGTATGTACACATGATCATAGTCAACCATGAAACATATATCATCTTTATAATCCTCAACAAGCTTAGGAGGAATCTTGAACCTATTATTCATCCTTTCTTTGTAATCTTCAAAATAGTTATCCATGACTTTGTCAAAATTTTCACCCATTTCTGCTATAAACTCATTAATTTGATATAGAATTGGAGTGTCTTTTCTCCATACTACAGATCCTTTGGATGGAAAAAACCTTTGTACATAAAAGAATAAGAAAATTAACAAAGAACCAAATTTACAAGGGTTATTCTTTGGAGTCCTTATTCTTTCCATATATTTATTGAGTTGTCTTAATAGTAATTCTGACAGATCAAATTCAAGATTTTTCTTTACAATCTTAAATGCTAAATCCACGGCCTCACATGGTACACTATTCAATCTACTAGAACTGTAGAGTTTATATGCAATTACATAAATGCCAAATTTGAGTTCCATGTCAGATACATCATTAACTTTTAGTCCTCTACCATCCCATTATGCTAGGGTTTTCTTTTGCAACTCATCCTGACCTAGGGTTTTAGTGGTTTTGGCTTTACTAAGCATAGGAAAACCCTTGATCTTATGAATCATCTTTTTGGTTATCAATACGGGTTGTTCCAGCCACAACTAACCATTGTGTACATGGCTTAGAACATATCTTACCCATTTAACTTGGAAATTCCTTGGTAGGTGTGGAATATGGGTCAAGCCTTTTTCTTCTAAGTGCTTATGCTCAAGTTTTAGGGCTCCATCAACACATAATTGTCCTAGGGCATTACCCATATCTAATGTACCAATTTCTTGAACAGTGCATTTGAAATAAGCACAAATATCATTAAAAAGAAGTACCTTAGGTGGAATTTTCAATTGAGCTCTGTGTGGGTCAAGTGATTCAGCAATTGCAGGCACTAGTTTAAATCTTGGGGCTTTCCATTCGACTCCTTTCACTAGCATTTCAGAACCCCTCTTTTCCTTAATGTTGCTGGTGCTTGTGGATGCCATTGCTACTCAGTGGATGATAAATTCTTCAAAAAAATTCTTCACAGGAATTTTTCTTCAAATCGCTTTGCGTGCAACTAGAAATCTTTTGGCTCTAAGCACTACTTAAGTTGCAGTGAAAAATGAAATCAAATTATGCTCTTTTTGATGAAATACTGTCATTAAAGCTCAGTACGAAGGTAGCTGAGAGGACATAGTGTGTGCCAGTCTGTCATTGATTTAATCGATAAAACCTTGCAACTCGGTGGTCTAACAAAATCTTTGATACTCCTAACCTAGCTCGGTAAAGTCTTTAGCCAACCTTGCTTGGTAAATGCAAAATGGTGAATGATAACTTTTCTTTGATCCTTGTATTTGAAATACTAATTTGATCATTTGCACTCTTTCATTTTGGAACTATTTAAGATGTGGCTAGAAGATGCAATTCCAAAATCTTCTTAAATCTTAATTGGAAATGGTGGAATCACCCACTTCTTGAGTGACATGACCATTATTTGAACTGTCTTCCTCGGTAGATTTAGGAATCCACTGTTGTCTCATCTTCTTCCAAATGTTATCAGCTTTAACATTCTTTTCATCTTCAATTCTTCCAATATTCATGCAATTCTTAGCTATATGACCAAGTTCAGTACATGTGTAACATCTTATGGTTGTATCCTTCTTTCTTAGGTGATGTCTTGCACAGTTTATCCCAATGTGTCCATATTCTCCACAATAGTGACACCTGCACCAAGTATTGTAGTCCCAACCAAATATTGCTTTGATAATTTGTTCTGTTGGATTGAATATTTTTTATTTGTATTCAGATTCCTTGTGACCTTGTTTCTTTCATTTGTGACATTTACCTTTAAATTTTGGGTTTTCTTTGCATTCATTAGCTTTGTGACCAGTCTGATTGTAGTTGAAGCATTTACCATTGAATTTTACCTTTCCATTACTCCAACATTTATTTAATGTATGACCTATCTTGCCATAGTGATTACAAGTAGGCCTTTGATTTCTTTGTGCACCTTGTTTGGAAGTTTCACCTTCTTCCTTGTAACCAAGTCCAGCTTTTCCTTTTTGTCTATGAAGATTTTGCTCACCTAGCTTATTTAATTGAGTTATGTCTGCTTGTGATTTCATCATTCTCTCATTAATTTGTTTTTCAGTGTTTAGGTCATTTTCCAAACTTTCATTGATTTTTCTTTCAGATCTCAAGTCACTTTTTAAGCTTTCATTAATTTGTCTTTTAGTGATCAAATCATTCCTCAAATCTTCATTTTTAGATCTCAGAATCAAAATTACTTCATTTGCATTGGATAGTTGATTTATAAGATCTTAATGCTGAAGGGATTGATTATTTCTTACCTCTAAGTCTTCATTTGCCTTGTTCCTTTGTTCCAAGACTTCACATAGCCTGATTGATTGGATTTCTTGTTCTCTTTTAATTTTTCTTACTTCTTCCTGCAGGAAACCATTCTTTGCTAGGAGTTCCCTGATTGCCTCATTAGCTTCATTTGAACTGCTTGATGGTAAAAGGTCTTCAATCTTTTATTCAACATACTTATGATCATTCATTTGTTTTGAAAGTTCCTTCCTTCCCTTCAAGGATTGAGAAAGATGCTCCTTAGCTTCTTTGAGTTGAGCCATGACCATTTCCAGATCTAGCTTTTCATTTTCAATAGATTTGTCAAGTTTGAATATCTCCATTGTCCTTGATCTTTACTCAAGCTATCAAACTTTGTCCTCAGAACCACAAAGCTTTGATACCAATTGTTGAAAATATTCAGGAAAAGATATGTTACTGAGAGGGGAGGGGTGAATCACTAACTTATAGAACTTTTAAGCAATTCAGTATTTTAACCATTCATCATTCATTCATCTAATCTACTACATAAATGAAAGATCAATCATTCATAACACATGAACACAATGATTTGGTGACCCAAAAACCTTCCAAATAGAAAGTAAAACTAGAGTGGGGATGATGCCCACAAAAATTTTTTACTGCAATATGAAGCTGGCTGGTTAAGGCTTACAATGATCACTTCTGGTGATCTGCCCTATTAGGAGCAAGTAGGACTGCTAGATCCACCTTGTTAGAGGATTTACAAACATACAGTGAAGTATGCACTCTGTTAGGAGATTTACAAAAAGACTGTTAAGTCTACCCTGTTAACCACATAGCATTGCTTGGAACTTGGTAACCATTGGTGACTCAGTAGATATAGTGTCACTCAGTAGAAATTAACTTCTTCGTTTACTTTTCTTTACTTGGTAAACATTGAGTCCTTTGTTTACCTTTTTCACTTGGTAAACACTGCTGAACTTTGTTTTACCTTTTTCACTTGGTAAACATTGTTGAACTTCTCATTCACTTGGTATCTTCTGGAATGCTTGGTGAGAACTATTTACCTACTGAACTTATAAGGTAACCACTGAATGCTCGGTATATACTTGAGACTAAGTGATGAGCTAGATAAGCATTCAGAATTGAATAAGTGTTTGCAGTAATGACAAATATATCATAATTCCAACAGAACCTTGTGACTATTGTAGGGAGGGGCATCAAAGACATCCACCAGCTATCCCAAAAGTTATTTTTAATATCATCATGTATGCACTAGTGGATTGGGAAACTTTTAGTTGTATGTTTAACAATATCTCATTCTCCTAGCTTTTTAAACAATGCACGTATGTTACCTTTTGCTATGTCCTTTTTTCTTACAACTTTATAGGATAATTTATTTTCATAATATCTTATTTGTTCTTCTCTCTTAACATGCCAAATATCCAACTGACCACTTACAAAAGCTACATGGCTCATAATGGACTTAAGGGAGGATGCTAATTGTACTCTCATAGGATTAGTTTTTCCACAATCTTTCAACCTACCAATGATTTCTTCTAATTCATTTTTCCCTCTTTCTATTTCATTCATTATATTGTCATGGGTGCGAGGAGGTCTTTCAATTAGTGGAGGTTGTAGGAGTTCTTGCTCTTCTTGTGGATAATTTTGATTTTGATTTTGTTGATCAAATTGGGGATTTAATAATTGATTATTCATATTTCTTGATAAGAAACCAATTGCATTTTAAATAAATAAACAAATTTGAAGAAAAACTTTAAAAAATACAAAAAAAATGCAAAAACATACAAAATAATGTAAAAAAAAAGAGTAGAAAATATACTTGATGATCCTAATCTTGATCTCTGGCAACAAGAAGGCATTTTGAGGAGGAGAGTGAGAAAATTCTTCAACTTCTATAAACTGCATGCATGTTGTTGAGGGAAAAGAAGGCACCAACAAAAGGAAAAAATAAAATATGGAACGGGCCACAAGTTTGCAGCCCATATATAGGTTTTTTACAAGGTGTGTACGTGCTATAGCACATGCGCGCTTTTAAATTTTTTTTAAATTTTAGTTGTGTCATATTTCTAGCATCACAACTTGGTGCATTTTTCCTACAAGAATTTCAAGGTATATTAGATAGATGTCAAATCTACATTTTAAAATGGTATGCTAGATGAAGAAATATACATTGATTAACCTAAGGGATTTGTAGATCTAGACAAAAAGAATATGTATGTAAACTAAAAAAAGCTCTCTATGGATTGAGAAATGCCCCAAGAGTATTGCATAATTATTTGGTGAATATTGGTTTTGAAAGGACAAATGATAACAACAATCTATATTTGAAGAATGGTAAGAATAATGAAGTATTATTATCTAAAATATTTGTTGATGAAATTATATTTTGAGGAAGAGAAGCATTTTGAAAATAATTTGTTGATGAAATGAAGAAGGAATTTGAAATATCTATGTTTGGTGAGATCAAATTCTTTGTTGGATTATAAGTATGCCAAATTAAGTTTTTTATTTTCATTACACAATCCAAATACATCAAGGAGATACTAAATACTTTTGGTATGGAATATTTAAGGCCAATGAGCACACCTATGTCAATAGGACATAAGCTATCTAAGAATGATGAATTTTTTGATGTGAACTAGAACTTATAAAAATCCATGAATGGAAAATTGCTATATGTTATTCATAGTAGACTATATATTGCTTTAGTAGTTAGCATAGTTGCTAGATTTTCAACAAGTCCTTAAGAGAATCACATGATGGTTGTAAAAAGGATATTGAGATATCTAAAAGGTGCAGAAGACTATGGATTCTATTACAAGAGAAGTGATAAATTTGAATTGGAAGTATTCACTGACTTAGATTGGGTAGGAAATATTAATGACAAAAAATGCACTAGTGGAGGTGCATTCTTTCTAGGAAAGAGATTGGTATCATGGACAAGCATGAAATAGAATTGTATTTCTAAATTAATAGTTGAAGCCGAGTATGGAGTAGTTGTAGTGAAATGTTCAAGTATTGTGTGGATCAAGAAATTACTGAAAGGTATGAAAGAAGAGATTACAAATCTAGTGATTATCTATTGTGATAACACAAGTACTATTAACATTTCAAAGAATATAGTGATGTACACAAAGACCAAGCACATTGCTATCAAGTATTAGTACTTGAGGGAGCTAGTACAAGATAATGAAGTGAAGCTAGAATATGTGAACACTAAATAATAGATTGCTAACATATTCACAAAACCCTCACCTAAAGATGTTGATGAATATCTTAGAGGTAAATTAGGGGTGATTCCCCTAACTAAAGCTACTTAAGGAGGCAAGATGCATTACCTCAAATGTACTACTCATAATATCTTACATATTAATGCAATTAAGTTATACTTAGGGATGTGCCTAAGGTAGATAATCAAGTATAACATAACAGATTAGTCATAGATAGATGACATATATCAGCCAGACATGCAAAATCTACATAACTCAAATGCATGAAGAGACTAAAGCTAAGAAAGCTAAAGTATCTTTGGCATTGTTCCTTGCTATGGAATTCTTTAGCTTCCCTTTATCCATATTATTGTACAAACTATAATACTTGTTCAACTATACAAAACTATCATCATGTATAATTTGCATTTTAAGGTTTTCTACCTTAGGGTTCTATGATTTCTTGCCTATGGGTGTCCTCCCTTCTTGCATGGCTTTCTCCACTAGTCTATCTTTAGTATCATTCTCAAATTCTTCAAAATCACTGACTTTCATTATTTTCCTTCTCTTTCCTTGTACACTGGTGATCTCCTTCACCCTTTTCCTATTAGACGGTGTTGGTTCTTTCTTGACTTTTACTAGTCTTTCTAACTTCCTTTGTGCAATAGGTGCTTCCACCTCTAGCTACCTCCTAGGTTGATTAGTTTGTGTCCTTACTAGTTGCACTAGTGTAACTACTACATATTGTGCAATAGGGGTTTGTGCACATGATTGTGAAATGGTTACACCTTTTTAAGGTCCTACAACAACAATTGGGGTTGCTACTATCACTTCAGATAACCCACATGCCTTCATCTCTAGTGCAATTCCTTTTGCCTTATTGAATTCTTCACAAGTCATACTTGATTCATTAAGGATGAAATCAATTACCTTTTCTACTTTCTAGTTTCTTCTTTCTCTCCTTCTCGTGTAGTTCATAATGAACTATTCTCATTTTCTCCTTATAGGTTCCCCATCTATGGAACTAGGTGTCCTCATATTTAATTATTATTTATGCACATCTTTCAATAAGTTCTATGCTCATCTCATTTCCCATGAGTTCTATGAACTTTATCCTTGGTTCTACAACTTCCATGCAGGTATTATTAGTCTCTACCATGAAGCATATATCATCCTTATATTTCTCTACCATGTAGGGAGGTATTATGTACCTATGTTTCATCTGAGTCTAGAAGTTCATCATCATTCTATCAATGTTATTATCTCTAACACTTTCTAGCCTTGAGTTACCAAATTCATTGTGCACTCATTTTTCTACCAATTAGTCATACCTGGGGACTTCCTTGTTGCATAGAAAAACAAGTGAATCACTAGGGAATCAAATTTAAGGACTAATCTCTTGGTCTTCTTCAATTTGGTAATGTTGTCTAACAATTGTAATTTTATTATTTCATACAGATTCACTTGTCTTCATTGAACTATCATTACATATGGAGAATGTAGGAAATCGACTAGAACTAAGTTAACCCTTGAGCCATGGTTAAAATTGTACCCTAATATCTTACTCAAAACTTTTACTCCTCTTTCCTTAGTCATATCTACATTCATGTTCCTTCCATTAAATTCCTTGAACAAGTTGTTCTCAATAGTTTCCCTCACATCCTTATCATTAATAGAATCACATCCCTCATTACTTAAACCTATGACCTTATAAATCAGGTCATTGTCAATTGCTTCTTGTGCATCACCTAAGCAAAACATATCATTGCAGACTATATTTAGAATGATTTGGGTCCAATCATGGTAGTCAAACTCAATATAAAACATATGCATCACAAGATTCAAACCATCTAGGTGTGAATACTTAGACTTCAAGGTTAGGTCATTATTATACATGAATCTTAAGTCCTTGTGTATATCATCATCACCTATGCTCTCTATATTGCAATAGATGTAGCTTTTGATATCTTTGACATGAATAAAATTCTCCAAAACATGCAAAAATGTGCCTAACGGGTCATACATAAGTGAAAAAAATGTTTATTTCTTGAATACATATCTCAGCCTTCAACTCACATCATAAATGGTCTCACTAGCCATTTTAACTGTAACTTTATGTACTGAAAAACTTAATTTGATCTCTGTAAAATACCTTAAAATTGCATTTATGGCATGTACAACTTTGCACTTCAAGAACTTCTTTTCACACTTCAAATTATTTTCAAATAGATCTTCAATTTTCTCAAGACACTTCAGATGAACAAATGTTACTCACAAGCTTGTTTGCAATCCTTAAATCATTTCAAATCGCATTACACATTAAATGTGTATCTAGCACAGATTCAAAAATTGTCTTTGTTTGATAATAACATTGTTTTCTTTCTCAAATCTTCTTGAGATCATATTTTTTCTTACATACCTAACCATAGCTTCCTTCTTATGTCTTCTACCCTCTTTTAACTACAAAACTTCTAATCCTTTCTCTATCATCACTTCTGACCAATTGACACTATGTCTCTACTACAACTACTCAATTTAGATAGGATGAGTCACAAACAATTATTGACTTCAATATCTCATCAAGTGCATTGAAATAATATTCCTTCAAAACTATATAAGAGATTTCTTGTTCCTTAGCTTTCACAAATGCTTCTTTGAATTCATCAATGTGTTCCTTGATTTCTTCCTTCTGAATATTATCACTCTCATTTCCATTCATTCTATCATTTTTGTTATTAGAGTAAATGATTATTATTTACTCTTTTACTTAAGTTTACTTAGTTAAATGCATTTATTTATTAGTTGTAGTCTAGGAGTTGTTGACAACATGAGATTTTGTTCCTATCTAAGTCATACTTATCCTCTCACCTTGATCAAGGATATCCCACCTTTTCTGGATGTATGCTTGGTTGTCATTCTTATCTCCTAGTACTTTCTAAGCTTGTTCTACAAGCTTCCTAGAGGCCTTTATAAATAGGCTCTCCCTTTTCATTTTTATACATCAATTTCATTTTTCTCATTGTTGCAATATAATTTCTCTTTGTTGCTTCAAGCTTGTGTTCCTTCCTTCTTCAATTTCTCTTCAATAGGTTATTTGCATGCAGGTGATCTTGGCACACTATGAAGTTGGATTTCATCATCTTCTACATGGTATCAGAGCCTCCCTACTACTTCTTGGTTGAAGGATTTTTGAAGCCATGATTTGGAGACACAAACCCTAGTTTGTTTGTATTTTTTTTTCAATTGGGAGGAAAGCAATTTTTTGGAGCACTTTGGGCCTAAATGGATGCTTCCATTGAGTTCAGAAGGCTTGTTACAATTAGAACTCATATCTTTTCAAATCATATTGTATAGCAATACATTTTTCTTTGTTTGTAATATGTTTCTCTCAATTTGTTCAATTTCTCCAAGCTCCACCCTTCCTTCTTCAGTTTCCCTTCAACAAGTTATTTGCATGCAGACGATCTTGGTAAGCTATGAAATTGGCTTTGATCAACTTCTACATTATTTTTTGTTCCTTCTATCCATTATGTAGTATCTTATTTTGTGTCCAAAGTTATTACATAACTGACATACATGTGCATTCCTTCTCTGATTGGTTCCATTCTAACTTTCAGGTGGTTCCATTCTAACTTTCAGGTGCTCTACAATTTCTTACAATATGTCTAGGATTGTTACACATCTAACATACAAACTATTTCTTTTCTCCATTAGATCTTCCTCCATCATTAGATCTTTTGTGATCTCCCTCTTTCATTACCTGCAAGGTCAATGTTCCTAAACATTCTACTATTCCATTATTACCATCAAACTTAGGTTTCTTATAATCTACTACTTTATGTCCATAACCATGAAAATTATAACAATAAAAATTATTAATATGTTTAAAATTCATACATATGCAATCTATTTTCATATGACCAACTTCATTACATATAAAAAATCTACCTCTAAACTCATGTCTTACTTCCTTAGGTGGTTCATCTTGCTTAGGTTTATCAACTTGCTCTATTTTCTTAGCTTCATCATGTTTCACTGATAAATCAACTAATTCAATCTCTTTAGGTACTTCGATGGTTGTGCTTGATTCAACTTTACTCAGATCATATTCTTTAAGGGATTCAACAATTGGATCTTGTTCTCTTTTGATTTCATCTTTCTTGTTTAATTTCTCACCAATAAGATATCCAAGTCTTGTCTTATCATAAGAAGGTCTCTGGTGAAATATATGTTCATCAATCTTCTCACTACTGGAATAAAATTTCTTTAACTATTGCTTGGCTTGTGTAAATTTTCCTTTCATAATGATATTGTACTTTTCTATTTTTACATGCTCAATCTTAATATAATCTAATTCAGATGTTACTTGACTCAATTAGGATCTAAGGTCTACATTCTCATATTTCATATCAAGTTTACTCTTACTACCATCTTTCTTAAGACTCAACTTAAGTTAAAAAATTCTCAATTCATGTTTCAAGATCTCATTTTCTTTCTTGAGATTCCCTACTTCAGCATTGTCATTAGTCTACATAATTGATTCCTTACCAGATTTTAGATCATCAATTTTGTCTTTTAGTTTTGAAATGTAAGCTTTTGCATCCTCATACCTATCTTTTAGGTTATCTCTTTCTTCTATAAGAAGGTCGATCTATTCAAGAGCTTCTTCAAGGTTTTTCTTTAACTATTCGATATCCAATCAGTATTCTATAAACTTTTACCCACAATTCAATATTGTTACTTAATTTATAACTTCCACATGAAAGTAAACCAACAATGCTAAATAGTAAATACAACCATACACATAGAGAACTCATAACACCATTATTTGTTAACTAGGGAAACCCTATCCAAGGGAAAACCCCAATGGGGATGATACCCACAAGATGATTCACTAAACAAAAAGATCTTGTATTAAGGATATTGACCCTATTAGGAGCCTACAAAGTACATATAGTGTCTCGAGTCCTTGTTGGAGGGATAGGCCTTGTTAGAAGCCTCAACCCTATTAGTGTTGGAAATATTCAAGATATGATAGGTTACTAAGAGGGGAGGGGTGAATCAGTAACTTCAAAGCTTTTAAACAATTCAACACTTTAACCATTCATCATTTACTTATCTAATATACTACATATATAAAAAATAAAACATCCATAACACATGTATACAGTGATTTGGTGACCCAGAAACCTTCCAACTAGAAAGTAAAATTGGGGTGGGGATGATACCCACAAAGCTTCATTACTGCAGTATGAAGTTGGCCTGTTAAGGCTTACAATGACCACTTCTGGTGATCTACCTTGTAAGGAGCACAAAGGATTGCTAGGTCCACCTTGTTAGAGGATTTACAAACATACACTTAAGTATGCACTTTGTTAGGAGATTTATACAAAGACTGTTAAGTCTACCCTATTAAAGGATTTACAAAGTTCATTCACCTATTAGGATGAAATAGTGGATCTAGTTACAAACTTGATTTTCTGATTAGATCCTTGAAGTATATATCACCTCTTGTGACTGAAAAATCTTTATTGCTCCTTGTTGACCTTGCTACTTATTCTTCTCTCCTACTGATTCATATTTGATACTTCAATCCATACTCATTCTCTTGTCTTACATTTTTTTTTTGCAAATGATATAATACATTACATATATACCATTCCAATATTTACAATTGCAAGGTCAGCTAAAACACAAGTGAACAAAATATTACTGAGTCAGTCAAATAGTGAATAACTTGGGTTCACTGATCTGACTTGGTGACCTTCTGATACTCGGCATTGTCATGCACTCGGTAGAAGTGAAGGCTCAGTCCATACTAATCACCTGACGTAGTTTTGAACTCGGTAACCATTGGAGACTCGGTAGATATAGTATCACTTGGTAAAACTGAATCCTTCATTTACCTTGCTTTCACTTGGTAAACATTATACTTTCATTACTCAATAAATGTTGTGCTTCCATCACTTGGTAGGCATTGCGCTTTCATCACTCGGTAGGCATTATTCTTTCATCACTCGGTAGGCACTACACTTTCATCACTCGGTAGGCACTATATTTTCATCACTCGGTAGGCACTGTGCTTTCATCAATCAGTAGGCACTGTGCTTTCATCACTCAGTAGGCACTGTTGTACATGGATACCACTGAGTGCTCGGTATACATTGTAGACTGAGTGATGAGATCGGTAGCTATACTGATACAGATAAGTGTTGTCACTAATGGAAATAATAACTAAATGCCAACAATCTCCCCCTTTGGCATTAGTGACAAAAACACTTATAAACCAAAACATATGTACATAGCCTAATTGAATCAATTTAGATTTCACAAAAATTGATCTTTGTAGAACTGCTACATATGCAAATATACTTATGTACACATGCAAACTTTTACTGAGTGCTATCTCCCCCCATCACTTATAGTGATAACTTTTCTCTGAATCTTTCCTTCTGAATCTCTCCCCCTTTTTTGATAATAATGCCAAAGGACTGTATATATACAATTTATATGGTTACACAAAAATGAGATAAAAATTCTTTATGTACCTTAAGAATAGTTGCAAAAGTACTATCCCATGTCTACTGCAAAATTTGATAGGTGGAAAGGGCAGTTTGAACTTCTGCTGATAGTTGCATCAAGTGATCAGCTACTGAGAAGTTCTGTTCTTGGACCAATGTTTTGCAATGAGTAATATGTTTTTGCATTGTGTCCATAATAGGAAGGATCATGTTTGAATGCCTATGATAGACTGGATCCTTGCTTCCTCTCTCAATAGTTTTGCCTGTACATCTACCAAATATCATATTTTGGTATGATGGGAGGTTGTGGAGCAAGAGTCCACCTTCAATTTTGATGCACTTGATTGCATATCAATGTCAATCTTATTTATCTTATCTTTTATTTCTTTGGTGAAGCTGGAGACATCACAAAGTTTAGCAAAAAGTGATGCTACGTTATTAAAAGAATTTTCAAAATTTCCCAAAAATGTTGACAATTCAACTTGCTTTATTGCTATCTTTTGAGCAATGTGCTCTAGCACTATATTATCAAATTTCTTCTCTGCTTTCTCAATAATTTTTTCTTGTCCAGAAAAATCCTCATTTAATTTCTATACAGCCTCTTCTAACTGAATCAAAATGTGTTGAGTAGAATCTACTTCAACACCTATAGCATCTGTAATAATGTTCTTGGCATTCTCAATTATTCTGTATTCCTTATCTCTTTCAGACCTTAACAGCTTCTACATAGCTTTCATCTCTATTAGTTGACTAGCATACCTCATCTCTTCAATGGTAGCATTTTCATAGCCAATTTTTGGAATTACTATCTCTGTGTCTAAGTCAATATCTTCTGGAATTTCTTTTCTAGTGATCAAAAGTCTTAATGGATGCTTTTGTTTGACTTCTTTGATGACTAGTTTGACTTTGGGGATAGACACAATAGTGGAGATGGAAGGGCTAGTAGTAAAAACTGGGATATTACTTGAGGGTTGAATGCCAAGAGAAGTATTAACTGGATCAAAAGAAGGAATGCTTCCCAAAAATGATGATACACTCGGTATAGCAATGTCTGAACTAATTGGATTTAAAGTAGATGAAGATAATGTTGACAAAATTGTAGAACTAGCTAGAACTAATGAAAAAAAAATTGTGAAACTTACTGGAGTTGATGGACACAAAATTGTAGGACTTACTATTATAGTTGCTGATGATGAAGGAGTTAAGGAGGCCGACTCGTTGGCTGAAGAAGTGACAGATAGCTCGGTAGATAAAGTGCTTCGCGCATCTATTTTAGATACCTAGAGCTGGGATGAGGCTAGTGAAAATTGAGCAATTGATGTCACAATTGTGCTCACAATCTCACTTGCAGAAGCTGTCTCCATAATTGATGTAATAGTTTTTGGTGGAGAGTGAGGAAGGGATGCAATTACTTTTACTACAATTTTAACTAGATCTTCTTCTTCCTCATTTGCTTCTTCCTCCTTATTCATATGTTATTAGTGGGGGGGGAGGGAATTATCCCGTGCCCACCCCCACGGTCGGCGGGCCGATAGTACCTGCGTCATAGGTACTGTGATGGCAGGTACAGAGTACCTACCGCCACAAGCCCTACGACCGCAGGCCTGCGGCAGACCGCAGTGGTCTCCTCAGCCGACGGGCTATAAACGTATGCTTAAACTTGTTTTTTGTTTGGTTTTTTTTTTATATATATAATTTTTATAATTTATAAAAACAAATTTTATTATTATATAAAAATTTTAATTAATAAATTTTTAATATATATGTTTTTAATTAATAAAGATTTTTAATTTTTATTAATATTTTATAATTAAATAATAATGCATTTAACATAGTTTGTAAATATTAATTTATTAATAATTTTGGTTAAATATTAATAAATTAACAATTAATGGTTAGATTAAAATAAGTAATTAGATCAAATGATTATTGATTAATTTAATTAAAATTAGTTTAATTAAAGTTAATTAATAATGAATATTATCTGATTAAATAGTAGATTTGGAAGATTGACTTAAAGGAAATTATTATAGAAATGGGTTAATCGTAAAGGGGTAGATATGAAAACTTTGTTACTTGAAATTAGACATTAAACTGAAACATAAACCTTACCTTAACTCAAATAATATACTTTCAAATCCAATCTCTGAGACTTTGATGTTGTCTTGTGCTTTGAGTGTTTTGGGGTTGGTTTAGCGTTGACCAGTTTAGGTTGTTACCAGAGGCTCGGGTTGTGAATGTGATGTCATGATGATTTGGTCTTGATCTTTCTTAACCCGACCATGGTAATGTGATGAAGTGCTCTATGACATGATTGTGTTTACTGTTTGTTATTGCTTTCCAGTTTCCTTGTGTGAAGTTGAGGTGTATGTATTTGAGATACCTAACTTAACCATTTTTGAGTTTTGATCAATTATATTTGATAACCATTTCTGAGTCTCGATCAGTTATACTTGTATTACTTTCTGGTTGCTCATTGGAGAACCATTGGATTTTGTGACTTATCATTGATGCCTTCAGTTGCTGATAGAGAACTGTTGTGATCATATGATTACTATTTGATATTATATGTTGCTCATGAAAAACTGATGTAATTTTGTGGATTATCTTTTATGATGTTTTTCAGTTGCTTGTATAGGACTGAGGTGGTTTTATTATGATTCTTTGATTTATGAGTTCATGAGCTTAGGGTAGGTTATCTATGTGTAG
Organism: Cupressus sempervirens; assembly: GCA_028749045.1. Classification (NCBI taxonomy): domain Eukaryota; kingdom Viridiplantae; phylum Streptophyta; class Pinopsida; order Cupressales; family Cupressaceae; genus Cupressus; species Cupressus sempervirens. The sequence continues at coordinate 280,561,385 of CM053783.1, read as the reverse complement.
AGTCGAGAAGTGGCTTGCAATGGGGGTCGGAGCCCTAAGAGGCTGCCTTGAGAAACCCATTGTAAGTCATTTTTAATAAGTGAAAACATTTACACTAAATGAGAGAAAATGAACCTAACAAGATAATTGTATGTTCTCTCCCATGCCTTGAGTGCTAGTATAGGCTAGGATGGGGTAGAGAGGAAGCTTGGTTATGACCTTGCATTCCATAGTAGGCCTCGTCAGTACGAGAGGATACTAGTGGCCGCAGGATCAGTAGGGACCCAGGATTCCTAAGGGATTGCTCGGGTAACTTCTACATGACTTTTGCGATGACACTTTCCCGCTTGCATATTAGGTTTCCTACGTGTCTTGTGGTACCTCTGGGATTTAGATGTCGATCTTTTTAGGAACCCTTGAGTTAGCATACTTATAGGATTTCCTGGACTTAGAGAGTATTTATGATTATAGGTTTCATTATCCTATTTGGGACTTGAGACTATCTCCTCAGCGCGGTGGGAGTGGACCATTTAGGTTCCACACGGTCGGGTGGTAGTGCTTTTACTCTTACCATTGAGATTCGTTCCATGGTCACCGTGGCTGGAGATTTCGTGATTGGCATTTACCTTCACTATGTTCTTGGATTATTATGATGGATGGTTAGATTTTATGATAGATGTTTTATCATTATGGATGTATCATGTATGGTGAATAGTTTCATATATTTTACTTTACTTTGTATCATGGATTTGAGGATGTTGTATCTTGATCTTTACATATGTATATTCTTTTAAGCCTTTCATACCCTATGACTTGTACAGTGGATGATTGAGCATTTCGAATTAATTTGCCGAGAGGCATTCGGAACAAATGTATATTATGGACATGGGACTTTTTGATTATTCTTTCATATGTATGTGATAGTTGTTAGACTTAGATTTAATTAAATTTAAATGTGACTCAACGTCTTGAGATCTTTAAGAAATGTAACTTATAATGTATGTTTGTCGATGATTACATGTTATTGCTTCCGCTACTATGTGTTTGATGTGTATGTTATACTTTCTTACTTTAAAAAAAAAAATTTAGCAAACTTAGTGAAACTTTAGGTTAATTCCTTTGGATTCCTTGGCGGGGTGTTACATCTAGTATTAGAGCCCGAGTTTCTACATTGGGAGCTCTGGGTATATTGGAACGCCACGAGAGTTAACTAGTTGAATAAAAATGAAAACCTTAAACTGAAACTTGAAACTAGTTGAACTAAAACAATATGAAAACTATTAGTTACCTATTTTTCATACTTCAACACTTAAGTCTTCAAAACTAAAATTATAGGTAAACTGAAAATTGAAAATATCTTGTTTGCAAAACATGTGTCTTTTATCTATGTGTTTCAGTAGTATGTTTCATGGTTATTTTAGCATCTTGTGTCTTGGATATTATTGTAGGATGGTATCTAGGATGAGATCTTCCGTTAGGGGCCGTAGACTTTGCCGTGGCAGAGGCCGTGGACGAGGAAGAGATGTTAGTGTTCATGAGTCTATCCACGAGAGCCCCATTCAGGAAGAGAATAGGGAAGAGCATGTTAGTGAACATCAGGAAGAGAACCATTAAGAGGGACATGCCAACTCTGAGGAGGTTGATCTGAGGCAAATGATGTGAACCCTTATTGATCGCTTACCTCCTGTTCTTGAGTAGGATAGAGCACACCAGGTTGGACATGAGCATAGACACAGATCTAGGAGTCCTCAGAGGGATCGACATAGATCCATAGTATCTTCTCAGATGAAGGATCTTTAGAGGTCCAAGATCAAGCCCTTTAATGGGCAAGGTTCTGGGTATGTAGCTGAGCAGTGGCTTCTTGCCCTTGACAGGATTTTTTCTATGCAGGACTTTGACAATAATGTCAAAGCGAGGTTTTCCATTACCAATCTAGAGTTATTTGGAGCCACTTGGTGGACTATTGAGGAGAACAAGTTGGGCATTAACATGGGTAGTGTCACTTGGGAGATTTTCTTGGAGAGTTTTCATGAGCGATTGCTACCAAAGGAATGGAAGCAGCATAGAGCAGATGAGTTCCATAACCTGAGACAGTTCACTATGACCGTTGTAGAGTATGAGCGCAAATTCTATGAGCTCATGCCTTTTTCAGGATTCAGTGACAACCCAGCACAGTTAGCACAACATTTCATTCGAGGCTTGAACAACCATTTTATTGGGGGTGTTAAGGTAGTTGAGCCTAAGACCCTCAAGGATGCGGTACATCGAGCTATCCTGGTAGAGCAGAGTATCAACTTTGGGCAAGGGGGTTTTGTGGGAGCGCCTACTATAGCAGGATCTAAGGGCAACCACGATTCTGATGGAATCAGGAAGCCTCCCTTCCCTAGGAGGAATCAGTATTCTCGGCAGCATTCTCAGTAGCAGCCTCAGCAGCATAAGGGATTTTACCCTCAGGCACAGAGTGGTGGCGGTGGATCCAACTCTAGGATCAATCGCAATGCTCAACGTAATAGACAGAATCAGCAATCTCGGCCTGCACAGAGCAGCCAGTCTTTTGCTAGCAAGGGTAGCCACCAGTGGTCGAATGCACCAACTATAGGGAGAGGATTTGGTAGAGGCACGGGATGTTATTCGTGTGGACAGATTGGTCATATTGCAGCGTACTGCCCACAGCGAGCATCTCAGTATTCAGGACCTAGGTCAGCAGCATCTAAGCCTACAGTCGAAAATGCAGGTGGATCTCATAGAGTATTTGCAGCGGTGGATCACCGTCAGGCAGACCATCAGGGGATAGTAGTTGAGACTACAGGAGCTATCCGAGGTACACCTCTCTCTGTATTATTTGATTCAGGTGCTATAGATTCTTTCATTTCTCCATCTCTAGTTGATAAGTGTACGCTGGAGTCAGTTAAGAAAGATCATGGTTGGCAAGTGGAACTAGCCTTAGGTGCTAAAGTTTCCACAAATTTTGTAGTTCATAAGTGTGGAGTTAGCATAGGAGGGTTTGAGACTTCAGTCAATTTTTGAGTTATTCCTCTTGGCTCCTACGATGTGGTCTTAGGTATGGATTGGCTTGGCTCTCATAGGGCTAGTATAGACTACAGAAAGAAGACCATTGTGTGTCAGGATGACCAAGGGAAGGATGTTGAGATTGTGGGGATACCGAGGCTTATATCCCTATGGATGATCTCTGCTATGCAACTAAAGCGAAGCTTTCGTAAGGGATGTCAGGTATTTGTCGTTACAGTAAATGAGCTAGATGAGGAAGAATCTATGAGGAAGACCCTAGATCACCCTATTTTATAGGAGTATGCTGATGTCTTTCCAAGTGAGATTCCAGGCATGCCTCTGAAGAGAGACATTGATTTTAGCATTGAGCTCACTCCAGGAGCGGAACCTATCTCTAGAGCTCCTTCCCGTATGACCACTCAAGAGCTAAATGAGTTGTGTTTGCAGTTAGAGTAACTTTTGGCCAAGGGTAGTATTCGACCTAGTGTATCACCATGGGGAGCTCCAGTGCTCTTCGTGAAGAAGAAGGATGGTTCTTTGCACCTTTGCATTGATTACAGACAGCTGAATAAGGTGACAATAAAGAACAGGTATCCTTTACCAAGGATTGATGATTTATTTGATCAGATCAACGGGGCTACAGTGTTCTCTAAGATTGATCTTAAGTCAAGATACCATCAACTTCGCATCAAGGAGGCTGATATTCATAAGACCGCCTTTCGAACTCGCTACAGGCATTATGAGTTCACAGTGGTACCCTTTGGGCTGACGAACGCTCCATCAACTTTCATGTGCTTAATGAATGGGGTGTTCCGTTCCTATCTTGATAGATTTGTTCTTGTGTTCCTCGATGATATTCTGATATATTCTAGGTCCCAAAAGGAACATGAGGAACATTTGAGTTTAGTTTTGCAGTGCTTGAGAGATAATCAACTTTATGCCAATGCGGCAAAGTGTGATTTCTTTCAATCAGACATACAGTATTTGGGACACGTTATTTCAGGCGAAGGTATCTCTGTAGACCCTGCGAAGATCCAGGCAATAGTAGATTGGCTTGCACCCACTACTGTGTCAGAGATTCATAGTTTCATGGGTCTAGCTGGGTATTATCGCAGATTTTTTCAAAACTTCTCCAAAAAAGCACACCCTATTACCTCCCTTCAGAGGAAAGGAAAGAAGTTTCTTTGGACAGAAAAGTGTGTAGAAGCATTTCAGAAACTCAAAGAGCTTCTGACCAGTGCACCGATCTTAGCAGTACCTGATCCAGAAGGTGATTTCATGGTGTGTACAGATGCTTCCCTTGAGGGTATTGGAGCAGTTCTAATGCAGAATGGTCGAGTGATTGCATATGAATCATGCAAACTCAAGGATCATGAGTTGAATTATCCTACACATGACCTTGAGTTAGCTGCAGTAGTTCATGCCTTAGTGAGATGGAGACATTTCTTGTTGGGACACAGATTTGAACTACATAGCGATCATCGTAGTCTTCAGTACATATTCACGCAGCCTAATCTAAATGCTAGGCAAAGGCATTGGATGGAGTTTTTGTGCGAGTATGACTTTGAGGTAAAGTATATCCAAGGGAAGGAGAATGTTGTAGCTGATGCTTTGAGTCGCAGGAAACATGTGATATCATCTATGACTCTTAGTGTCAATTTGAGGTGTCAGATACTTTAGGCACTCCCCACTGATTCATAGTATCTGGAGGTGTGCAGTGAGATCAATTCAGGGAGACCCTTGGAGGGTAAGTTTTCAGGCTATGTCCTAGAGTCAGATGGCCTTTTGAGACATTCAGGAAGGATCTATGTGTTGCTACTGGATGAGCTTCGCATATTGATCCTATCAGAGGCCCATTGTGCACCTTACTCGGCACATCCAGGTGTCAAGAAGATGCATGCAGATTTGTGACATTTATTCTATTGGTCCGGGATGAAGCGCGGCATTGCTGATTTTGTGTCTAGATGTCTTGAGTGTCAGAGAGTCAAGGCAGAACACCAACATCTGGTAGGACTTTTGCAACCGAATCTCGTTCCTTCATGGAAGTGGGACATCATCTCTATGGATTTCATAGTAGGATTACCTATGACTCCTCCTCGTCATGATGCTATCATGGTCACCGTTGACTGGTTGACTAAGGTGGCACATTTTGCACCAATCAGGTCTTCCTACACTGCAGCTTCAGTAGCTAATGTCTTCATGCGTGACATTGTGAGACTACATGGTATTCCCCGAAAGATCATTTTGGATAGGGATCATGTTTTCACTTCCGCATTTTGGACATCACTACAGCATGATCTTGGAGCACAGTTGAATTTCAGTTCAGCATATCACCCAGAGACAGATGGGCAGACAGAGAGAGTGAATCAGGTTCTCGAAGATATGTTGAGGATGTACGTAATGGATAGGCAGACCCATTGGGAGGACTATCTCTATCTAGTGGAGTTTTCTTACAACAACGGGTATCACAGTTCTATTGGCATGGCACCTTTCCAAGCCTTATATGGACACCCTTGTTGTACACCTTTGAGTTGGGATAGCCTTGAGGATCGCACCCTGTTGGTTCCAGAGATGCTTCGTGACATGGAGCAACAGGTGGTGCGTATCCGAGAGCACTTGACAATGGCACAGGATAGGCAGAAGAAGTATGCTGATGCACATAGGTCAAATAAGCAGTTTGCTATGGGAGAGAAGGTTTTCTTGAGAGTGCGTCCGTGGAAGAGTCTGATCCATTATGGAAAGGGCTCAAAGCTAGCACCTCGCTTTGTGGGACCATTTGATATTCTTGAGAGGATTGGTCTAGTTGCCTATCGTCTTGCTTTACCACCCAGCCTTGCTCACATTCACGATGTTTTCCATGTTTCAGTACTTAGACAGTATATCCCTGATGTTGTACATATTCTTGATTGGAATGCATTGCAGGTAGAGGACGGGCAGCTGGCTTTGGAGCCAATTCGTATTCTGGAGCAGCGGGAGTTGACCCTTAGGGGTCAAACCATAGAGCAGGTAAGGTTCCAATGGGACCCTACTGATGACTCTTCAGCTACATGGGAGGATGCATCTAGATTACGGGATTTATATCCCTATTTGTTTATAGGCTTCCAGGAGTAAGCCTAAGTCTAGGGGGGGTGGATGTAGTGCCTGCCCTAGTTTACATTTTTGAACTACATTTCTGATATCATTGCCAAACTCTTTTAGGCCAATTTATGTTTGATGATTAGTATTATTATTTTAGAGATTATCAGATGATGTTTACACTCAATTTATTATATGATGAGATTACTTGGTACTCTATATTTCATGCATGTATGATGATTATTCAATGGTTTCAGTTATCGATGATGATTAGTTAGATGGTTTATTATTCCCTGTGCTTCTTATGGATACTTACCCCATACTGCATGTGTATGGTGTGCATGCTGTTTTATTTATGTATGGTGTTTCTGATATGGTTAAGGAAGGGAGTCGTAGTCACCTGCTAGTCGGGATCTACACGATGCACCACTTCCTGCCATTGTCTGTTTAGCTTAGAATATTGTGTTTGTACATGCGTGAATTTTATAAAGGTTGCAGGTATCGGGTATCGACTTCCCTGAACTGTCAGGATGAGCGTACCCTATTGCACTGTCTCAATGGTAAGAGAGGGGAGATAAACTCTTAAGTCCAAATCCTAAACCCTTTAGCCAATTGTCCTAATTGATAATTAGGACAAGTATCTGAGTTAAGTACCCTCTGAATGCATCAAATGATGTAATTTCGTGATTATAACCTTTTTGTTTGATTTGGTATGTATTTTTCTATGATGGGTTTTCGTATGTTGCTTTATGAGTCCTTGGTGTATTTTCTATTAATTAAGTCTAATTAAAAATATTAATTAATGATTTAATTTTAATAGAGAATTATTATGATATCTTTATATTTAATAAATTAATTAATTAAATAAAAGAATTAAATTTGGAGATTAAAGTTCAAAGATGAATTTAGAACAGGATAATATTTATTTAATTTAATAATAATATATTTGGAGTTCATTTTTAAATAAATGCTAAATATTATTGTTATTTAAATTAATTAAATATGTTATCAATTAAGTTCTAAAATAAATTAAAAGTTGAAAGATATTAAATTATTAAGAATTCTAGATTGCATGATCTAAACATGAGTTTAAATATGAGAATTAAATTAAAAGATTAAATTATAGAAATTAATAATATTATTTTAATTTCTTAAAAGTGCACATAAGATTAAAGTAATAAATTAATTAAGAATAGAAGTCAAGTGGAATATTAAATAAAGTTATTTAATAATTCAACTTAATGTGCATGAAAGTTGAATGCAAAAAGATAAGAAAAGATAATAAAGGTTAATTTGGAGTTAACTGAGTTGTGCAAAGAGTCTTCTTGGGTAAACACACAATTAGTGCCCCGAATTGAGGAGAAATCGCTTATCACAACTTTGGGGGTTCATTTTTGACATATACGAAGTTGGACGGGAATTTTTGGGGAGAGACATCTTTTGGAAGCGATTTTCAGAAGGCGAATACCAAAGAAAGATTTTGGGAAGAAGGTTATTCAGAGGAGCGAATTCTTTTATAGTTTCTGGAGATTGCATAATAGCATCAGGATCAGGTAGGGTCTTGTGTTTTCGATTATCGATTTATTACGCAATTATCCTTTCCTGTCTTCTTCGTGTCTGGGGTTTGTAAATCTGGAATTCTCTGTGATGAATGTTAAAACATTACGATATTGGAATTTATCAGATGCTTGTCAATAAACTTCTATATACATAAGATTTAAATGGGAAGGGTTGAATCTAATACCGAAATTCTAAATTAGAAGTTCGATTGGTTGACTATATTTTCTATATCAATTTAAAGAAAGGAAACAATTTTTCAATGCTTTTATTTATATATATATATATATATATATATTAAAAGAAATTAATTTTATATATATATATATATATTTATAAATTTATATATATATATATTCTTAATTAATTTTTTTATTAATAAAAATCTTATTAATAACGAAATGGTATTCTTTTTGTTTTAAAAATATAAAATATTATATATAAAACAAAAAGAAAAAAAAAATTATAAATTTATTCATATGTTATTAGTGGGGGGGAGGGAATTATCCTGTGCCCACCCCCATGGTCAGCGAGCCGACAGTACCTGCGTCATAGGTACTGTGACGGCAGGTACAGAGTACCTGCCGCCGCAGGCCCTGCGGCAGACCGCAGTGGTCTCCTCAGCCGACGGGCTATAAACGTATGCTTAAACTTGTTTTTTGTTTGGTTTTTTTTTATATATATATAATTTTTATAATTTATAAAAACAAATTTTATTATTATATAAAATTTTTAATTAATAAATTTTTAATATATATGTTTTTAATTAATAAAGATTTTTAATTTTTATTAATATTTTATAATTAAATAATAATGCATTTAACATAGTTTGTAAATACTAATTTATTAATAATTTTGGTTAAATATTAATAAATTAACAATTAATGGTTAGATTAAAATAAGTAATTAGATCAAATGATTATTGATTAATTTAATTAAAATTAGTTTAATTAAAGTTAATTGATAATGAATATTATCTGATTAAATAGTAGATTTGGAAGATTGACTTAATGGAAATTATTATAGAAATGGGTTAATCGTAAAGGGGTAGATATGAAAACTTTGTTACTTGAAATTAGACATTAAACTAAAACATAAACCTTACCTTAACTCAAATAATATACTTTCAGATCCAATCTCTGAGACTTTGATGTTGTCTTGTGCTTTGAGTGTTTTGGGGTTGGTTTAGCGTTGACCAGTTTAGGTTGTTACCAGAGGCTCGGGTTGTGAATGTGATGTCATGATGATTTGGTCTCGATCTTTCTTAACCCAACCATGGTAATGTGATGAAGTGCTCTATGACATGATTGTGTTTACTGTTTGTTATTGCTTTCCAATTTCCTTGTGTGAAGCTGAGGTGTATGTATTTGAGATACCTAACTTAACCATTTTTGAGTCTCGATCAGTTATATTTGATAACCATTTCCGAGTCTCGATTACTTATACTTGTATTACTTTCTAGTTGCTCATTGGAGAACCATTGGATTTTTTGACTTATCATTGATGCCTTCAGTTGTTGATAGAGAACTGTTGTGATCATATGATTACTATTTGATATTATCTGTTGCTCATGAAGAACTGATGTAATTTTGCGGATTATCTTTTATGATGTTTTTCAGTTGCTTGTATAGGACTGAGGTGGTTTTATTATGATTCTTTGATTTATGAGTTCATGAGCTTAGGGTAGGTTATCTATGTGTAGAGTCGGGAAGTGGCTTGCAATGGGGGTCGGAGCCCTAAGAGGCTGCCTTGAGAAACCCATTGTAAGTCATTTTTAATAAGTGAAAACATTTACACTAAATGAGAGAAAATGAACCTAACAAAATAATTGTATGTTCTCTCCCATGCCTTGAGTGCTAGTACAGGCTAGGATGGGGTAGAGAGGAAGCTTGGTTACAACCTTGCATTCCATAGTAGGCCTCGTCAGTACGAGAGGATACTAGTGGCCGCAGGATCAGTAGGGACCCGGGATTCCTAAGGGATTGCTCGGGTAACTTCTACATGACTTTTGCGATGACACTGTCCCGCTTGCATATTAGGTTTCCTACGTGTCTTGTGGTACCTCTGGGATTTAGATGTCGATCTTTTTAGGAACCCTTGAGTTAGCATACTTATAGGATTTCTTGGACTTAGAGAGTATTTATGATTATAGGTTTCATTATCCTATTTGGGACTTGAGACTATCTCCTCAGCACGGTGGGAGTGGACCATTTAGGTTCCACGCGGTCAGGTGGTAGTGCTTCTACTCTTACCATTGAGATCCATTCTGTGGTCACCGTGGCTGGAGATTTCGTGATTGGCATTTACCTTCACTATGTTCTTGGATTATTATGATGGATGGTTAGATTTTATGATAGATGTTTTATCATTATGGATGTATCATGTATGGTGAATAGTTTCATATATTTTACTTTACTTTGTATCATGGATTTGAGGATGTTGTATCTTGATCTTTACATATGTATATTCTTTTAAGCCTTTCATACCCTGTGACTTGTACAGTGGATGATTGAGCATTCTGAATTAATTTGCTGAGAGGCATTTGGAACAAATGTATATTATGGACATGGGACTTTCTGATTATTCTTTCATATGTATGTGATAGTTGTTAGACTTAGATTTAATTAAATTTAAACGTGACTCAACGTCTTGGGATCTTTAAGAAATGTAACTTGTAATGTATGTTTGTCAATGATTACATGTTATTGCTTCCGCTACTATGTGTTTGATGTGTATGTTATACTTTCTTACTTTAAAAAAAAAATGTTTAGCAAACTTAGTGAAACTTTAGGTTAATTCTTTTGGATTCCTTGGCCGGGCGTTACAGTCTTCTACCTCTTTATCTTCGATAAGTGCATACAGCTCTCCTGGAGTAACTGTGATGGATGGAGTGCTCTCAAAACCATCACTATCACTACTATCATCATCCTTGATCTCAACCAGATCTTCACTGGGATTTTGCAGATGATAGATGTTTTTCCAAATGTTTTTTGCATCTTTTACAACATGCTCAATGTCTTTTATTAAGATCAAACATGTTTGAAATTTAATCATCATTTTACTTTCATGGTTTTTCATTTCTACCTTTATCTCACCTCCAGTGAGACTTGGTAGGAGATTCTTCAGAGATTTCTCATATATGTCTTTAACCATTTGGGTGGCTGAGTCTCATCTCAGTTGCAATCTCTCCAATAGTTCTTTGGAGATTTGAGAGGCAAGCTAGTTTGGGGAATATTTCCATTTAGCCATTTTATTTAGTACCAGTTCCTCAATCTACATTTTCTCAGCATCAGTTCTTGTTTCAAATTTCAATGCCTTGAAATTTTTTATGCTAGCTCCTTCTTCCAATTGCTTAAGCCTTTTCTCAAATGTGAGAGGAGACCTGACTAGTGTAGGTTCCTGCTTACCTTTTCTGGTTCTTTTGAAGAATACAGTAGTGGGCTTTTTCTTAGGTTTGGTAATTGTTACCTTACCTTTCTTCTTTGGCTACTCTTGTTCAGTATCATGTTCTCTTTTTTCTTCTTCTCCTCCTTCTTCTTCATCCTCACCTTTTCCCTTGGTAAGCATAAGAGGACCAGTAGCAGTTTTTAATTTTTCTATCTTCCTCTTGCCTTTGCTTATGGCCTGGGGTAGCTTGATTTCAAGCTACATTCTAGCCTTTGCCTCATCATATGTCTCAAAGATTGGTTGCCTTGGGTCTACTAGCTCATTAACTAGTGCTTCAATGATATTCCTGATCTCATCAATATTTACCTCATATGGAAGAGGTTTTACCCATGCAACTCAGGGTTTGATTGCCTGAATATATACCTTATCATGGTCAACCATAAAACATATATCATCTTTGTAGTCCTCAACTAGTCTGGGTGGAATTTAGAACCTGTTATTCATTCTCTCTTTGAAATCTTCAAAATAGTTGTCCATAATGCTATCAAAATTTTCACCCATTTCTACTACAAACTCATTAATCTAAAAAGAATGGGAATGTCTTTTCTCCATACGACTGTTCCCTCTGATGGAAAGAATTTTTTAATATAGATAAATAAGCAGATCAATAAGGAACTGAATTTACAAGGGTTATTCTTGGAAGTGCTTATACTTTCCATATTTTTATTTAGCTATCTTAATAATAATTCTGATAGATCAAATTCAAGATTTTTCTTTGCAATTTTAAATGCCAAATCCACAGCTTCACAAGGTACATTGTTCAGTCGACTTGAGCTATAGATTTTGTAGGCAATGACATGAATGCCAAACCTTAGTTCGATATCTGAAATAGTGTTAACCTTAAAATCTCTACCATCCCACTCGGCTAGGGTTTGCTTCTATAATTCCTCCCAACCTAGGGTTTTGGTGGTTTTAGCTTTGTTAAGTATAAGGAGACCCATGATTTTGTTAATCATCTTCTTTGTAATTAACACTGGCTGCTCTAACCATAGTTCCCCATTGTGCATCTGACTTAAAATATACCTAATCCATTTGGTTTGGAAACTTCTAGGCATATGCGATATATGGGTCAAGCCTTTGGTTTCAAGATGCTTGAATTCGGGTTTCAGAGAACCATCTACACACATTTCTCCTAGGGCATTGTCCATTTCTAGGTTTCTAATTTCTTGAATAGAACATTTGAAATGAGTATGAATATCATTGATAAGAAGTACCTTAGGTAGAATTTGTGATTGAGCTCCATTTGGTTCAAGTGATTCTGCAACGGCCAGAACAATCTTGAAGTTGGGCACTTTCCATTCTATGCCCTTTACTAGCATTTCTGAACCACTTTTCACCTTGGTGCTGCTGCTACTCCCGAATGCCATAGCTGCTTAGTAAGTGTAAGAAAATTCTTAATAGTTTTGCTACCTTAAAATCACTTGAAATCACTTGAAGTTGCTTGGAATTTTCTTGGGAATCACTGGAAATTTCTTAGCTCTAAAATCGTGATGAAGAATGAAATCAAATTCTACTCTTTTTGACAAAAAAAATTTCCATAAATGCTTGGTATGAAGCTAGATGAGATGACATAGTGTTTGACAAGCTGTTATATACTTGCTTGATAGAAGCTTGAAACTTGGTGAATGAATAAAACTTTTTTTTTAGGTTTTACCGACCTAGCTCGGTAATGTCTATAACCAACTTTCCTTGGTAGATGCAACTTGGCAAAAGATATGCTTATTTTGATTATTTGTGTATCTGGAATACTGATTTGATCATTTTACTTTCTTGCATATGGAACTACTCTGGATATAGCCTTAAGATACAGTTCCAGATCCTTTATGAATCTAATTGGAAATGGAGTCACCCACTTCTTGAGTGACATTGCCATCACTTGAACTATCTTGCTCGGTAGATTTTGGAATCCATTGTTTCCTCATTTTCTTCCGAATGTTTTCAGCTTTAGCTTTCTTTTTATCTTCAACTCTTCCTATATTCATGCAATTTTTAGCTATATGACCGAGTTCAGTGCATGTATAACATCTTACTGTTGTGTCTCTTTTCCTCAAGCGATGTCCTGAGCAGTCTTTGCCAATGTGTCCATATTCTCCACAATAATGACATCTGCACCAGGTATTGTAATCCCATCCAAAGATTGCTTTAACAATTTTTTAAGCTAGATTGAATGATTTGGATCTACATTGGAATGCCTTGTGACCATGCTTCTTGCACTTGTGACAATTGCCTTCAAATTTTGGTTTTTCCTTGCATTCATTAGCTTTACGACCATGCTGACTATAATTGTAGCATTTACCATTGAATTTACCTTTTCCATTGCTCCAACACTTGTTTGATGTGTGACCTCACTTACCGTAGTGATTACAAGTAGGGCTTTGATTCCTTTGAGCACCTTGTTTGGAAGTTTCACCTTCTTCCTTGTAACCAAGTCCAGCTTTTCCTTTTTGTCTATGAAGATTTTGCTCACTTAGTTGATTTAATTGAGTCATGTCTGCTTGATATTTCATCATGCTCTCATTGATTTTCTTTTCAGTTTTTAGGTCATTTTCCAAAATTTCATTGATTTGTCTTTCGGATCTCAAGTCACTTTTTAAGCTTTCATTGATTTTTCTTTCAATGATCAGTTCATTTTTCATGTCTTCATTTTCAGATCTCAGATTCATAATTTCTTCATTTGCATTGGATAGTTGATTTATAAGGTCTTGATGCTGAAGGGATTGACTATTTCTTACCTCTAAGTCTTCATTTGCCTTGTTTCTTTGCTCCAAAACTTCACATAGCCTGATTGATTGGATTTCTTGTTCTCTTTTAAGTTTTCCTACTTCTTCTTGAAGGGAACTATTCTTTGCTAGGAGTTCCTTGATTGCCTCATTAGCTTCATTTGAGCTACTTGAAGGTAAAAGGTCTTCAATCTTTTCTTCAACATACTGATGATCATTCATTTGTCTTGCAAGTTCATTTCTTCTATTTAGGGATTGAGAAAGATGCTCCTTAGCTTCTTTGAGTTGAGCCATTACCATTTCTAGATCTATCTTTTCATTTTCAATAGCTTTTTCAAGTTTGAATATCTCCATTGTCCTTGATCTTTGCTCAAGCTGTCAAACTTTGTCCTGAGAACCAAAATGCTCTAATACCAATTGTTGGAAATATTCAAGATATGATAGGTTATTGAGAGGGGAGGGGTGAATCAGTAACTTCAAAGCTTTTAAACAATTCAGCACTTTAACAATTCATCATTTACTTATCTAATCTACTGCATATATAAGAAATAAAACATCCATAACACATGTACATAGTGATTTGGTGACCCAAAAACCTTCAAAATAGAAAGTAAAATTTGGGTGGGGATGATACCCACAAAGATTTGTTACTGCAGTATGAAGTTGGCTTGTTAAGGCTTACAATGACCACTTCTGGTGATCTGCCCTGTTAGGAGCACAAAGGATTGCTAGGTCCACCTTGTTAGAGGATTTACAAACATACACTTAAGTATGCACTCTATTAGGAGATTTATACAAAGATTGTTAATTCTACCCTGTTAAAGGATTTACAAAGCTGATTCACCTGTTAGGATGAAACAGTGGATCTACTTACAAAGTTGATTTTTTGATTAGATCCTTGAAGTATATATCACCTCTTGTGACTAAAAAATGTTTACTTCTCCTTGTTGACCTTTCTGCTTATTCTGCTCTCCTGCTGATTTTTATTTGATACTCTAATCCATACTCATTCTCTTATCTTACATCCTTATTTTTTTCGCAAATTATATAATACATTACATATATACCATTCCAATATTTACAATTGCAAGGTCAACTAAAACACAAGTGAACAAAATATTACTGAGTTATCCAAATAGTGAATAACTCACGTTCACTAAACTGACTCAGTGACCTTCTGATACTTGGCATCCACTACATTACTCGGCATTGTCATGCACTCGGTAGAAGTGAAGGCTCAGTCCATACTAATCACCTAATGTAGTTCTGAACTCGGTAACCATTGGAGACTCGGTAGATATAGTATCACTTGGTAAAATTGAATCCTTCGTTTACCTTGCTTTCACTCAGTAAACATTATACTTTCATTACTCGGTAAATGTTGTGCTTCCATCACTCGGTAGGCACTGTGCTTTCATCACTCGATAGGCACTGTGCTTTCATCACTCGGTAAGCACTGCGCTTTCATCACTTGGTAGGCATTGTGCTTTCATCACTCGGTAAGCACTGCACTTTCATCACTTGGTAGGCACTATGCTTTCATCACTTGGTAAGCACTATGCTTTCATCACTCGATAGGCACTATCCTTTCATCACTCAGTAGGCACTGCTGTACAAGGTTACTACTGAATTCTTAGTATATATTGTAGACAAAGTGATGATCTCATTAGTTATATTGATATAGATAAGTGTTGTCACTAATGGCAATAATAACTAAATTTCAACAATTAGGAGTTGCTATAACAATTACAATGTATGCAAGAAGATCCCACTGCCCTAACATGCATTTATACAGTAAAGTTCTTCACAAGAATAGATATACATACAATACTCTTTCAATGTTGCAATTTGCACTTTCTCTGATCATACATCAGATCTCATATCACATAAGGCTCATATAACTTTCAAGATATCCATACAATAGTTCATGTATTATACAATTTCTACATCTAGCACACTTATCTGCACAAGATAAGATATTTACTTATACTTCACAAATTAGTAATTCTTTTCTTAGTTGGCCTTCATGTGTTCACATGCTTTCTATAATATTAAATAACTTATGGAATAGTATCCACAAACTCAGCTCATCATGACTTAGTAATTATTTTGTTAACAAAGTAATTCCTTAAGTCATACAACTCAATTCTCTTCTATGCTTTGTTCTACTCTATCAAATACTCATACTAGTATTTTAATTATAACTCACTATATATTGTCCATACACATTTGTTCACTTTACCTTGCCATCATGACATTTTCATAAGGCTTTCCTCAAATTCACATAAGATAACTTGAAGTGTGTCCTCTATACACATCTCATATGTTCTCATGTTGCTGCAAATTGTCTAACACTTGGACAATTTCTAACTCTAAATGCATAAATGAAATGTTGAATACATGTTTCCATAAATGAAAGATCTCAAGACATCTATCTAACCATATTGTTGATAGTTATAAATAGTAAAACTCAATACTCATACTATCCATAATGTGATCATGGTATATGTGTATAAACTTAAGTCAATTGCCACTTCTAATTAACAATATATACTAACATATTTATATTTTGTTTATCTTTATATTTATACTCTCTCTCTCTCTCTCTCTCTCTCTCTCTCTCTCTCTCTCTCTCTCTCTCTCTCTCTCTACATCATATTACCTCTCACTTCCTCTCTCTCCCCAAGTGGTCCCCCCCCCCCCCCCCTTCACTCTCTCTCACTCTCAATCGATGTCATTCCTTGTATTTTAAAATAGCCTATTTATGGAGAACTAGTTGCAATGAGTTATCTCTTTATAGTATTAGGATCACATTAATAATGTGATCACATCTTGTACATTATGGAAAATTAGAATGTTATTTTTAGGTTTTAATAATTTTATGTAAGGTCTCACTGATGTGTCATGGGGATTTCTACTATAGATACATTTTTTTTATGTCTTCTTGCTTTGAAATGATCAAAATTTCATGTTTTTGCGTGTCATTCATATTTTAATAATCATTGAAACTTCACCTTTTTATAAAATGATTGAATTTAGTTATTTTTTGAGTTTATTTTCATGTTATTATACCAATTTCAGCTAGTATTATAACAAAATATTGTAATTTTATTTTTATTTTGTAGGTTATCAACAATGGGAAAGAGCAAGAGAATATCAACTAAGGGACAAGAGGCAACAAAGGAAAAATAAAGGGAACGCATGAGGATATTACATCAAGATAAAGCATCAAATGCACACGATGTGACTAGTGAGAATGCACCAATTGATATTTAAATGATGAATACACCTAATGTAGAAAATAAATTTGAAGAGCACAAACCAACTAAAATTAATGCACTTAATGTAGCAATTGGTTTTCAATAGCATGGACCAATTGAAATTCAAGAGAACACACATATTTCACCTCTTGCACCTAATTTTCATAATGAGCCATATTCACCTTATGCACCTAATTCATGTAATGCACATAATTCACCTAATGTTGACAATGTACCTAAATCACCTAATCTACCATATTTGTCTACATCTCCTCGAATAATTCATAGAAAGAAAAAGTTTCCAATTGACATTGATGAAAATATTTTGAGGCCAATGCATGATAGAATGTTGAAAATAAATTGTCAGATAATTATAAACGAGATATGGAATAACTATTTTGAAAATTTAAATATAAGTAGTAGATATCAAGAAGTTGTTGAAATGATTAAAAATCCAAAATTTAGAGAGACGATGAGAATTTTTGGGTTAAGAAAATTTAAAAATAATAGTGAAAGAACTATTATGAGGAAAAGTATATATATGCATATCAAGACATTGGTTCAAAATTACATACTACAGACATTATGTTAGTCAACGTGTCCTCACAACAATCATAGTGAAAAAGGAAATGAAAAAATCTTGCATAATCAAAAGAACAAGGAAGATATTAATTATACATAGAGTAACATTACACAAAGCCTTGGAGAGGTGAGATAAAATTGAGGATCCTACCAGTAGTGATCATCTTTGGTCATTATCAAGAAGACTTCCACAAAAGGACAAGGTTGTTGTTGATGCACTGAGAACATTAATTAAAAAAATTTGGTTTGATAGAGCAAGGGTTTCACCAAACCAAATAGATATTGTCAAAAGGTGAATTGGGAGTACAAATCATGACCCAAATCCAAAACACATTTTAGATATGACTCAAACAAAATTTCATGAAAGTTTTCTTCAAATATATATTCAAATTAGAAGTAGCCACAAGTTTTATTGAGATGACAAAACCATTTTACATTAATATTAATATGTATTGTTGTAGGGTCCATGTTGAATTTTCCATGCATTGTCATATTTATCATTCTATATGTTGTACTTTGTAGATTAATGATGTTTTGCAGGAATGTAGTCTAAAAGAATCTCCAAAGTCACTGAGAGAGTTTATTACAAGTATATTATGCATACAAGATGATGACAACATTTATTATAAGGCTATGTGTTTGAAAGGTTCTTGTGATGAATGTGGTGGTTTACAAAAGTTGCAAACATGCCCACATGTAGATATCACACATGAAATCAGTCAGAAAATAGTTTCTAATGGAAAGTACAAGCTAGTTATGTATGATGTTAAAGGTGGAAAATAATTAAAGTGGTGTGATTTTTTGAAAAAGGATATATGTATAACTATTTTTATGAAAATATTTCAAGAGAATCTAGTATATGAGTACATAGGCCATACACATAGAAATAGATGGTTAGATGAGAAATTTAAGATATGTAAGGATGCATTTCCCTTGGGAACAATTGTCTCCATTGTTGATTTTTCTTAAAATTATACATTGAAGCCTTAAAATGAAGTGCAACAAATATACTACCACTAAACGCAAGTCTCAATTTATATGCACATAAAATTCATTCATGCACATGATAGCACGTAGGAGGATAGAAAGGTTATAAGAGAGTATCACTTCTACATTAGCAATGAACAAACTCATTCATCAGAGTTTATGCAAGGTTTTTTAAAGAAATTTTTTGAGAATATAAGAGAGAGAGAGATACTAGCTACAATAAACATACAATATGGTCAGACAATTGCATGACACAATTCAAAAATACAAGGATGTTCTACTAGTTGACTATGATGCACATGACAAGTAGTGTCCAACATTTTTGGAACTTCACCAAGGCAAGGCATGGAAAGGGAGAGCACGATGGTGTGGGAGCATGTGTGAAAAGAGAACTTGCTAGAGAGGAATTGATGTATGAAGGTGGCATAGCAATAGAAGATGCAAGCAATAGTGCAATGGTGTAACTCTACTATGGGACCAAGTAACATGGGAAGTCTTGCTTTCTAGATAATTTTTTTTGATAAATAAAGATGACATTGAAATTTTGTAGGATTTTTGTACCCTTAAAGGATCAAGTGAAATGCATTCATTTAGAAGTTTAAATGCATTATCATTAGCAATCTATATACTAGATAACTTGTGTGCTTTTCCTCCATGTGTATGCATTTTGTGTGTGATGAATATGAATCAAGTAGTGGGTTGACAATTGGTCTTGTAGACCTTTGCAACCTCTTGATTCATATGAACTCCCTAGAGAACTACAATTGAACTAGATTGAAGTATCAACAAATTGGGACCATGTATTTAACATAGTTGAGCAAGGTAATTTATCAATTTAATACTTCTTTAAAATTGTACTCTCCATTATTTTTGGTATTAATATATCCTTGTACATTAAAATTAGATCATGTATATGTAGTTATTGCAAATGAGGATTAATGAAGAAGGGATAGATTATTTTTTGTGTCATATTGAGGCCAAAAAGAAATTGACATCTATAGTCATTGATGGTACTATTATTATGTCTGGTTTCATTAACATTGAGCTAAAAGTTATTTTATGATTATTATGGCATTAACTTGTAAGGTTTAATCAAATGTAGGCACCCTATCAAGAATTCTAATGCTTGGTTTTTTAACAATTTTGAGACATGTAGACATATTCTTCCTTTCTCTAACCTTGTTGCAACAAATATTCAATTGATGAAATATCATGGTAGAGCTCTTAACAAGAATTTTTGGAAATTTTGTGAATTTGATCATGAGGAAATGCTTGACATGATAAGGGTTAGACCTAATACATAAGGTTGTGTTAACCGAGAAGAATGATTCTATAATATCCAATAGAATAATTTTTGAACATTTTGTGTATATCTTATGTGAAATTTTGTAACTTTTCTATCATGTGCATATTTAGATGTCATTTATTCTATATATAGAAAGTGAGAAGAAATGTAAAATGTGCATATTTAGATGCTAAATTTTGTATGTAGAAAGTAAGAAGAATTTTAAAATGTGCATGTTTAGATGAAAATGTTTGCATGTAGAAACTGTACATATTTAGATGCCAAATTTTGTATATAGAAACTGAGAAGAAATGTAAAATGTATATATTCAAATGCCAATTTTTGTATAGAAAACTTGTAAAAATGTAACATGTGCATATTTAGATACCAAATTTTGTCCTAAAAACTTAAAAAATCTAACATGTACATATTCATATGCCAATTTTTCTAGATAAATTTTGTCACTTGAATATGAGCTTATTTCCATTGTAAAAAAGGTCTACCATTCACTATGCAACATTGCAAGTTTTGGCATCAAGCGAGAATTTTGTGCCAAATCAAATCCATTTGGAATCTCTTAAAACCAAGATAGGATATTGTAGGGTTCATCAACATGGTCTTGTACCATCTAACCGTTTGTTTATAGCCCTCACAGGCTTAGAGATATGACAATTACAAGATGATAGCTAAAAAAATTGTCGGTGTAAATACGTACTTTACTATTTACACTTACTTAAGTTTACTTAGGTTAATGCATTATTTAATTATTTTGCATTATTTATTATTTTTATTTGTGAGACACTTAGGAGTTTGCACACATTGTGAGTTTTCATGTAGGCAACACATGAGTATGCAACTCTATTTAAGCACATGGTGTCTACAACACTGATTTGCATGTCCCACCCTTGTAGACTTATCCTCACATCACCGCACTTACTTTTGTGCTTAATGGGGGATAATCCATATCTAGCGGACATGTGCTGGATTGTATGACACTTCATGGTGCTAACTTCTATGCATTCTAGAAGCTTTCATGAGGCCTTTATATTCAAGCACTCCTAGTGTACTATGAGAACCAAGTTATTGAATACATTGTTATTATGATCATACTCTTGCCATTTTTGGTCTACAGTTGTGCTTTTTTTTGAGTTCTTAGTTCTTGGGTGAATTTTTCCCTTAGGCAAATTCTTACATGGTATCAGAGCATAGAGATTTTCTCATCA
Source organism: Cupressus sempervirens (assembly GCA_028749045.1). Lineage (NCBI taxonomy): Eukaryota > Viridiplantae > Streptophyta > Pinopsida > Cupressales > Cupressaceae > Cupressus > Cupressus sempervirens. The sequence continues at coordinate 280,540,261 of CM053783.1, read as the reverse complement.
CAAGCCGTTCGAGACCTATTGCTTGCTTTATCACCTTAGCCTGCATCCAAAGTGCTGCAGAAATTGGGAGTGTCTAGCATCAGATATGACCTCTCCATTGCATCTGAAATGTTGAACCAGTGAAAATCGACTATAAGCATGCCTACCTTGGCCCATCGTCGATCGTGAGGCAAAAAAAAATTGTAAATCAAAAATTAGAGGCCTGATTTGCGGTATGGGTATGATCTTATTTTCAAATTTGTAATTTAAGTTTTTGAATCTGCATGCATCTCTACAATTTTTGGCATTTTTTTTCAAATTTTATTTTCGGATAAATTATTTGCACAGGTAGATAAAATTGTTTTAGTTGAACTGAGCAGTGACACCCCGACTCGGTTCTATATTTGTTGGTAGAATTATTTTATTAATCCTAGGGTTTCTTATTATATCTGAGCTAAATCCATTTACCCGGCATATCAACTTCCACTGGCGGCTTTAAACATTTGAGCGCATAATCGGCCAGCCACATCATAATTCGGCACCTTGACTTTGGTTAAAACTTCATGGCCCTTTGTTTATAGAGGCTGCTGAGACCCACTGCAGCATAGATGTGGGATTTTTCCCACTGATTTGGCAACCCGCAGACAACACGGCATCGCAGACTTCTCGATCTGACAGATCTAGTCTCTGGCACCCGCATTTGGCCTCCACAGCCATTGTTATAGCTCTGACCACTATTTTTGACTCTGTGTGTGACTTCATCTATCAGACGCCGCTACTCAAACTCTGGCTGCACACTATTTAATCCAGCAGTGACCTGTGTGTAATCACTGTTGGAACATCAGCCTGTGTTCTGGCTTTTTCGGTGCCCGCAGACTCTGAATCCTTCCATGCATCACCACGCCATTGGAGCCATGCAAAAAATTGCCCTCTCAGCCCTTGATACTCTAGCTCATTCCATGCATTCCCTATCTGCGTTGTGAACTGCCCAGTTGGATAATGTGGCCACATCAACCTGTACAAGCTGTCTGCCATCTCAGCAATGCAGCGAATCACATTCCACCACGCAGGACTGACCCACGCCAGATCTATACGTTCTAGTATTTCCATGTAATCCTATGGAGAACCAATGCATAGTTACATGTCATTAGTACGAACTCACACGTGTCTAATTCGTATAATACAAATAAAATAGTCAGCTTACCATGTCAGCCAAGGCGTGCTTTTTTGCTGATGTCATCATTTTACGGTGTTAAATTTGATGCCCGTCTGAATGTCATTTCTAAGCATTTTACAACTACATTACCAACCATTTGATCATCAAATTTAGACTCATAGTTTCTCCTCTAGACCCCTCTCCAGATTGCTTTTCATTTTGGCGACCTGACTTTGTGAGCTCGTAACTTGGACATCCAGACTCTGATTCAAGTGTAATTTTTTTTGAAATTAGGTAGAATTTCTTGAATTTTCAAGTGGTGGTATTTTTTTCTATTTTTGGTGTATATATTTTGCAAAATTTGCATTTTTTGGTGATTGTACTTGCATAATCTTGCATTTTGCAACTTTAGAAGCTCCGTACAGGCACATCTGGTCACTTTTTCAGGTTCTTTTTTTATTTAAAGTGTCTTTTTTTGTCTACTTTTCAAATCTAAAGTTAGATTCTAGGGTTGTGTGGACAAATTTATCACTTTTAGAATTAGGCCTTTTTTGGCATTGTTAAGCTTTGATTCTTTTTCAAAATTGTTGTAAAACTAAGCTACAGTGCTTAAGTGATAGATTTCAGCCTCATAAGGCAGTTGTAAAAGAAAAATCAAAAGGTCCACTTTGTTCAGTGGCCCATTGTAAATGCACTACTTATAAAGTGCCAATAGCATCTCTTTTGGGGGGGTCTTTTGATTGAGTGAAAAGGGGGGGTGTTTACTGTGTTTTTTTTGTCTCTCTATTGTGCTCATTCATTTTTACATCATGGGTTTTAAATGTCCTCCTCTTACTTCACGCAACTATTCTACTTGGAAAGATATTGCATGGAATAGATTAATGGAAAAAGGATATAGTTTGTATGTTGATGGTACAATTACCCAACCTACTGATGCTAAAGAACTCATTGAATGGAAAAGACAAGATCAATAGGCTTTTGGTGTTATCAAAAGTTGTGTACATAGCGATCTTCTCTTCCACATTAAAAATTGTTCAGAATCTAAGGAAGCTTGGGATAAACTTGAATAGTTGTATGGTAAAATGGATGAAGAAAAGGGATTTCAGATTGAGGATGATCTACTTCTCTTAGATCCTAAGAATTATGACACAATTCAAGATTATATCATCAAATTCAATGAGTATAGGGCACTCCTTAAAGATTGTGAAAATCCCATGAAGGATGATAGGTTGATACATCACATCCTAAAGAAGCTACCTCTTGAGTATGCTAACTTTGTTTTGAGTTTTAATACTCACAAGTTGACCATGGGATCTGCTTACCAGAAACTTTCCTTTGATGGATTTGCAGACATGTTGATTGTTGAACAATCTCACTTGGTGGATTTTGGCCTTCTCAAGTCATCTAAGACCAGAGCCTTAGTGGCTAGTTATGATCACAAATCTAGTCAAGGGCGAAAAAGCAACAACAAGAAGAAGCAGTGGAAGTAGAAAACACAATCTGAGACACAACATGACTCCTCTCAACAAGGTGGTTCTTCTTCAAACAAGAAGGGAAGTAATGAAAAGAAGGAAAAACTCTTTTGTGCATATTGCAAAAAGCCAAATCATGATGAACATCATTACAAAAAAAAAAAATTGATGGGTTAGAAAATCTACTCAAGAAGAATAAGATTCAAGTGTCAGATACTTCCAAGGATTCTACTCCTACCTCTTCAAAAGGTAAAGGTCAAGCACTTATGGCCAACATAAGTTCTTCTTCGGAATGGATACTTGACTCAAGTGCCTCTTACCACATGGGTTCTTCAAAGTAAGATTTTTCTTCATTGAAGCAGTCAAAGCTACCACACATCTTCGTGGGAGATGATGCTAAGATGGAAGTTGAAGGAAAAGGACATGTAGAAATGGAAGATGGGGAATTCAAAGATGTTCTCTATGTTCCAAATCTAAGCTCTAATCTCCTATCAATTTACCAAATCACTCACCTTGGAGATGGTCATAAGGTTGAGTTCCTTCCCGATTCAGTGATGGTGCAAAGTCTCAAAGATGATTCATTGGTAGCAGTTGGGAAAGTCAATGATGATAGTAGGCTTTATTCCTTCTCCCATTTTGTGCCTAAGAGTTCTTCTCAAGCCTTGTTAACTCACTCTAATTCAAACAACAACTTATGGCATGAGTAGTTTGGTCACCTTGACTTCTTCTCTCTTCAACAACTTTGCTCAAAACACATGGTCAAAGGTTTACCTAACATCAGCTTTTCTAAGGGAGAATTTTCATCTTGTTTAGTGGATATGAATCTCAAGGAGAAGTATGATAAAGGGAAGTCTTCTTGAGCTCTAGTTGTTCTTCAGCTAGTTCACATGGTATTAGCAGGACCATTTGCAGTGACTTCAGTTAGCCAAGGCCGCTACATTCTCACATTTGTTGATGACTTTTCCAAATTCACTTGGGTCTTCTTCCTTCATCACAAGAATGAAGTAGTTCATAAGCTTCAAGACTTCAAGACTCATGTTGAACACAAGTCAAGGAAAGCCATCAAAGTATTAAGGGTGGACAATGAGAATAGATATGTTGATAGAAGACTTAAAAACTATTGCAAAATTGAGGGGATTGATCTTCAGAACTCTCCAGCATTTAGTCTGCACAAGACAGATGTTGTAGCTATGAGGATTAGGACTCTCAAGACCATGGCAAGTTGCATGATAAAAGCCAAGTCTCTCAATCCTACATTAGAAGTTGAAGCCATTAGCAGTGCTACTCATATACTTAACAGATCTCCTCATCTAGCCTTAAATGGCAAGACTCCTTTTGAGACCTGGTGTGGTAGAAAACCAATTGTGAGTCATCTTAGAGTCTTCGGTTGTCCAGCATGGGCAAACCTTTCTTCCAGGAGTTGCAAGGCACTAACACCTAGGCCTTGTACCTTTATCAGTTATGAAGGCAGTATGAAGGCTTATAGACTTATGGATCCAGAGACTCATGAGATTTTTGTGGAGAAGGATGTTCACTTTGAGGAAAGTTCACCTAGCTTATCCTCTACTCCTCTTCACACTTCATACATAGTGGAAACTGATAGTGACACTAGCGATAGTACTTCAACAAGTTCAGACACATGGGGTTCTATTGATAGTTGTAGTGAGAGGTCACATCAGTCCAGTCCACGTGCTTATATTGCCACAGTGAAAGGTCCATCTCAGCATGGTACATCTCGTCTTCCAGCTCCAGCTTCACTTGACTTGGGAGATAGACTTGAGGACTTACATCTTCTCATTGATGATAATTCTTCTACAGTTGTTGTGAGAGCTCACTCTAACCCTCAAGTCCATTCTCTACATGATCAATCTAAATAGGTTGGTGTGATTGTGGATCCTTATGAACAGCAATTAGTGGAGGTCTCTTTGTTAGTAGACGAGACATATGGTTTAGTGGAATAGGTTTAGTAGACATCCTTGACAGATCTGTACTCATTCTTTTCAACACAGTTGGAAGGGGTGAACTTTAGCATTAGTATAGGGATACTTGAGCAAGTTTCAAGGCTATTACACATCTTCAGGAGTGTACTTTTGCATTTGTTTCTTCCTAAGGGGAGGAACACAATTCTGCATTCTTGGACCAGCTTCTTCATCGGGGCTACTTTCACTTGTTGGCATTCTTTTTTTGGGGGGGGGGAGCCTATTCTGTCTCTCTTCCTTCACTTATTCTCTTATGTATATACTGGATGTATGTTGTAATGGGGGGGTCTTGATTACTCCATCCATCGATGCATCCTCTTTCATCTCTCTTTTTGGGGGAGGGTTTTTCCCATGAGGTTTTCCCTCTTTCCCCACTTTATGGGAGATTGCATATCATTATGTACATGGGTACCTAACATGGCCTAGTAGTCAGGACCTATTATGCATCTTCATTCTAGTTTGTAAGCTTAAGGGCATTTCCCTAAGTTGCACTTAAGGGGGGGTTGGTGTAAATACGTACTTTACTATTTACACTTACTTAAGTTTACTTAGGTTAATGCATTATTTATTATTTTTATTTGTGAGACACTTAGGAGTTTGCACACCTTGTGAGTTGTCATGTAGACAACACAGGAGTACACAACTCTATTTAAGCACATGGTGTCTACAACACTAATTTGCATGTCCCACCCTTGTAGACTTATGCTCACATCACTGCACTTACTTCCATGCTTAATGGAGGATAATCCATATCTAGTGGACATGTGCTTGGTTGTATGACACTTCATGGTGCTCATTTCTATGCATTTTAGAAGCTCTCCTGAGGCCTTTATATTCAGGCACTTCTAGTGTACTCTAAGAACCATGTTATTGAATACATTGTTATTCTAGTCATACTCTCTCCATTTTTAGTTTGCAATTGTGCTTGTGTTTGATTTCTTAGTTCTTGGGTGAATTTTTCCCTTAGGCAAATTCTTACAAAAACACTTAGTGCACCTTGGAGACACTTCATTACATAGTGGGCATAATTATTCTAGACACTACAACCAAAACAAGGGTGTCCCTAGGGTTCACCACCAAATTTAGAGCTAACACAATGGTCAAATCAATGCAATGATGAACAGTTGGAAAGATATGCAATGTTGATACAATTTACAAAGCAACACTACAAGTTTTAGTATCAAACAAGAATGTTGTGCCAAATCAAAACCATTTGGATTCTCTTAGAAATGAGAAAATTTAATTTAGGGTTCATCAAAATGGTCTTGTACCATCTAATAGTTTTTCTATAGCCCTCATGAGCTCCAAGGTATGACCATTACAAGATGGTAGTTGAAAAGTGCTTAGTACATCTTGGAGACACTTTGGTGCATGGTGGGCATGATTGCTCTAGATACTCCATGACTGAAAAAGGGTGCCCCTAGGGTTCACCCACCCATCAAGAGCTAATTGAATAGTTTAATCAATGTCATGATGAATGGTTGGAAAGATATGTAATGTTTCTCCAATTCACTAAGAAGCACCACAAGTGACATAGGAGAATCCTAGGTGTAAGAGAAATATTGCATCACCCAAAAATATTTCCTTCTTGTTTCTTCAATAAGGGTTACCTTAATGTAAAATTTTTATTTGTAAAGGTTTTCTTCTTAGCAAGTTAGTCATACAAGCTCATAATTTCCCAATTTCAAAGGTGTGTGTTCATCTTGGATATATCAACCTACCAAGTGAGGCTCAGTGCCATATCATGAGTATTCATGGATTTATTATGGATTTTTGGTATACAATTTTGGTATAAAAACTTTAGGCTCACCTTTGAAGATATTAAAAGCCTTGAATGGGATCGAGTATAGCTTGTGCATGTCGAGCCTTGTAGATCGAAAGCTATGGATTCTAAAAAGTGTTTATAATCTCCAATCGAAGAAATGGCTCAAAAGTTAAAGCCTTCCTATATATCGATGTCTATGTCTTTAACAACTAGATTTATAACCATATATCTTCATCACTAAGCATAACACTATTATAAGCATTAAATCAGTTAAAAAAGAAAAACTCTCACAATAATTTCTCTTTATTTTTCATTTGAGTCAACAAGATCAATTGTAAGACTAAATCAATCTGGTAAGTATCCTAACATTGGTTCATCTATTCAACATTATCAACCTCATCTTGTTCATTTAATAAGTTTTCCTTCTCTGTTATGCATCTAAACATTTAATAGATATTATTATTACAAACATATTGAAAATCTAAAATTGAAAATAATAAATGACATCCTTAAACTTGACCACTTCTCTTGTTGTGAAAAAACATTGACAAAACAGATATTTTCATAAAGAACAAATAGTATCAAATATTAAGATTCATGTACAATAAACTATGATCAAATATCGAGAGTAAATGTCCAAATAAATCTTATCTATGCCAAATCAAAACTATAGTTACAAAATATGGAATCATCTATATGAAGGTCAATATGTGCACTAAAAATGTTGAATATGTACCCAAATTGGTCATTCAATGACCACAATGATGCATCTACATAACATGAATCTATAAAAATTTATGATGAATTAATAATCAAAGGAAAGCTTCTTCGTAGTACTATGTGGCTTGCTCTGCCTCTGTACAAGAACAATTCAAATGCTAAGTTAGATATGTTATACACAAATAATATCAAATTAACGAAATAGAGGACTTTAATTTGCATTGATTATTGAATTGTTTACTACCCCATCTCTTTCTTCTTCACTAGGGATGAATGATGAGGGTAATGGTTTCCCAATTGAGTGAACAAGGCTCTTAGAAAAGTGGATGGGAAGAGAATCCATTATTCATAATGGGGGTTGTAATAGGTTAATTAAATTAATGCACAATTAGTTATAATTAAGATATACTAGAAAGACATGAGGCATGGAATAAATAACAAATGTATACCAAAGATGGAGCTAGGACTACTATGGTAGTAGGATGTGCATCAACTAATGAAAGTGTTGTGATTGTTACCCATATGGTAAAATGATATATATGCTATATACTTGAATGAAATAGTAAAATATAATAAATCGCTTTCAAGTAAGCAACAATAGTTGAAATTTAGACCTTCTTCCTCTATTATCTTTGACCTCTTGTCTAACAAGTAAGAATCCTAACAAACAAAGTGGCAAGGAAGGTTATGATACATAAAAGACAATTAGCACAAGTTAATAACATATACAAGTGTTAACAATCAATATAAAATTGCAAATGCATGTAATTAAATATTTAAATGCATATGCTTAAAGTGTGTATATAGAGCTCTAATGCATACCACTGGTGGTGGTCCTATAGTATCAAGAGAAACCACTAATGATGATGTAGCTATGACTATTTCCTATGTGAAAATTCATAACATATGACATCCAGTCAGAAAGGAACCTGATTTCTAATATTTCTAAACAAAGAAGAATTAATCTGAAATAAAATATGAGAATATTACCTCTTCCTTCTCCTACATCAATGACATCTAGTGCATTCCTTAGCCCTATGAAACCCATTTGTTTCTATATACATTTACAATAAAAAAGTTAGGTGCAATCATCAATATAGACTAGAAATTTCATTTCCTTTAATAATAATCTATTTTAACAAATATAAAATAATTGAACTTATTTACCTTTTTTGGTTTGGGTTTTGCTCCATGATTTCTTCCGCTTTCCCAATCAGTTTGAGGTGTGTGGGATATCCTAAAAAAATCATAAGTAACATAAGAGAAATAAATATGATACTATAAGAGTTATATTAAGGTTGTAAATAGGAGGAGTAGAAGATATGATACTACAAAACTCTGTAAGCCAAAGTCAATGGTTGGCAGTGTCACATCATCAACTTGGGATGCCTAACTCGCCTACAAACCCTATAAAATAGAAATTCAATATACATATTTATTAAGAATTAATATTTTTAAACCAAAAAATATTATTTTATTCTAGTGAATATTTCTTCTTTACCTCAAGTTTTCAAGCTATCCACATATGTCTACTCAAATGAACACTGCAAGGTGTGCTTCTACCACCTAATGCACCCTACAACATGCATAAATCATGTACCAATATCTATTATTATTTAAATACAAATCTATCTCATTTTATCAATTTTATGTGAAATTAATTAAGAACATGTCAAAACACAAATAAGAAAACCTCTGTCACCCCTCTAAAAAACACCATCATCATCATATCATCAATAAGGACCACATCCTCAGCAGTAGATGCATTCAATCTTTTCCATCAATGTATACATAAATGATATTTTGATTCATCCTCATTCACATTAGTATCCATCCTATCACATGAATCATGGCACCTAATGCATGTATGTTGAATAGGTTCGGGGGATGAGCCAAATGGAATATTTGATGATGGAGGAGGTTGCATGGGTTGGGATGATTCTAGTAGAGTATCAGATGATTATGGAGCTAATGTATACCCTCTCGGGGCTAGTTGTGTGCCCTTATTAATGATTAAATTATTCAATAATTTGTTTGCATGAAGAACTGATAAATCCATGGACTCCTTCATGACTATGGGGAGCACAACATGAATCGAAGGATTTCTTGGTAGATGCTTCATTTCTCTCATTGGGTAACTCGATTGGAAATATAAGAGGAGTAACTGAGAGGGGAGAGGTGAATTAGTTACTGCTAAAATAAATCCCAAATCCCTTAGATGTCAGTACATTACATAAAATTCACTAAAATTATGGATGCTCGGTAAACACAAGCACTCGATTTACACTAATAATTGTTGTAACTCGACAAGCACTAAAATAGAAACTATAACTCAGCAAAATCATAATATGAAAATATTAAGATATTATCTATGATTAACCTTACTTAACTTAGTTTCATATAAAATAAATAGCATGAACACAAGTGACACCAAGATTTAATGTGGAAACAAAATTTGGAAAAAACCACCAATTGCAACTAGTTACTAATTTTAACTTTTTTGAAATGAGCCCTATTAGGATCCAACCCTATTAAAGGTTACAAAACAAATTGTTAGGTGTGACACTATTAGAGGATTTAATTTCCTTATTAGGAGTGGCCTTCTTAGAGGTCTTTAGACACTTCAATCTATAAATGTCACCTTGTTAGAGGATTTAAAAATAGTTGTTAAGCCAATTCTATTAAGAGATTTAGATAACTGCTACAATGGTTAGAAAGTAACAATGAGATAACCTAATTTATGATACAACTAAATTGTTGGTTACAGATCTTAATTCTGGAATGTATACTTGATCCTTTCTAATTGAATGTATCTTTGCAACTCCACAAGAATATTCTACATATCATTCTAATTTGTTTCATCTAAGCATCTTATATTGCTTACACGCATTCAATTCTCAACTTGACCTTGTATTTATATCATACACATTATCAAGTTAGTTTGAGTACAACTTAGAATACTTAATATGCATCTCCCCAGATGACTAGAACCAATAAATAAAACTATTGAGTTCAATATGCCAAAACAAGAAAATCCTTTGTTAGCCAACCCTTCTCAGTAGACACTTACTCAGAAATGATTTTCTTGTGTTAACCAAGTGAACTTAGTTAACACTTTATTTTCACAAAGTTCCTTTGGTAACTAAGTGTTCTCAGTTAACATTAGTTCCATCCTACTTTTCCTTCATTAACCAAGTGAGCTTGGTTAACACTCAACTTCTGTGAACTTCTATTTGTTACCTGAGTAAACTTAGTAGACATTGTCTTCTGAACTTGGAAAACTCTGAAATGCTTAGCAAACATAGGAAACTAGTAAAGATATGACATTTTGTGTAACATTAAAGACAATACACAATTACCCAATTATTTTCAACAATCTCCCTCTTTGGCATTGATGGCAACACAACATATCATAATACAATGAAATTTTAAAGAAAGAATAAAGAAACATATCCTTAGTTTCATTTAGATTATCTACCATGAGAACTCTCTCTATCAATGTGAACTCCCTTTGTCTTCAGTTTATCCCTTTATCAGCAAACTATGCCTTCGACATCTTCTTCTAATAGCAAACTCTCCTTTGATATCAAACCAACTTCATCTTCTTCTCTAACATCTTCAAACAAAATTTCTATGAAATGTATACTCTTCCTCTTTGGAAAATTTTTGTGATATGATAACAAACTCTCCCTCTTTTACATCTCATGCCAAAGAAAATATTTAGAGAATATTAGTGTACCTCGTGTACTTATTCATATACAATGTGCCCTTTTCAATACTACATCAACTAGTTGATCTTCAACATGCTCTAGTTTATCTATCACTAAATTTCATTTAGTGAGCTTCATATAGGGGAATGACCCCTAACTTACCTCTTAGATACAAAAATGCATCCTTAGGTAATGGCTTAGTGAATATGTCTCTAATTTGTTCTTTAATATTCACATACTTTGATCTTACCTCTTTATCTTGCATCAATTCTCTTAGAAAATGATATTTTATAGATATGTGCTTGGTTTTGGTATGCATCACAACATTCTTTGATATATTAATTGCACTAGTGTTATCATACAAGATAACCGCTAGATCCTTGATTTCTATCTTCATACCTACTAATAGTTTTTTTAACCAAACAATATTGGAGCAATTAACTATCCCTACCACATACTCTACCTCTGTTATATACTAAGATATACAATTCTTCTTCTTTCTTATCCAAGACACTATTATTTTACCAAGAAAGAATGCTCTAGCACTGGTGCTCTTCCTATCATCAACACTTCCTATCCAATCAACATCTATCAATGCTTTCAAATCCAAATTGACTCCATTTTTGTACCATAATCCATAGCCTTTAGTACCTTTTAGATACCTCATGATCCTCTTGATTTCCATCATATGGTTTTCTTTGGTATTTTTTGAGAATCTTTCCACCATACCAATCATTAATGCAATATTAAGCCTTGTATCCACTACATGTTATAGTTTTCCAATCATTAATTTATATGTGGTCTAATCTACCTCCTTGGAATCATCATTTTTGAAAAGCTTATGTCTAGCAGACATAGGTGTTCCAATTGGTCTTCAATCTTCCATTCCAAACTTCTTTAGTATATCCTTGATATATTTGGATTGATTAATGTAAATACCATCTTTCTTCTGTTGAATCTACAATCCAACAAAGAATTTTCTCTCTCCAAACATGGACATCTCGAATTCTTTACTCATCTATTTTGAGAAACTTTGTATAAGTCATCATTTCTAGTAAACAATATGTCATTCACAAAGATTTCAGCCAACAAAATCTTCTTGTCTAGTCCTTCTTTGATATACAAGTTGTTGTTATAATTTGTTCTTTGAAAACCAATCTTTATGAAATATTTATGAAGTCTTTCATACCAAGTTCTAGAAGCTTTCTTGAGACCATACAATTCTTTGTACAATTTACAGGCCATATCCCTTTTGCTAGGATCCACAAAACCTTCAAGTTGTTCTATTAAGACTTCCTCTTCAAGAATGCAGATTTCACATCCATTTAATAAACTTTAAATCCTTTATGTGTAGCATAAGAAAGTAAATTTCTAACACCTTCTAATCTTGCAACAGGAGAAAAAGTTTCACCATAATCAATACCTTCCTCTTGAGAATAACCTTTGCATACTAATTGATGAGACCAATTATTGCCTCTATTTTATGTTAATTTTAACACTCTGTTTTTAAAATTCCTAGGACATTTGTGAACTTCTAACTAGCTGAACTTATGATAAAGTCTAGATAGAACTATTAACCCATGGGTAGATAGTTATGTCATATTTTACCAATATTATACATGTGATTCAGTATTTCATATAACCATTGGAATGTGTGTTCTAATATTCAAATTTAATTTTGATTATGCTTATTTGCATAAATATTTCTACATCACAACTAACTTGTTAGGAAAGGAAGAAGTTGGAGAATGGTCGATAACATTTAAGGAGGAGCATCAAGGCCCAACTATGGTGTAAGAATTATAATGGCACTAGGAGACACAGTTGCTATGAAGGGGGAGTTATTATTCGAGGAATATAGGGATGAAGTGTTGCTATATTCCCTCTGCATTTACTATTGTGCTGAATTGGTTACCCAAGCTTTACTGCTTATACCATGAGCTATTATATTTCCTTCTTCCTCTTTGGTGGTTTTTTAGTTTGTTTTTTTTCTTTCTTATTTTAGAATAAGTGTCGATCCTCTATTTATAGGGATTGGATCGATAGTTTTGGGAGTTGAAAAAAGTTTATGGAAAAACATTGTTGATTCTTGTAGTGAGTTGTTTTGTAGTTTTTTGTATTGTTCTTATGTAAGGAGTTTTGAAATATAATGAAGTAATTCTTAGTTTACATTCTATGTTATTAGATTACCAAAAGCCAACCAAGGGGTCCCACTTGGGAGGTGGATTAAATTAGAGTAGTGTAGATTTACTTCCAGCATTTCCAGTATTTTAGGTAGAAGTTATAAGTTTCTTGCTACAGCATCATACTTTGTAAATGTTCCTGTAGCATCTGCAAGAGTAGTTATAGTGGATGGTTTGAGTTGAAAAATAGGTTGGCATAGAGTTATATTTCCAACATTCATTTCATTAAAAAAATTAACTGTGTTACTTTCCTGTAGCACTAGTGTAGATTCTTTGTATGCATTTTTCTTTCCTACAGCATAAGCATAATGACTCCTTAAGAAACCTAGTGTACATACCGTGCCGACCATTTCAAGTAGAGATCCCTAGGTTGAAAAATTAAATGCACCTCATGGTAGGAGAATTAATCCTTAGATTTAATAACCTCTTCCTAATTAAGGCTTCGAGCATGATTATCATACACCTATTGTGAGGCAGACCACTAACCTTCCTTTTTTTCTGGAAACTTCTCTATCTTCATTCAACTTATTTCTGAAAACCCGCTTTATTTAAATTAAATTTTTATCCTTGGGTCTAAGAAGAAGAGTTTATTTCTTACCTCTCTCTATTTTTTCTATCTCTTCGTTCATATCTTCAATCCAACTTTCATTAGCCAAAAGATATTTCACTAAGCTAGGTTCAAATTCAGTAAGCAAACATGTACCTTTCAATTTTTTTCTTGTCATTGTTCCATCTAACTTGTCTCCAATGATCTGATCAAGTACATGGTGCCTTCTAGCATATCTTGCTAACATAGGTACTTTGGATTTATAACTTGTTCTACTAGCCTCTCCATGATCTTATATATCCAACGCGGGTCCCACTATTTGTGACTCAGGTCCATTAGACTTAGTTTTCTCTAGCAACAACTTTGTAGCTTTTGACAATGACTTGGGTCCTTTAGACTATGACTTGGGTTGCACTACTTGCAACTCGATAGCCTTTGGACAATTTGGGGACTCAAGAGGTGAAGTCTACTAACTTCCAATTGGATTTGGCAATGTATTAGGTTCATAGTAGACAGACTTTATGTAATTCTTAGGTTCTTTGTTGCTCTCTTCTTCACTCTTTTCTACAAACTTATCAATTCTTACATGTGCATTTTCTATGATCTTATGATTTGATAAGTTGAAACATTTATATGCTTTACTTCTATAGGATTATCCAACAAATATTCCTTCATCACCTTTGACATCAAATTCACCTTTCCTAGACTCTTTCATAATATAACATTTTCTACCAAATACTTTCAAGTAAATTACATTAGGTTTGTAGACATACCATAGTTCATAAGGAGTTTTATTTGAGTCATTCTTCAATCATACTCTTTTCAAGCTATGCATTGTAGTACTAATTGCTTCCTTTCAGTATTTGATTACAAAACTCTTTTCTATCATCAAAGTTCTTCTACAATCCATGATGGATCTATTCCTTTTTGTTGTGGTGTACCAAGGGATGATACTTGTCAATTAATTCCTTTTTCACTATAGAATTTATTGAACTCATTGGAAATAAATTCATCATCTCTGTCTGACCTCAAACAATTTAGCTTCTTTCTAGTTTCTTTCTCTACTCTTTCCAAATACCACTTAAACTTTTGAAATGCTTCAAACTTATTTTTTAGATAGATTATGGTGATCATTCTAAATAATCATCAATAAAAATAATAAAATACTTATCTCCATTCTATCTCTCCATTCCAATAGGACCACATAAATCTATATTAACTAGCTCTAAGACTTCTTCATAATGATAGTTCTTTCTTTTGAGACTTGTCTTGCCCATCTTACCAATTTGGCAATTTTTGCATACGCCCCTATCAGGTTTCCTTAGACTAGGAATACCTCTCACCCTTTTTATCATGCTTATCTTGATCAAATTATCAAATTTCATATGACATAACCTTTTATACCATAACCATCTTTCTTCTATTTGAGCAATAAAATGTGAACTTTCAGTAAGATCTTAGAGGTAGAATAGGTTACCTTTTGTTTGATTACTAGATCCAACCAAATTTCCTTTTACATCTAGTAGCTTGGCCTTCCCATTCATGAATTCTACCTTGAATCCAATGTTATTAAACTACACCACACTCACTAGATTATGCTTTAGTCCTTCAACCCAATAAGAATTATCACATCTAAGTTCATTGGTTAGTGAGATACAACCTTTTCCTTTTATGCAACATGGTTCATTGTTTCCAAATCTCACGCTTCCACCATTATAATGTTTGATATGTTAAAACTTTGTTTTTTCACCGATCATATGATGTGAAAAACTATTATCAATAATCGACGTATCATTTTTTGCTAACATGAGAGATAAGTGTCATTTTATCTCCTTCATCATTAGATTCATCTTTTACAACAATATAAACCATTTCATCATCTTCACTACTATTTGAATCTTTGAAGTTCTTGAAATCCTTCTTGCCTTTGTACTTATTGTGCTTCTTTTCATTTTTGTCTTCTCTATTTGGACATCTCTATAGCAATGTGTCCAACTTCTTCACAAGAGAAACAAATTAAAGGAATTTTACCTTTATACTTTCCTTTGTCTTTGGGATACCTTCTTATAAAAAAATGCTTCAATTGCTTCAAGGTCACTATCAAAACTATCTTCCTCTTCACTTTTATATTGTTTTCTTTTAGAATTTTTATATTTTTTATTGAGTGATACTTTGGCTTCAAATGTAGACTCAAGATTGCTAGAACTAGGAGTACAATTATCATAGTTATCTAGTTCAAATGCAGTCAATCTTCTAACTAGATCTTACAAAGTTATCTTATTATTTGGATCAAATCTCATCTCTTTAATAGAGGAAAATCTTATTACATAGATATAAATAAGTTTTATGAGTACCTTGCTTATTATTGTTACATCTTCAATTGTTCCTCTAGAGGCTTTGATAACATTGACACTGGCTTTGATTCTCTCAATATATTTTGCAATGTTTTCATCCTCTCTCATTTTCATATGATCAAACTGACTTCTTAAGATTTTTGCCTTGTCTCTTTTCATGTTATCTTCACCTCCATAGATATCCTTTAGTTTGTTCCACATGTCATGATTAGTAGCACATCCTTTGACCTCATCAAACTCAACATAGTTAAGAGTTGATGAAATGTCAATCATCATGATATTATGATTTTTCTTTTCATCCATTTCTTCCATAGTTAATGTTCTAGCAAGAGCATTGTAAGCATTTTCCAAGTATTTCAAACCTAAATCAATGATGGTTGCCAAGTGCAATGTCATAAGTTCTTGTCCTGAATGGAAGTTATCTTTGTTCATCTTGGGAATCTCTCTCCTATACGCTATCATGATCTTTAGCTTAGGTCCTTGAAACCTTTCTCTACAAGCACCAACAAGCTCTGATACCAATTTTTGCAAATATAAGATGAGTAGTTGAGAGGGGAGGACTGAATCAGTTACCACTAAAATAAATCCCAAATCCCTTAGATGTTAGTATATAACATAAAACTCATTGAAATTACTGATGCTTGATAAAGACACAGGCACTCGGTTTACACTAATAATTGTTGTAACTCAGCAAGCACTAAAATAGAAACTACAACTTAGCAAAATCTTAACATGAAAATCTTAAGATATTATCTATGATTAACCTTACTTAACTTAGTTGCATATAAAAAAATAGCATAAACACAGGTGACACCAATATTTAATGTAGAAACCAAATTTGGGAAAAAACACCAATTATAACTAGTTACTAATTTCACTCTTTTGAAGTGAGCCCTGTTAGGAGCCAGCCCTATTAAAGGATAGAGGTAACAATGGCTAGAGAGTAACAATGAGATTACTAATTTTTTATGCAAATCAATTTATGATTACAGATCTCAATTCTGGCTTGTGTACTTGATCCTTTCTGATTGAATGTATCTTTGTAGCTCCAAAAGGATATTCTCCTTATCCTTTTGATTCACTTCCTCTAAGCATCTTCAAATCTTCTATTACTTACACACATTCAATTCTCAACTTGACCTTATATTTATATCATACACATTGTCAAATTGGCTTCAATATAACTTAGAATGCTTATTATTCATCTCCTTAGATGACTAGAACCAAAAAACAAAACTATTGAACTTAATACACCAAAATAAGAAAATACTTAGTTAGCCAACCCTACTTGGTAGACACTAACTTAGAAATGATCTTCCTATGTTAACCAAGTGAACTTGGTTAATATTGCATTTTCACAAAGTTCCTTCAGTAACCAAGTGAGCTTGGTTAACATTGGTTCCATCCAACTTTTCTTACATTAACTAAGTGAGCTTGGTTAACACTCAACTTCTATGAACTTCTCCTTGTCACCTAAGTGAACTCAATAGGCACTATCTTCTAAACGTGGAAAACTCTAGAATGCTCTATAGACACAAGAAACTATCTTCAATGCCCAAGTGATCTTGGCATACATTAACTAGTAAAGATATGAAATTTTGTGTAACATCAAAGACAATACACAATTGACCAATTATTTTCAACTGACTCCATGGACCTTGGTTTTATTCTATGCAGATCCACTCCCTCTACCCTAGAAATGACAAAAGTCAAAGTAAATCAACTTCTCACTAAGGATAAACTCACAATATAATTTTCTCCAAAAATATAAGGGCACGTCATTATTATTATAGGGTGGTTGGTCAAAACCCATATATAACCTATCCAAAAAAGTGGATTTTATCCCCTTATGAGCACAGCAATGAATAAGAAATTGATGGGTGGTTCCTCTAGGTAGAGGTTAGTATCAGGATTAGTGAAAAGAAAACATAAGTCACCATTTTTAATGTGTTTATCTTTCACTTGATCATTGGATAACCCATCCACATAATATGCATGACAACTATCCCTCCATAAATTCCATTTAGTCACCTCTTTAGCCACCTCATTAGCATTAGTGGTCATTCTCTCTAATGTGTTAGCTAGGGTGGAGTGGTGAGAAAGACTAGAAAACCTCAACCTACCAACCAAATTAGTTATCTTGGTGCTATTTTATGTGAGATGATTAACAATGTCTTCTTGACTAGAGTTCACATGATCTAATGGGATTTGTGGAGGCCATGAACATTTTGGTGGTTGTTGAGGGGCATCAATTTGAGTGTTTTATGTGTTTGGAGTTTCCCCTTGATGGTTTTGTGGTTCATTTTGAGGTGTTTGTTCAAGGTTAATGTTTCCTTCTTCAGTAGTAGGAAGCCTTCAGTTTTCTTTGCATTTACTAGGTCTAGATGTATTTGATTAAATTAAATGATTATATAAAATAAAAATTAAAAAAATAAACCTAAAATAATATAACATACAATACAAAAAAAAATAAAGATAACTAAGCTTTTCATGGAGGCACCATCAAAGATTGCCAACAAACAAGATGACTTTGAAGTTGATGGAACCAAACCCAATCAAATTTGTGGCTTTTTTGGCACTTTTTAGCATTTTTCGTCCATAGATTTGGGTGTGAAAAATGGCCCACCCCCTAGGAAAACTATATTGTATTTTCACTAGTAAAAACATGATTGCATTTTTGGTTGGTAAAAATGCAATCATATTATGTTTAGTTTGAATTTTTTTTAATATTATTTTCTTGGATTAGTAAGGAGCCAAGACGATACTTGAATTTTATAAAAAGTACACATAACGTGATTATGTTATGTGCACTTTTCACTTTTTTTCTATGGTGTCCACTTTTTTCACACCATATTGGTGCAATTACGCATATCTTCAATAATTATCATATTGATAACATCAACTATCTTTTCAATTATTTCTTTAGTCTTCACATCCATCAGCATATTAATTCCTCGTCTTTGCTTCTTCAAGTAACTCTTTCATATCATCTTTATCAACTATAAGAAATATTTTTGATATGATTTCCTCTCTAATCATTTTATCTTGGTCTAATATGACTTATCTACTTGATTTTAGTTTACCATACATATGATTGTGTATCTGATCCTTTATCTCAACTAAAATCTTGATAAACTTATTCAAATGTTATATAACTCTATCTTCTATTATCTTTCTCTTATCTTCAACCAAATATGTTGTGAAATTTCTTGACATGAACTAAAATGTCATGCTTAATCACATTGTTTATGATTTTATCAATGAGGTCCTCATTCATCGACACTCATAGATTTTTTTGTGATCACCCTTTCTATTGTATTGCCTTTAATTATCATCATCTTCTTTAATTGATATGAATCAATAAAAGAGTCGATATGATCTTCTTTTCCTCTCTTCTTCTCAAGATCGATACCCTCCCATTTTTCCCTTCTCTTCATAGGCTCCAATGGTAAATTTTAATTCTTAATCTTAGAAAACTTTTTTGATGGAGTTGATTTCTTTCAATGATGTATAGATGAAGGTGTAATTCTTCTCTTGGTAGTCCTTTGACTAGGCAACATATAAACAGGTGGAGGAGAATTTTCCTCCTTCTCTTATCTAGTAGCCCTTTGTTGGTGTTTTGAAATATCATAGTTTCAAATTACCCTGACGAGCATAGAATACATCTAAGGGAAGCTACTTCCCATCTGCAACATATCCTTTCGAACACCAGGCCAACTATAACACTAAACCCTTCTTCTACTTCAGGCTCTATAAAATCTAGGTGGGTGGACTTATTAGATTCTTCATATGGTACCGATATTCAAAGCATAGACTAAATCTAAACAAAGAAGATTAAACCCTTATATCTTTTGTACTTATGCAAAGATCATAGTCATGAAATAGCCAATAACATAACCTAAGAAATTGATAAGCTAAGTGAGGGCATCCTTTTAGCTCTTAAACAAAAAGGGAAATGGATGATCATAATTTTTTATTTTAGCAAATCCCCAAATATGCAACAATAAGAACAAGTTGATCATGTATTTGATCAGTACCTTATCTATTGGAAAATTCCACAAATCACACACATACATCTATGATACTAGTGACATATTCCATACATAAAGATATTAGATCTATCTTATCACTTTGTGAATCAGGCATCGGTGTTCATAAACACCTCATTCTCATGAAGTATCCTTCTCAAATAACCAACAACCCTATCAAATACATCAAGCATATACCTAGCTCTTTGTTCCAATAGAAAACATATCAGACATATAACCTTAAGGGGATGGAAATGGGTCTTGGTTCTTTTTCCCTAAACCACATAACATTGTAGATTATAGGGGTAGAAGATGAGAATTAGAATGAAACTAAGAAGATTCTTGCTCATTTGTATTCATTTCTTTGAAACTATACATTTAAGGTGCATGTAAATAACTCCTAAAACCACTAAATAGATCAGAACTATCTATATTAGCTTAATTCATTATTGTTCATACTAGAGAGAAGAATGAAGAATGTGGTGGAATCATAGCTTTGGATCCAACAATGTGGGTTCACAAACAAACTAGAACCAAAGGTTTGACTCATATCTCGCATATGCCTAGAAGCTTCCAAACTAAATGGATTAGGTATATTTTGAGTCAGGTGCACAATGCGCAATTATGGTTAGAGAAGATAGTGTTAATTACAAAGAAGATAATTAATAAAATCATGGGTCTCCCTATGCTCAGCAAAGAAAAAACCACCAAAACCCTAGATCGACAGGAGTTACAAAGTAAACCCTAGCCGAGTGGGATGGTAGAGGTTTGAAGGTTAACAAGGTATCAAATATTGAACTAAGGTTTGGTATTCATGTCATTGCCTACAAAATCTATATCGCAAGTTGACTGAACAGTGTACCTTGTGAAGCTATGGATTTGACCTTTAAAATTGTAAAGAAAAACATTGAATTTGATATATCAGAATTATTGTTCGGATAGTTGAATAAAAATATGGAAAGTATAAGGACTTCAAAGAATAATCCTTGTAAATTCCACTCTTTATTTACCTATTTATTTTTCTATGTTCAAAAATTCTTTCCATCAAAGGGAATAGTTGTATGGAGAAAAGACATTCCAATTTTGTATCAGATTAATGAGTTTGTAGCAAAAATGGGTGAAATTTTTGATAGCATAATGGACAATTACTTTGAAGATTTCAAGGAGAGAATGAATAACAAGTTTCAAATTCCACCAAAACTAGTTGAAGACTACAGAGATGATATATGTTTTATGGTTGACTGTGATAAGGTATACGTCTAGGCATTTAGAGCCCGAGTTGCATGGGTAAAACCTCTTTCTTATGAGGTAACTATTGATGAGGCCAGGGATATTATTGAAGCACTAGTGAATGAGCTAGTAGACCCTAAGCAACCAATATTTGGAACCTATGATGAGGCAAAGGCCAGAATTTAACTTGAAATCAACCTACCCCATGCCACAAGCAAAGGCAAGAGGAAGAGAGCAAAATTAAAAACTGCTACCAATCCTCTTATGCTTATCGAGGGAAAAGGTGAGGATGAAAAAAGGTAAAGAAGAAGAAGAAGGAGAAGAAGAAAAAGGAGAACATGAATATGAAGAAGAATAGCCAAAGAAGAAAGGTAAGGTAACTATTACCAAACCTAAGAAAAAGCCCACTACAGTGTTCTCCAGAAGAACCAAAAAAGGCAAGCAAGAACCTATACTGGTCAAGCCTCCACTCACATTCAAGGAAAGGCTTAAACAATTGGAAGAAGGAGTTGGCATCACAAATTTCAAGGCATTGAAATTTGAAACAAGAACTGATGCTGAGAAAATGTAGATTGAGGAACTGTTACTCAATAAGACGGGTAAATGAAAATACTCCACGGACCATCTTGCCTCTCAAATCTCCAAACAACTGTTGGAGAGATTGCAATCGAGATGGGAGTTAGCCACCCAAATGGTTAAAGACATATATGAGCAATCTCTAAAGTATCTTATACTAAGTCTCACTAGAGTAGAAATAAAGGTAGCAATGAAAAACCATGAAGGTAAAATGATGATTAGATTTCACACATGTTTGATCTTAATTAAAGACATTGAGCATGTTGTAAATGATGCAACAAACATGTGGAAAAACATCTATCATCTACAAAAGCCCAGTGAAGATCTAGTTGAGATCAAGAATGATGATAGCAGCAACGGTGATGATTTTGATAGCACTCCATCCATCACAGTTACTCCAGGAAAGCTGCATGCACTTATGGAAGAAAAAGGGGAAGAAGACAAGGAGGAAGAAGCAAATGAGGAAGAAGATGATCCAGTTAAAATAGAAGCAGAAGTGATTGCATCCCTTCCTCACTCTCTACTGAAAACTATTACATCCACTATTGAGACAGCTTCTACAAGTGAGATTGTGAGCACAATTGCCACATCAATTGCTCAATCTTCATAGGCCACCTCCCAGCTCTTGGTATCTAAAATAGAGGTGCTAAGAACTTCATCTACTGAGTTGTCTATCACTTCTTCACCTACCCAGCTAGCCTCCTCAACTCCTTCATCAACAACAAGTATACCAGTAAGTTCCAAAAAAAAAATTTCATCAGTTCTAGCTAGTTCTGCAGTTTTGTTTCCATTAGCATCTACTATACCCACTTCCACTCCAATTAGTTCTACTATGGGTACTCTACCGAGTATGATACCATTCTTGGGAAGTGTCTCAATTTTTGATTTAGTTAATACTCCTATTGGCATTAAATCCTCAAGTCCTATCCCAGTTTTTACTACTAGCCCTTCCATCTCCACTATTGTGTCTATCCCTAAGGTCAAACCAGTCATCAAAGAAGTCAAACAAAAGCATCCATTCAGACTTCTGATCACTAGAAAGGAAATTGTAGAAGATATTGACTTAGACACAGAGATAGTAATTCCCAAGATTGACTATGAAAGTGCTACCATTGAAGAAATGAAGTTAGCTAGTCAACTAATAGAGATGAAAGCTATGCAGAAGTAGTTAAGGTCTGAAAGGGATAAGGAATACAGAATAATTGAGAATGCCAAGAATATTATTATAGATGCTATAGTTGTTGAAGTAGACTGTACTCAACATATTTTGATTCAGTTAGAAGAGACTGTACAAAAATTCAATAAGGATTCTTCCGGACAAGAAAAACTTATTGAGAAAGATGAAAATAAATTTGATAATAAGGTGCTAGAGCACATTGCTCAAAATATAGCAATAAAGCAAGTTGAATTGTCAACATTCTTGGAAAATTTTGAAAATTCTTTTAATAATGCAGCATCACTTTTTGCAAAACTTTGTGATGTTTCTTGCTTTACCAAAGAAATAAAGGATAAATTATATAAGATTGACATTGATATGCAATCAAGTGCCTCCAAGCTAAAGGTGGACTCCTCCTCCACAACCTCCCATCGCACCAAGATCAGATATTTGGTAGATGTTCAGATAGAATTATTGAGAGAGGAAACTAGGATCCAGTCACAACTCATAGACATCCATGATCCTTCCTATCATGGACACAATGCAAAAATATCTTGTACATTGCAAAACATTGGTCCAAGAACAGAACTTCTCAATAGCTGATCACTTGATCCAATTATCAACAGAAGTTCAAATTGCCCTCTCCACCTGTCAAATTTTGTAGCAAACTTGGGATACTACTTTTCAACCATTCTTAAGGTACATCAAGAATTTTTATCTCATTTTTGTGTAACCATATAAATTTTATATATACACTCCTTTGGCATTATTGTCAAAAAGGGGGAGAGACTCAAAGAAAAGTCATCACTATAAGTGATAGGGGGAGTTAGCACACAATAAAGTAATTTTGCATGTGTACATAAGTATATTTGTATATGTAGCAATTCTACAAAGATCAATTGTGTAAAACCTAAATTCAATCAGTTAGGCTGTGTACGTATGTTTTGGCTTATTAGTGTTTTTGTCACTAATGCCAAAGGGGAAGATTGGTGGCATTAAGTTATTATTTCCATTAGTGACAAGACTTATCTGTATCAGTATAGCTACCAAGCTCATCATTCAGTCTACAATGTATACCGAGCATTCAGTAGTAACTTTGTACATTCATCACTTAAGCAATTCACACCAAGCACTCTAGTGTTAACCAAGTTGAGTATAGCTACCGAGTGAATGTACTATCTAGCAGTGTCTATTGAGTGATGAAAGCACAGTGCCTACCAAGTGATGAAAGTGCAATGCCTACCAAGTGATTGAAGCACATTGTCTACCGAGTGATGGAAGCACAGTGCCTACTGAGTTATGGAAGCACAGTATTTACCAAGTAATGAAAGTATAATATTTACTAAGTGAAAGTAAGCTAAATGAAGGATTTATTTTTTACCAAGTGATACTATATCCATCGAGTTTCCAATGGTTACCGAGTTCAGAACTACATCAAGTGATTAGTATGGACCAATCCTTCACTTCTACTGAGTGCATGACGATGTTTAGTAATGCAGTGAACGTCGAGTATCAGAAGGTCACCGACTCAGTTCAGTGAACCCGAGTTATTTACTATTTTCCTGACTCAGTAATAATTTTTTCACTTGTGTTATAGCTGACTTTGCAATTGTAATTATTGGAATGGTATATATGTAATGTATTATATCATTTGCAAGAGATATGTAATATAGATCATGTAATCGAGAGAGACATGTAATGTTTTGAAGTATAAATGTGAATCAATAGAAGAGCAGAATATTCAGCAAGGTCTACAAGGAGCAGTAAAGATTTATTAGTCACAAGAGGTGATCTATACATCAAGGATCTAATCAAAAAATCAAGTTTGTAATTAGATCCACTATTTCATCCTAACAAGTGAATCAGTTTTGTAAATCCTTTAACAAGGTAGACTTAACAGTCTTTGTATAAATCTCCTAACAGAGTGCATACTTTAGTGTATGTTTGTAAATCCTCTAACAAGGTGGACCTAATAGTCCTTTGAGCTCCTAATAGGGCACATCACTAGAAGTGGTTAATGTAAGCCTTAACAGGCCAACTTCATACTTCAGTAACAAAGTTTTGTGGGTATCATCCCCACCCCAGTTTTACTTTCTATTTGGAAGGTTTCAAGGTCACCAAATCACTGTGTTCATGTGTTATGAATGTTTGATTTCTCATATATGTAGTAGATTAGATAAATGAATAATGAATGGTTAAAATATTGAATTGTTCAAAATTTTGAGGTTACTGATTTACCCCTCCCCTCTCAGTAACCTATCATATCTTGAATATTTCCAACAATTGGTATTAGAGCATTTTGGTTCTCATGACAAAGCTTGACAGCTTGAGTAAAGATCAAGGACAATGGAGATATTCAGACTTGACAAAGCTATTAAAAATGAAAAGCTAGATCTGGAAATGGCCATGGCTCAACTCAAAGAAGCTAAGGAGCATCTTTCTCAATCCCTGAAGAGAAGGAAGGAACTTGCAAGACAAATGACTGATCATCAGCATGTTGAAGAAAAGATTGAAGACCTTTTACCATCAAGCAGTTCAAATGAAGCTAATGAGGCAATTAAGGAACTCCTAGCAAAGAATGGTTCTCTATAGGAAGAAGTAAGAAAGCTTAAAAGAGAACAAGAAATCCAATCAATCAGGCTATGTGAAGTCTTGAAACAAAGAGACAAGGAAAATGAATACTTAGAGGTAAGAAATAATCAATCCCTTTAGCATGAAAATCTTGTAAATCAACTATCTAATGCAAATGAAGAAATTATGAATCTGAGATCTGAAAATGAAAGCTTGAGGAATGATTTGATCACTGAAAGAAAAATCAATGAAAGCTTAAAAAATGACTTGAGATCTAAAAGACAAATCAATGAAAGTTTGGAAAATGACCTATACACTAAAAAGAAAATCAATGAGAGAATGATGAAATCTCAAGCAGACATGACTCAATTAAATCAGCAAAGTGAGCAAAATCTTCATAGACAAAAAGGCAAAGCTAGACTTGGTTACAAGGAAGAAGGTGAAACTTCCAAACAAGGTGCCCAAAGGAATCAAAGACCTACTTGCAATCACTGCGGTAAGCTAGGTCACACATCAAACAAGTGTTGGAGCAATGGAAAAGGTAAATTCAATGGTAAATGCTATAATTTCAGTCAGCATGGTCATAAAGCTAATGAATGCAAGGAAAAACCAAAATTTGAAGGCAATTATCACAAGTGCAAAAAGCATGGTCACAAGGCATTCCAATGCAGATCCAAATCATTCAATCCAACTGAACAACTTTTTAAAGAAATCTTTGGATGGGATTACAATACTTGGTGTAGATGTCATTATTGTGGAGAATATGGACACATTGGCAAAGACTGCTCAAGGCATCACTTGAGGAAAAGAGACACAACAATAAGATGTCATACATGTACTGAACTCGATCATATAGCTAAAAACTGCATGAATATAGGAAGAGTTGAAGATGAAAAGAAAGCTAAAGCTGAAAACATTTGAAAGCAAATGAGGCAATAGTGAATTCCAAAATCTACCAAGCAAGATAGTTCAAGTGATGGTAATGTCACTCAAGAAGTGGGTGACTCCATCATTTCCAATTAGATTCATAAAGGATTTGAAACTGTATCATCAAGCTATATCTAGAGCAGTTTCGAATGTAAGAAAGCAAAATGATCAAATCAGTATTCCATATAGACAAAGATCAAAGAAAGCATTGCATCTACTGAGGAAAGTCTGTTGAAGACCTTACCAAGCTAGGTCAGTAATAACTAAGAGTTTTGTTTGATCATCGAGTTGCAAGCTTCTATCGAGCAAATGAATGATAGCATGTCAAACACTATGTCATCTTAGCTACCTTCGTACCAAGCATTTATGGCAAAAATTTTGTCAAAAGGGTAGAATTCGATTTCATTCTTCATTGCAATTTCAGAGCTAAGAAATTTCAAGCGAATTCCAAGCAACTCCAAGTGATTTCAAGTGATTTTAAAGTGAAAAACTATTCAAAATTTTCTTACACTTACTAAGCAACAATGGCATCTGGGAGTAGCAGTGACACCAAGGAAAAAAGAGATTCAGAAATTTTGGTAAAGGGTACAGAATGGAAAGCACCCAACTTCAAAATTTTTCCAGCCATTGCAGAATCACTCAACCCGAATGGAGCTCAATCCCAAATTCCACCTAAGATACTTCTTATCAATGATATTCACACTCATTTCAAATGTTTTGTTCAAGAAATTGCAAACCTAGAGATGGACAATGCCCTAGGAGAAAAGAGTGTAGATGGCTCTTTGAAACCCGACTACAAGCATCTTGAAACCAAAGGTTTGACTCATACTTGGATATGCCTAGAAGCTTCCAAACTAAATGGATTAGGTATATTTTGAGTTGGGTGCACAATGGGAAACTATGGTTAGAGTAGCCAGTGTTAATTACAAAGAAGATGATTAATAAAATCACGGGTCTCCCTATGCTCAGCAAAGCAAAAACCACCAAAACCCTAAGTCAAGAGGAGTTACAGAAGCAAACCCTAGCCGAGTAGGATGACAGAGTTTTGAAGGTTAACACTATATCAGATATCAAACTAAGGTTTGGCATTCATGTCACTGCCTACAAAATCTATAGCTCAAGTCGATTGAATAGTGTACCTTGTGAAGCTGTGGATTTGGCCTTTAAAATTGTAAAGACAAACCTTGAATTTGATCTATCAAAATTATTGTTGAGACAGTTGAATAAAAATATGGAAATTATAAGGACTTCAAAGAATAATCCTTGTAAATTCGGCTCTCTATTGATCTGTTTATTTTTTTATGTTCAAAAATTCTTTCCATCAAAAGGAATAGTTGTATAGAGAAAAGACATTCCAATTTTGTATTAGATTAATGAGTTTATAGCAGAAATGGGTGAAATTTTTGATAGCATCATGGACAATTACTTTGAATATTTCAAGGAGAGAATGAATAACAGGTTCTAGATTCCACCAAAACTAGTTGAAGACTACAGAGATGATGTATGTTTTATGGTTGACTATGATAAGGTATACATCTAGGCAGTCAGACCCCGAGTTGCATGGGTATAACCTCTTTCTTATGAGGTAAATATTGATGAGGCCAGGGATATTATTGAAGCACTGGTGAATGAGCCAGTAGACCCTAGGCAACTAATCTTTGGAACCTATGATGTGGCCAAGGCTAGAATCGAACTTGAAATCAAGCTACCCCAGGCCATAAGCAAAGGCAAGAGGAAGATAACAATATTGAAAACTGCTACCAGTCCTCTTATGCTACCGAGGGAAAAGGTGAGGATGAAAAAAGGTAAAGAAGAAGAAGAAGGAGAAGAAGAAAAAGGAGAACATGAATCTAAAGAGGAATAGCCAAAGAAGAAAGGTAAGGTAACTATTACCAAACCTAAGAAAAAGCCCACTACAGTGTTCTCTAAAAGAACCAAAAAAGGCAAGCAAGAACCTATACTGATCAAGCCTCCACTCACATTCGAGGAAAAGCTTAAACAATTGGAAGAAGGACCTGGCATCACAAATTTAAAGGCATTGAAATTTGAAACAAGAACTAATGCTGAGAAAATGTAGATTGAGGAACTGGTACTTAATAAGACGAGTAAATGAAAATACTCCTTGGACCAGCTTGTCTCTCAAATCTCCAAAGAACTATTGGAGAGATTGCAACCGAGAAGGGAGTCAGCCACCCAAATGATTAAAGACATATATGAGAAATCTCTAAAGAATCTTCTACTGAGTCTCATTGGAGCAGAAATAAAGGCAGCAATGAAAAACCATGAAGGTAAAATGATGATTAGATTTCACACATGTTTGATCTTAATTAAAGACATTGAGCATGTTGTAAATGATGCAAATAACATGTGGAAAAACATCTATCATCTGCAAAAGCCCAGTGAAGATCCAGTTGAGATCAAGGATGATGATAGTAATGACGGTGATGATTTTGATAGCACTCCATCCATCACAGTTACTCCAGGAAAGTTGCATGCACTTATGGAAGAAAAAGGGGGAAAAGACAAGGAGGAAGAAGCAAATGAGGAAGAAGATGATCCAATTAAAATAGTAGTAGAAGTGATTGCATCCCTTCCTCACTCTCCATGGAAAACTATTACATCCACTATGGAGACAGCTTCTGCAAGTGATATTGTGAGCACAATTGCCACATCAATTACTCTATCTCCACCGGCCACCTCCCAGCTCTGGGTATCTGAAACAAAGGTGCCAAGTACTTCATCTACGGAGATGTCTGTCAATTCTTTAGCTACCGAGCTAGCCTCCTCAACTCCTTCATCAACAACAAGTATACCAATAAGTTCCACAATTTTGTTTTCATTAGTTCCAGCTAGTTTTGCAGTTTTGCTTCCATTAGCATCAACTATATCCACTTCCACTCCAATCAGTTCAACCATGGGTACTCTATCGAGTATGATACCATTCTTGGGAAGTGTTTCAATTTTTTATCCGGTTAATACTCCTATTGGCATTCAATCCTCAAGTCCTATCTCAATTTTTACTACTAGCCCTTCCATCTGCACTATTGTGTCTATCCCTAAGGTCAAACCAGTCATCAAAGAAGTCAAACAAAAGCATCCATTAAGACTTCTGATCACTGGAAAGGAAATTCCAAAAGATATTGACTTAGACATAGAGATAGTAATTCCCAAGATTGACCATGAAAATGCTACCGTTGAAGAAATGAGGTTAGCTAGCCAACTAATAGATATGAAAGCTATGCAGAAGTAGTTAAGGTCTGAAAGGGATAAGGACTACAGAATAATTGAGAATGCCAAGAATATGATTACAGATGCTATAGGTGTTGAAGTAGATTCTACTCAACATATTTTGATTCATTTAGAAGAGGTTGTATAGAAATTCAATGAGGATTCTTCCAGACAAGAAAAACTTATTGAGAAAGCTGAAAAGAAATTTGATAATAAGGTGCTAGAGCACATTGCTCAAAATATAGCAATAAAGCAAGTTGAATTGTCAACATTTTTGGGAAATTTTGAAAATTCTTTTAATAATGCAACATCACTTTTTGCAAAACTTTATGATGTTTCTGGCTTCACCAAAGAAATAAAGAATAAATTAAATAAGATTAACATTGATATGCAATCAAGTGCCTCCAAGCTAAAGGTGGACTCCTCCTACACAACCTCCCATCACACCAAGATCAGATATTTGGCAGATCTTCAGGCAAAATTATTGAGAGAGGAAGCTAGGATCCGGTCACAACTCATAGACATCTAGAACATGATCCTTCCTATCATGGACATAATGCAAAAACATCTTGTACATTGCAAAACATTGTTCCAAGAACAAAACTTCCCGGTAGCTGATCACTTGATCCAATTATCAGTAGAAGTTCAAATTGCCCTCTCCACCTACCAAATTTTGTAGCAGACTTGGGATACTACTTTTGCAAGCATTCTTAAGGTACTCAATAATTTTTATCTCATTTTTTTGTAACCATATAAATTTTATATATATAGTCCTTTGGCATTATTGTCAAAAAGGGGGGGAGATTCAGAGAAAAGTCATCACTATAAGTGATAGGGGGAGTTAGCACACAATAAAGTAAGTTTTCATTTGTACATAAGTATATCTTTAGATGTAGCAATTCTACAAAGATCAATTTTGTAAAACCTAAGTTCATTCAGTCAGGTTATGTACATATGTTTTGGCTTATAAATGTATTTGTCACTAATGCCAAAGGGGGATATTGTTGGCATTAAGTTATTATTTCCATTAGTGACAACATTTATCTGTATCAGTATAGCTACCAAGCTCATCACTCAGTCTACAATGTATACCGAGCATTCAATGGTAACCTTGTACATTCATCACTTAAGTAGTTCACATCGAGCATTCTAGTGTTAACCAAGTTGAGTATAGCTATCGAGTGAATGTACTATCTAGCGGTGTCTACCGAGTGATGAAAGCATAGTGCCTACCAAGTGATGAAAGTGTAGTGCCTACCGAGTGATGGAAGCATAGTGCCTACCGAGTGATGGAAGCACATTGCCTACTGAGTGATGAGAGTGCAGTATTTATCGAGTAATGAAAGTATAATGTTTACCGAGTGATACTATATCCACCGAGTCTCCAATGGTTACCAAGTTTAGAACTACATTAGGTGATTAGTATGGACTGAGCCTTTACTTCTATCGAGTGCATGACGATGCCGAGTAATGTAGTGAATGCCAAGTATCAGATGGTCACCGAGTTAGTTTAGTGAACCCAAGTTATTTACTGTTTGGCCGACTCAGTAATATTTTGTTTACTTGTGTTATAGCCGACCTTGCAATTGTAATTATTGGAATGGTATATATGTAATGTGTTATATCATTTGCAAGAGATATGGAATATAGATGATGTAATCGAAAGAGACATGTAATGTTTTGAAGTATATATGTGAATTAGAAAAAGAGCAAAATATTCAGCAAGGTCTACAAGGCATAGTAAATATTTATCAGTCACAAGAGGTGATCTATACATCATGGATCTAATTAGAAAATCAAGTTTGTAAGTAGACCCACTATTTCATCCTAACAAGTGAATCAATTTTGTAAATCCTTTAACAGGGTAAACTTAACAGTCTTTGTATAAATCTCCTAACAGAGTGCATACTTCAGTGTATGTTTGTAAATCCTCTAACAAGGTGGACCTAGTAGTCCTTTGTGCTCCTAATAGGGCAGATCACCAGAAGTGGTTAATGTAAGCCTTAACATACCAACTTCATACTGCAGTAACGAATTTTTGTTGGTATCATCCCCACCCCAATTTTACTTTCTATTTGGAAGGTTTTTGGGTCACCAAATCACTGTGTTCATGTGTTATGAATGTTTGATTTCTCATATATGCAATAGATTAGATAAATGAATAATGAATGGTTAAAATGTTGAATTGTTCAAAGTTTTGAGGTTACTGATTCACCCCTCCCCTCTCAATAACCTATCATATCTTGAATATTTCCAACAATATTATGACTTTCCTCATTATAGCTTAAATATTTTATTGTTAACTCTACTAATGTCACACATTTAAAAATTCATAATAATTAACATATACACCATGAAATATACATAATGCAAGATGAAGAGCAATTGGTATATGAAAATGAACATGATATATAAAATGAAGGGATAAAGGTAATTATGTATATTCATTTGGGTATCTAGTTAAATAGTGTCATCAATTGTGACTTAAATTTACATGTGGAAGTTATGAGTATAGTATATAGTATAAATAAATAAATTATATAGTGGTTGATCCCAAACACAAATATGAACTTGTGTATCTATATCCTTCTTAATATAATTCAATTTTGAAACTATGCTCAAAAGATGAAACCCAACATCTAAAACCCAATGAGAATTATTGATGCAATACAATACTCTTAAGCGTATTATCCTATACTAAATCAATGGTTAAAGAAATCCTCTTCTATAAGTGAAAGTAGTAGGTATCAACACATACCATACTACAATGAACATAACCATTACTCGAATACCTGAGTAGATGTATTATGAATGACTAGCTAATTGATAACCTTGTGGTAACATGCATATGTTGATTTGTGACTCCTTAAGCTTGTCCTTCAAAAAAAAAATTTGTGTTTTTGCCCTAAAATTTTGGGCATGTCATTCTGGTATTAGAGCCAGGTTTCAACACTAGGAGCCTAACCCATTACATATCAACAAACTCCAACCTTATGTAAGATATATTAGTGCACCCAATTAAACCACAATCTATGGAGGAAGCACTTAGAGACATAGGGGATAGGATACTTCTTCCTAAGCAAGTAGTTTTTATAAAATGGTTATTTCTCCTCTTCTCCATCAACGAACCTTGGTACGACCACCTCATTCTTGTGAAATTGTTAATCAATGTGAATTCTTGTTGGTTCTTTGTTGCAAATATTGCACTCATATGTTTTCCAACGATGTGACATTTATCATTTTCTATTTAGCTAGATTTTGGTCCCATTGTACCTTAGGGACATTCCTTGTTTTAATTGGGATTTACCAATGTGGCCACATTTGTGTTGTTTTCTTGAAAACGTGTTCCTTTTATTTTTTAAGTTACTTATGAGGCATTTTCTTATGAATTATGTTGGCAAGTATATTGTACTATGACATATGAAATGGCCATAGCAAGGAGGATCCTTGACAACCATCTAAAAAAATTTAGTTCACCATTAAACCTTCTTGTTATGTGTTGCAAAGCTACTAGATAAGATCCCTAAGAAATCACACTTTTCTATAGCCTAAATATTAAATGATCAAACGCCTTGTAATCTTTATTTAGAACAGATATAGATTATATCTTATACTTGTTAAGACTATAGGTGAACATTATGTTAAGGACCTTAAGTAAGGGCATAAACAATTTATCGATTAGACATTGACAAGGTAAAGAGTGGTTTATTAGCACCAATAAGTAGAAGACTAATGTTGGACCAACCTTGGTAAATGCAGCATAGATAAGATCCTAGAACTTGAACCTTGTTGATGAATTCCAGGAGGAGGTTCATGCCTAGAGGGGGAGGATGTGAGGCCTCATCTGATCTCCCATAGCATTGATGACATATTTGCATTATGATATTTATAATTTAATGTTTTGATACACTTTTGAGATTATAGGGTTATGTTATTGTAATATCTACATTTTGATGATCTACACTTATGTCTACACATTATGACCTAATTGACATATTTAATGATCCCATTTCATGTTCTAAAGTATTTCAATTACTTTGATAGAAACTAAATTGTAGAAATGCTTCAAATGTCAAATTGTGATGTTTAAGTGGAAATTAGTGTTAAAGGATAGATTGAGGTATGCAAAAAAGACCTAACTCACATGCTTGGTAACTTAATAGAGATGGATTCAATATTTCATTAGTGTGATAGAAAATAGATTATTCAGAATGTTAATCTAATCATGTTAGGTAAGGATCTATGTTGATATGCAAGGATTGATATTTTAATGTTTTGAATGTTTTATATGAAAATGATTAGAAAAGAGAAATCTAATTGGAAATGATGAAATATGCAAGCCTAGTGTTGAATGTGATAGTGATTTATTGCACTTATTTATATATTGATTATATGATTTTCTTAGACTAGTGATGCTTGAGTTTAGTGTGCAGTAATTTAACCATAGGATTTTGTCGAGGAACCAAGGCTCAAGCCCATGTGAGCATGACATAGCCAAGGTGAATCTTTGGAACATTCAAAGCCTCATTGTGATGTATTTATTTTGTAAATGTGTGTTTGCATGTGTAGTAAATTTAAATTCATGAATACATTAGAGACATGTCAAGGTGAATTGTGATGTGTTTTAATGTTTCACTTGACACTTGTGTTATCCATGTGGAGATGACATGTCATTTAAGGTTTGGGAAAAAAGTCACCTAACCCAATGCAATACCCAAGTTAACCCCTTATGGTAGAGTGTTAAGAGAAGTCTCCATCAAGGGAAATTCGAATTCCAACTTCCAATTAAATTTTAAGGATCAAAAAGTTGTCCTATGGGGTTATTTTAGTGAAAAATAAGTGCTCTCATGGTAGTACTATGGGTTGGAGGCCTAAATTCAACCTTTAGTAGGTCTAGATGACCTTGGGAACCCTCCAAACATGTCACTTTCTTAGAATTTCAAAATTTAAGAGTTCACATGTTTCTCCCACTTGGTAAAGATTTCAATTTTAGAAGGGGGCAAGGATGTAAGAAAAGAGAGGCTTCTTGTTGGGCCATTTTTAGTCAAGTGAGAAGTTGGAGGCTTTTTAGAGGGCTTGGGGGAAATTAGTGGGTTGTCTACCCACTCTCTAACTTTAGAGACTCTTAGGGTTTGGAAGCTAGGGAGGGAGCTCTTCTACAACCATTCATTACCATTTGGCAAAAGGATTCAAGGGTGGTTCCTTCTTGCCCATGTAGTATTTTTTTTCAAAACTTGCATAATGGTATAGCATTCATGAGCATGAAGGAGTGTGAGTTCATTTTGTGAGTAGATTTCATGGTATTGTATTGTGATGTAGTATTCATGTAAATGTTTGAATGGTGTTCCATGTTGTGGAAAGATTGTGGTAATGTGGGGTTGAGGTGAAATGTGTTGCTACATTTGATTTTCTCTTTGTTTCTCCATTTTGTTATGTATGTTTTTTATGGGTGTAAGGAATTCACTCACCCTTTTGGGAGGGAAGAGAAGTCCAGGGTGAAGGGGTTAGTTGAGCTTGAAAATGTATTGAGAACCTTGGAGTATGGGCTCCATTGTATGCCATAAT
Source organism: Cupressus sempervirens (assembly GCA_028749045.1). NCBI lineage: Eukaryota > Viridiplantae > Streptophyta > Pinopsida > Cupressales > Cupressaceae > Cupressus > Cupressus sempervirens. Next base: position 280,505,115 of record CM053783.1, on the reverse strand, counting down.
CATTCATATCTTGCTAGGGGTGATAAGGGAAGTATGGTGTATGAAGGAAGTTTATGGAGTATGGGCTCCAAGGAAGCTACAGTTGATGGTAGTGTATTTGGAGGATGATAGTTAAAGCCCCAAAAGGGCATGGAATTGTTGATTTGTGAAAGCGTTCAAAGGGCATGAAATTTTTTTATTGTGGATATTGTTTGATATGGCAAGTCTCCATTGGAAAAGCACACCTTCATCCTATGTTCATAGTTCCATTGGTGAAAATTTGTGAAATATCCTTGGGATGAGATTGTTCAAGTGTTGTAATGTGATGTATATGCATTGTTTGATTGCAATGAAACCCTGGTTTGAGCCTTGTTCCCCCTAGCTCAAGGGCGATCTCTTTAGAGGCCTGTGGTTGGGAGGAGAATACCCATGGTTCTTGTTGTTTTTTTGTGTTGTCTTTGTAGATTGTT